>JARKIC010000119.1:0-452576 GCA_029378375.1 Mycena olivaceomarginata
GTTCGTGATCGACAGGGGGGGTGCGTGACGCGTGACTACCGATTTGAGCGTAATAGTACAGTACTCTTCACTCATTCGGGCCCTCGTCCAGTGCAACTCGACGGGTGCTCGATGTCGCTCGCGAGCGGAAGATACTGTACTATTTCGTTCAATTCGTATGTCACGCGTCGCAGGCCCCGAAATTTACGAAAATTTTCGTACGTAGTGTTTCCCTGGCCCTGGCTCAAGCCAAGAAGCCAGGCCAGCCAAGTCATGGCTTCGTCAAGCCAGGCCAGGCCATCCTGCTGGCTTGCCGTGGCCCTGGCTTCTGGCTTGGAATTTCCCAAGCCAAGCCAGGCCAGTCAAGCCATGGCTTCAATGGTTGCCCCAAACCAAGTTAAAATGCACTAGTGAGAGCAATATTTTTACTGTGAAACCAACCTAAGTGTGGGATTTGGATGCATATTTACATCACTCACAAATCCCAGATGAATTCTTAATGAATGGGACCCTTCTCGCGCGGCCCACGCACTACCTTGCCTGTTGAGGACAAGTGATGTTGTTTAGGCAAGTTGGCAAAGTTCGATTATGGCTGTTAATCCGAGTTCTTTTGTCTATGAAAGATGTAATCGTTGCACAGATATCTATATACCACTCACAACAGGCCGGAAACCCAAAGTAATACCCTGTGAAAATTTGAGCCCAAGCCATGGCTCAAGCCACTGGCTTTGGCCTGGCCCTGGTTTCTCCTGGCCTTGGCCCTGGCCTAGGATTTTTCAAGCCTGAGCCAGGTGAAGCCAAGCCAAAGCCATGGCATCCGGGCCAAGCCAAGCCAGGGAAACACTATTTGTACGTGTCACAGGTCACCGAGGGGATCTTCGAATGTTCCCAAAAAGTCATGAAAGGCTGGAAAATGCGTGCAAAAAATCAATTTTTGCCCGCGAGGTGCATGTGGTGCCACGGCGCCGAGGTGTTCACACGAAATCCCAGTTTTGAGTCTTGATGTGAGCGGGAGTAAACAGGTCTGTTGATTGCTTAGTTCCGCCTCCCATTTTCCCTTGCTTCCCCTCATTTGTGGCTCATCGACAGTGTACAGTGCTAAAGAATTGACAAAGGTGAGCCTGTATCCACACTACTGCAACCCGGGCACATCCAGATTCTCATAGATGCCTCTGCCATTTTCTGGTTAATTTATGAACATCCTTAGGTGTCACGGCTGCCCCAGCCCATTTTCGAACTTCAAAGTTCGAATTTTTCTGTCACGGGTCACAGCACCGGAGAATTGAGCGAAATAGTACAGTACATGGAAACGCTTGGTGGGTGGCCATTAAAATGTGAAGTGTAAGACTGACCCGGATGATTCGAGGCTGGATGAGTACGCACCAATATCACTCTGTCAATTTCTGCTCAATCGTTTGGTACCAGGCGTCGACCTAGACGGCGGCAGCACCCAGAACCTCAACTTCAGCCGCCGGTATCTAGATACGAATCTCATTACATATCAAGTAAGTATCCTATTCCTACCTCCTCTAATACAACGACTGACCGTGTGTGTTTCGGATATAGTACCACACGAATCTCACGGAGTTGACGTTCGGCACCCCCGAGGGGCAGAATATCACCAAGGGCCTGCTGGACCTCGAGGAGCGGTTTGGCTTGCGGCACCAGTATGGGGTTGCTCCGCAGGATTATACCATAACTCGGTACACCATCTGTTTGCTTTACTGCGGATATAGCTGAGTGAATCGACTTAGGGCACCGTATCCATCCAACGGCTCGTTATTGACCTTAATTGTCGAGGAGGTGGGTGGATCCTTCCTACATCCTGATTTTCCGCAGCGGGCTCAATGATCAACAGGTCGTACCCACAGTGCTCGCCCTGAACACTGAGCGCGAAGGCATCCCGTCTCTCCTCATCATAAACTCGGGCTCGCAGCGTTTCGATATCTATAAAGGCCCATTCACGAAGAACGGTACGTAAATCTTCTCCCTTGGGCCACTTATCTTACCCAACTTCAATTTACTTATATACACCGCAAAATAGACCTGCTCACCGTATCTTCGTTCGTCAACGAGTACCTCTACATTCCGGACGTACCGTTCGGCACCGCCAAGAAGGTGCTCACAGAGATGAATCGTGTCGGCGAAAAGCGGCTGTGGCCGGGCGAGGCGGAAACTGGGGACGCTGAATCGATGCAGATGCGTGTGTGGCGGCATGAGCGGGACGTGGAGAACGGGTATCTAAAATGGCTAGAGGAGATGCACCGCCTGTATCAAGAGCGCCCGCAAGCCGCCGCGGAGGGGGAAATGACACTGGGATATGTCACCACGGATGTGCGTTGTTTCGTGTCTTGGCTCTGTTTTCTGCATTCGACCAACACTGATCCTCTAACAGGCCTGCCCCGGCGTCGGCGACGATACACCGCACGTGTCGCTCCCGCCGTACCGCATCCCGGACTTCATCGCCTCGCGCGAGCCCGACGTCGGCGGGGACGCGCCGATTGACCTCATCTTCCTCGAATTCATCAAGGCGCAGGTCATTGACACGCTGAACGAGGTGTAGACGGCGCGTTTATATTCGGAGGAGGACGTTAGTGCATATAGCCCTGTGAAATCGCCTGAGGTGTTGCGCTTGTACGCGGAGGTGGCATGGAATTCAAGTAAGCATGAGTGACTTCTTGATTTTTTGACGCGGATCAACACGGTCTGGGATTGGGGTAATGTAAATTGCCTCACCTTCGCATATATAGAGCCATTTGGATCGTATTTATCTTGGGGCTGAAGTCTGTGGGCAGCCAGGTGGCTGTACGCTTTGGAGAAAAGAAAAAAACAAATGCAAACAAACCCCCAAAAATTCAGGGAGGTAGACAAGACGAACCTCCGCTTCGCTCCGGTATCTGAGACAAATGAAGAAATGAAATGAATATCAGGCAACAGTGTAATAGCATGAAAAAATCGAGAAGTGGATCAACTTCATCATTGCCGACAGCCACCATTTCGTGGTATGTACTATGAAACGGCTCGGCAACATACTAGGGTTCGATCGAGTATTGCTCCGCATCATCCATGCACCGTTGGCGACAGCAGTTGGAAATTCCAAAATGAATCGAAGTACAATGTACTATGTATTCGTGCATTCGCGTGAGACCCTCTCGTTCGGCTGAGGATAGATCCTTCCACCTACTCACCAGTGTCTCCGCGGTGCTCCTGGTTCTTCTCCACGTCGCCAGTGGACTCTCCTGCTGTGTAACCCTCTCTCATTCAGGCGCCATGTGTGGCTGCAC
This sequence comes from Mycena olivaceomarginata, assembly GCA_029378375.1. Lineage (NCBI taxonomy): Eukaryota > Fungi > Basidiomycota > Agaricomycetes > Agaricales > Mycenaceae > Mycena > Mycena olivaceomarginata. The sequence goes on from JARKIC010000119.1 coordinate 3,264, forward strand.
CCTAACCAAAGTTCTCTCAACTCAAGTTGGATTTCTGGAACTGACGTGCCAGGGGCGGGGGCAGAACACTGACAATCGCAAGCGTATCAGGGCCCTTGAGCGCTGTCGCTGTCCCTGGTGGCAGCCTGTGCTTTCCTGGCTGCTGCTCAGCGGCTGATACGCGATTTCCTGGTGTGCATTTGCTCCTTGCCCCCTGGGTTCGCCTTCGGTAGCTTCAGTCGCGCCCCGGGGGCGTCGGTTGTCCACACTCACCCAAACTCTCTGGCCCTATGCGGTCGCTCAATCTTGATCATCTTGGCGCCTGTCTCCCGGCTCGGAGGCATCGACAGGTTGCCGCGCGTGAAGCACTGCAGCCATTCCGCCCAGAAATCGTGTTTGACGCGTCGATAATGAACCAATCCTCCACACAACCATCTAAATTTATGACTGCACGCGCTGTGCCACTTCCTGGTCGTGTGGATTCTGGGGTCGACTTTGTACTGGCTTCTTTGCTGCCGGCTGCGGGCAAAATGTTTCTGGAGTCAACTAGTGGTGCGTTCCCTGTCGATTGACTCATATCCACATGATGTATCGTTCTCCGGTCCTGGTATGATCACATCAGACGCTCACCTGTGCTTTCTTGCCTTTAATTAATTCTCGCTGCACTCAATATTTCGTCTGTATTAGCCCCGCGAAGAGTGAACCAGGACTTACACTTCCAAGGTTTTCTTTCATCTCTGGAACACGTCCTGGATCCTGTGGCAAATTCCTGGCTTCTTGGGCACCGGAATTCCAACGCCATTTTAGAATCCTCGTTTACAAAGTACACGCGTCTCGTCTCAACCACGGCACCTCCGTTGTCTTCATGTAAATTTCTCCTCGTTCAATCTCATTTCTCGACTCAATTTCGACTATAGTATGCTTGACCGCGGACGTTGAGGTGCGGCGCATACTAAGATTGAATGCTCCATCGATGGCGCACAGTTCCAGACCTGTCTTTCTGCCGTCTCACGCTCCGCCCCATTTCTGTGGCATGCTTGGATCGTCGTATACGTGGCGCTCTGATTCTGCTGGGTCCGTCTCGTGCTCTGTGGAAGTCTCATCATCCAAGTAGCGGTGTTGGTTCGAGCGGTTTACCTCGGGGAACGAACAGTGCATCCACGCGCCCAAAACTCATTTAGAGAATCGACTTGAACTCTTCGACTCGCTTGCACTTGGATGAAAATTGACTTGGCATGAGGATAGATAGGCATTGCACAATTTGTCGATAATGCATCTGCTGGAATCTGCGTTATACGCTACTGCAGCCACATCAGCGCCAGGGCTGGCTGCGAGAGAGAAACTCATAGTGTTTGCGGGACTCGGTGAGCCTGCTTGAGCTCGCGTCTGGGTGAAACGGATGAAACATCAGATAGAGAGACTCTGAATTAAATCAGGGAACCTTTCAACAAGGGGAAAGAGCAGATCACCCGGGATTTGACCTGCAGGGTCTGAGTGATGTATTAATCTTGGAGAGGGAAAGAACAGACCAGATTGGGAAGTGTGGGAAAAGATTGATGTACCAATTTTGAAAAGGAAAACCCGATACCAGAGTGAGCTCTCTGGGAATAGATTGATCAGAGATCATTGATGTGGGAAAGGATATAAGAGCTTTGGGCACTTCGAGTTTTTTCCCCCTTCCCTTTTGCCTCCTAGGCACTACCACCAACCCCTTGCTTTCTTGCTTTTGCTTCCCTGCTCTCTGAAATGCCTCCCAGACCTTCTGTAAGCATTGTTCTTGCACAATCTGCATTCCTCCCCTGTCCTTGATGGCTATATTCGAGTTCGATGTTTGCTGCTGTAATCAATTCTCGCAGGGTACCAAGAAGGCGGTGCCGCCGGTGAGTGATTTCAATGCTAGAAGGTGTCGCGAGTCCTTATAGACTTTCTGCTCGCTCAGAAAAAAATTACCGTCAGTTTCTTTTCTCTATTTATTCTACAAGGACTTTCGAATGCTTATAGAACCATTCAGGCCACCACTGCTGCTCCTGTGAGTTGACGTGACGTCGTTCTATAGCGTGTTCGAGGTCCTTATAGCCTAAACAGGGAAACTCGAAATCAAAGGCGAAGGCGAAGGCCGACAATAGTGTGAGTTTCAATATTACTATAAGGGATTTCATATGCTTATAGACGTTATAAGGCGATGCGGCAGAGGATCAGACTAAGAAGCGCGCGCCGTGCAAGTCCAAGGTAGTGAGTGTGCTTTTATACTACAGCGTGTTTCACGGTCTTATAGTATTCTGTGTGCCAGGCCAAGTCTGTGGAGACTATCGCTGTGCATTGTATTATTATTTTTTGTCATGGCGGATTCGAACACGCCCCCTAGACCGATGGAGAGGAAGATCCCGAGTCTGTCTACTGGGACGAGGACCACAAGGAGCACGCAGAGAATGAACTCGAGCGCCACAACGCGGCAGTACATTGGCTGGTTGTTTTAATGCTATAAGGTGTTCGCTCACCTTGTAGTATTTATTCCATTCCAGCTCAATCCGAGGGACACCAGCACGCTCGCCAAGGACTACGCGACCCCCAGCCTTCTGGGGTATGCAAAACTGTCAATCGGTCTTGCCCGCCCTTCTCTTAAGCATCCGGAGCTGAAGCTCGGTCCGCTTCAGCGCGATCCCAATCACGGTCAGGTCAACAGGCTGGCGGTTATCGGTTGGGATCAGCTCTACAACGAGTCGATCACCTATGCGATCGGTGTTTCTATCAATCCCGACATCATCAACTGCAACACTCTCACCCTCCTCGCAAACGGTCCGTTCCAACACATCGGCTTTAAAGAAGGGGCGGAGAAGGACATGGTCCTTCTTCAAGCGGGCCAGCACCAAATCTTTCTGGACACCATCCTCCTGTACGAACAGCTCACAGAGCTCAAGCTTTCGGGGTTGGAGCCCAACCAGAAGAAGGAATTGGCGGATGCTGAGAACAAGCTGCTGACGGAGGTCGTTTGGCTCGCAGCGGTTTACGATCGTATGTTTTTTTTTTTTTTTGGTCTGTCGTATAATGCTACAGCGTCTCACTACTCCTTATAGGCGCTTTGGAGAAGAACAAGGAGGAGTACTACTCCTTCCTTCTCCAGGTCAGCATGAACAGCGAGCTAGGCTCCGCGACAACGATGCGCACGACTTTAACAGCATGCTGCGCGCTCTTGCTCACGTGCCCAGCGCTGTTGGACGTCGTAGCATTCGCCTCTGGGCCGCGAGCCAGCAGGACACCGACGTTCGCCGCCTCGTCAACCGCTATCCCGACGTGATTGATCTCTTTGCCGATATTCACAAGATGCGCGAGTTCTGTGCCGAGAGCGTCAGCCCCAAGGCTTTGCTCGAGATCAAGCGTGTGGGCTGGGGTGTAAGTGGTTTTTATGTTTATTTTTATTTAAATGGGCTGACTGACACCGCTCAGATTTATGAACCGTGCATCCGCGGCATTCACCTCCTCGTCCACTGGCTCGGTTCATTGCACAAGATCCCTCTCAAAGAAGGCGAGGTTCCGAGCCAGGTCGTGAACAAGATCCAGAAACGCCTCCGCGCTTTCTTCCTCCGTGAGCCGAACTTTGCGTTTAGCCAGCGCATCGTCGACATCCTTGTCGACGGGTTTGACTCGAGCTTTGACACCTACCTCGAGGCTCACATGGCGTATTTTGCAGCCGGAAACTGCAAGGTCGAGGGAAGCAGCGTCATTTGGAAAATCGCGTTCGCGGCGTATTCAGAGTTGATCCTCAAGGCGGTCAACCACTGGCCCCTGCAGGAGCAAGCGGCCAACTCGACCGGTGCGCTCTTGCCCGAGGATCAGGCTATCATGGCTCTCGTAAAGGGCAAGCTCGACCTCATCTTCCAATTTCAGGAGGCTGTCTCTGGGTTTCCGATGGTCCCGAGGGTTTTGACGGGGACGTTCCCTCTAATGTGCCCGAAGTTCTTGCTCGCGCTCCACGGCGAGCTGATGATGATCAATCCTTTGCTTCGTCTTGTGAGTCTTTACTACTACAAGGGTGGGTGAGTGCTTATAGACGTTTTCTAGATCGCGCACTGGTTCGTTCCCGGCATTCTCGATGTCGTGAAGCAACGGATGGCCACCGACTCGCTCTGCACCGACCCGATTCAGTCGGAGACCGAGCTTATGCGCGACATACTGGCCTACTTCCACTATCGCAATAATCTCGGTGCTGTCTGGAGCACAACATCGCCAAAGGCGGTAGCTGAGATCATCACACCCCCCTGCAGCAGATTCCAACGGCACCGTGTTGCACAAGCTGTGGTATAAAGTGAGTCTCTTGAAAAACACTACAAGGGTGTCCGAGGCCTTATAGAATATTTTCTTCCAGTTGATCTCCCGTATGCTCGAGCTTTGTGGTTGCAATGTCGCATCACTCATCCCCTCCTTGTCGATGAGCGTGTGGCCCAAGGTCACCAACCTCCCCGACATCATCGGCGACGAACATCCCTGGGCCGAGGATGTCCAACTCAACATCACCAAGGAAGAAATGAGCATGTACACTGGCCTCATGTTGTCCTGGGCTGTCAGTTGCACAAAGGGGACTAATGGTGTTAAAGAAAGAGCGAGATGCACCTTCGCCTCGTCCAGAAATGTCCGCCAAACATCGCGGCCCAGTTTCCTGACTGCATCCTCCAAGTCCTCGAGCGGACCATGATCAACTGGATGGTTGCCAGTTCTGGCACTCGGAACAGCGATGCCGGAAGAAAGCGGTTCCTCGCCAACACCTTTTTCGAAACCTACACCGTCGCCGCTGTATGGCTGTAATAGTGTAACATTATTATTTTTCACACTACTTCAGTGTTTTTGGGTAAAATCACACAACTCAGCAAGAATTAGAATATTCATGCACAAGTGATCTACTATTGAAGGAAAATAGCACCACTCCATAACTCCAAAGAAATACACAGGTTCGACGGCCATATGACTTTTACACATCTCACTTTGGTCAGAAAAATGACACAGGTCCCAATTCAACGAAAATGCACAGTTTGAATTCCTGCAAAGAATACACAGGTGATAATGCCGGGAAAATCAACGATTGTCGTAACAAATTTACACAGCCCTGGGTTTGTTCCTGAAACACCACTGTTAGGACTTGGTACTATGCCATATGCTATTCACCATCTCCTGTATGGCTTTTCACTGCATGACCACCGTGAATGTCGATCAGGGCTTCATCCTTCCCTTGCAAAGTCTCGGAGATAAATGGCTTAGGCCTTTCAACATGCTATCTCCAAATACATCATGTTCCATTGCTCTCAATCCATGCTTGTGGCCCAGGAGCATGAATCAGGATAGGATCTGGAAAACCTCATTGAGGTCTAATTTCATCTTGCCAAGTCTCGGGTGCAGGGGCCATTGTTGAACCCTCGTGGTGTGCCAGACTAACTTTAATAATTGACGGCCTGCTCCAGAGGCTCAACCTCTCTGGTTGTGAGCATTGACAGGTCAGTCTCTCATTGTGGCGGTCAAAAGCCGTTGACCGGGGTCTATGGAAGCAGACACATGCCCTCTTTGTGACGTGTCGCTTTACGACGCGTCTTTGTCTTTCTGTATAGTATATATTCCTGGACTTCCCTTCCTCTTTTCTCGTGCTCTCATCCATCTCACATACACGCTCGATAGTCTCTCGACTACAAGCTTGATATTTTTTCTCCCACCCTTACCACTTCCCTATTCTTTGTTTCTTTTCTGTTGCATATTCTCTGTACCACGTATTCACGTATGCCGGCTTGAGCTCGGCCCCTTTCTTCCGGGTTCGTGTGAGAGAGCTTTGGCGTCCAATAAATTGTTCCCAAACACACACTCAATCCTCTCAATATCTCAGTCTCAACACCAAGCGAGCAAGCCATAGATGATAATGCTCACCTCCTGGAGCAAATATTAACCCAGCTGATTCAAGTAAAGTCTCAGACCCACTTCCTCATCAGCCTAAATATCACAAGCACCCAGTGGGACTGGAACTAGAAGCCATTCTGGCCTCTGCTCCATAGTAGATACATTGTAATTCATCTCACAGAAGATCATGGCCAACTGCCATGAGGCGAACACTGCAGAATCTTGTTGAGCACAGTTAAAAGATACTGACCCATACTTCAACTGTGGGAAAGTTCCATCAACTGCATCAGCTAGCGATGAGAGCTGTGTGTATTCTGCTGCTCTGTGAAAGTTGTGTATTTGTCTATGCCTGATTGAAGTTGTGCAACCTTGGAAAATCAGAAGGGTGTGTATAAATAGAGTTTTGTTGACAGCTGTGTTTTTTTGGTGTGCAGTCTGAACCTGTGTATCTTTGAGAAACACTCCACCTGTGCATTTTTTGACAATGTGTAGAGTGGTAAATAATGTCAAAGTTGTGTGTTTCTTCAGCCTCGTAAAGTTGTGTATTTTTGTTGAAAAGTCGGACAATAATGTTACAGTATTACCCCCATACCGCTGCTCACGAGCCGTTGTTGAACGAACACGCAGGCCTATGGCAGCTATGCAAGCTTTTCCTCGAGTTGGTCAACTCTACCTCTGGTCTCGAATCTTTCCAGTTATGGTACAAGTCTCGCATCGGGCACGAGAATGCGCCTACCTAGCTCGAGCCCCGTGGTGACAAGTTCATCAAGCAAGCTGGCCTTCGCGTCGAGCTCTATGACTGTGAGGTCGACATCGCTGCGCGCTCCAACGCTTTTATTACCTCCTTGGCGAAACCGGCCTACCTTGGTCTGCCTCTCCCGAGGGTCGGGAGGGAGAGGCAACGGTATGGAATCGAGCCTAGGGTGCACGACGTGATGTGGGACTTTGTTCGGGTCAGTCTTTGTGGCTCGCGCGTTTTTTTTGATTTGATTTTGATTTTGATTTTGCTTTTTTCACCTTGATCTCAGGTCTTAATGGAGAGTGCGCGATGTGCAGGCAGGCCGTGTCGACATGTCCGACTTTATCCTCGCCAATGATCTCCCCCCCCCCCCCCCCCCCCCGTGACTACAACAGTCGGCGGTGGTCGACTTTCCCTGGTCTTTGTGAACCGGTCTTTGCTACCTTGTCCAAGGCTGAGGACTTCTTCAATGAGTCCGACGTTCCTTTTCCCATCTTGCGCGACGGTGGTCGCTGGGCCAAGCCCGGGACGGAGGGGCGCCCTGTCGTGGCTTCCACTCCCGTTGATCCGACTGTTGAGCCGACCGGTTCCGATAACCAAGGCGTAGTCTTGCCTTCTCCTTCGCCCGAGCCGACCGGTCCCAAATCGCCGATCCCGCCCGATGACCAAGGCAACGTCTTGGTTGCTTCTACGCCCGACCACGTCGTCGCGCCGGCGAAGGCGAAGCAGAGGCCGAGGCCGAGGCCATTGGTACAGGTGCCGAAGCGCAAGCGCAGCACCCATGACGCTGATGATGCCGCACCCCCATTGACGAGGCAACGGCTCGAGCTCGCTGGATCCGACCAGGAGGAGGCCGACTGTCCTGACGCCAACGCCGATCCCGATGACATGCTCATCGATCCCAACCCGGAGCCTGAGAGCAACGACAACGGCGACGACAACAGCGGGACAACGGTGCCAAAAAAGACGGCGGCAAAAAAGACGGCGGCAAAGAAGACGGTGGCAAAGAGGAACGGCAACGACAACAACAGCAGCAAGAGCAGCGAGAGCAACAGCGACGAGGACAGCGATAGCGACGATGAAGTGGACGGCGGTGACGATGACGAGGACGAGGACGAGGACAATGAGATGCCCCCTCCCAACCAACTCAAGAGTCGCCCCTAGAGTAGTAGTTTTTTATGGACCCTTGAAATACTAGTGCGCCTGTAAAGGCCTTGTAGCATTGTCCGTGTTGTTTGTTTCAAAAACCACCATCAACTACTACAGCGACCTGAAACTCCTTCTAGAACTCTACAACGTCTCCCAGGTGCTTATAGAACGTTTGCGCCCAATTTCTTGCTGTTACCATCCTCCCTCCAGCCCGGTAAGATTCGCAAATCGACAAAGATGGACTATATATTTTACTACATTCCTTGCGCTGCAAATATTTCCTTCTTCGTTTTCTTTTTCTTTTTCTCTTCTCGGAGACTAAAACTGATGATACCGAACGCCGTTTCAAGATCCCATGAATATATATCTACTACCACTGTAATGAACTGGACTAATGAAAATAATGCTCTTTGGATCGTAAAGGCCACGGAAGCTGAGTCCCCGAAAGACTAAAACCCGTCATGTAGCGTCACGTTAGATGACGCTATGTGACCCAAGATGACACTACGTCACAAAAACTTTGGCTCATCTCAACTGCTATGGCTATCTGTATCCTCTACACGTTACCTTCCGCGAAACAGGACAAAGTCTCCGAACGGACTGGCACATGGATCATATCGCAACAAAAAAGACCGTTATTTGAACTCTGAAACGGTGGGGCTCTTTTTCGAAGAGTGGCCGTCCAAGGACTTTTTTGTCGCTAGAACTAAGTCAGTGGGCTTCTGTCCCGTTCTCCTCAACGAAACGGTACGATGTATTATTATGAGCCGATAATGAGGCTAATCTCATTTCACATACACTCTTCTACAAGGTCGGCCAGGTGCTTGTAGAAGTTTTCGCAATACCAACCTCTACTTCCATAATCCAATTGACTTGAAGTGTAGATATTAGTATTGCCAAAAATTCTACAAGCACCTGGCCGACATTTGCAGACCTTGCTCGCAAAGGATTATATGCGCATCTGGAAACACATACATCTTGTAGCATCAAAAATCACTCTCAGTCACGGCCTTTGGGGCAGCCTGCGAAATTGCTTATGTAAGCAATTCTCGAAATTCCCACAAGGCCAATCCACATTAACCCTCAACAATCCTTGCAGTAGTTCTACCAGTGGTGGCAGGCTGCTGCCAATGACTAGGAGGCAAAGCTCTTGTATGCTTTCTCTTGTCAACCATCAATCTATTCTCATTTGTTTCACAACGATCAGCTGTGACATCACAGGTCACGACAAAGGTATATAAAGGCAGCCAACATCTTTCCCCTACTACCCCCTGGCCTGCACCGGCCCTAAATGGATTACATAATCAACCTTCGACTACTCCAACTTGAAACACCTTGTAGAACAATGTCTTATCACAGCGACTCTACAACATCTCCCAGGTGCTTATAGAATGTTGGCCATATTCCACTTTTCAACTCTTAGTTCTTTTCGCACCTCGCTTTACTGCCATATTCCACCTTTCACCCCTTAGTCCTTTTCGCACCACCAATCTCCCCACTCTCTTCCGCTTTACCCCCATATTCTGCTTTTCAGCCCTTATAGTACTTTTCGCACCACCAATCGCCCCCACTTCCGCTTCAATCCCCTTTTAAATCCTTATAGTACTTTTCACACCATTTTTCAGTCCTTATAGTGCTTTTTGCACCACTTTTCAGTCCTTATAGTACTTTTCACTCTTCACTTCTTCAAATCCTCATTTCAGACCTTATTTTATTGCATTACCACCTTATTTTATTCAAATACTACCATGCTCCAGCTTATTTTATGGCATTACCACTTATGTTACTGAAATACTACCATGCTCCACCTTATTTATTCAAATACTACTATACTCCACCTTATTTAATTAAAATACTACCATGCTCGGACTTATCAAGGGGTACCCATTAAAGAAATTCCCTACACTGGGTCAAAAAAGCGAATTAAGGTGTGTTGGACCCCCCCTGTCGTAATGATCACGTGCACCGCCAAATATGGTAATTTTGGCCTATGAACATCGTCAAAAGTCGAAATTTTGCCGATTTTCGGCTTGTTTCGGCTACTACAGATTGAAAACAGAAGCTCTGGCAATGCTCATACACCTCTTTAAAACTTTCTGTGTTGGAAGATTTTGATGTCAAGACCCTTCAAAAAATCCGATTTTTTTCAAGTGTCTTCCAAATGTGTTTTTGAGAGGTTCTGAGCACAGTCCAAAAAGTGAAATAAGGTGACCCGGGACCCCCCCTCCCCCCTAGCCGGTGTCTCGGCATTCTCCGGCGGATACCCCTTGGAACTTATCCTGCTTATAAATCAGTGAGCATGCTAGCATGCTCTCGGATTAGAAAGATGGAGTTGATGCACCAGACTATGCGGTAATCTTCCGTATCTGAGAAGCGCGTTTGCAGGTTAGGACGGAAAACCACCACCTTGGCAAGAGTATCCAGCATCTCAGAAGGCCCGAGAGCGGTCGTCCGGACCTGCACTCTGTCCACCATATAATTTTTTCTTCCCCATTTCATCGTTCCTGGTGACACGCATACGGCGCTTCCAAGAGCGCGAGCTGAATAAATCAAGCAAGCAACTCCCAGGGCAACCATAAGACGAAATATGTGCGAGTGGGTCAAACCATCCTCAGGGCTCGGGTGGTAGGGCAAGGCAGGAAATGGGGGGTATGAGGTGTTGGCAGCGGAATGACGAGCGGAGACAGGTGCGATGAAGAAATAAAAGAATACGAGAGTGTGGACGACGAGGGACAAGGCGAGAGCGAGCATCGAGATGGCGACGAAGGGCTAAGGCGTCATACGGAATCTGGGGCAAAAGCGATGTATCCAATCTATTAGAACTAGAATACATGAGAAGTATATATAGTAAAAGTGTAATATAAATAAAAGGAGAATACTCAAATAATCCCATTCTTGGAACATTCCAGCTGTGTACTCTACGGAATTTGTTACCAGGTACGGAACACGGAAGCAGAAGGGGTCTGGACAAGAGGAAACACGACAACGAACTTGCTGTAGGGAAAGGGTTGTGAGGAATGAAAATAGCGGCCGAAGAAGTAACTGGCGATGGTCGCGTTGGGAACGGGGCGATCGGACCGATTCCGTGATCAGCGCGGGACGCTGCTCGTCACTGGCAAACACCCTCACTTGCGTTGGCGACCAGTTAGATAGATCATCAAGGTTCGGAGCGAAAAGCGCGAGCCTAGTAGCGGTGATTGATTCTTGAAGCGAGTAAATAAAATCGCAGCTCTGCATTGAGTGTTCAGGATTGGTCCAGGGCTGTCGACGGTGTATAAGATCGCAGCAGCTTGCTACAGGGCATAGCAGCGACAACGAGTCCCACATGAGCCCGAGGTCGTTCCAATGCCCCGGCGGTCAAGGATTCAATAAGAGAAGTCGGCGGCCTCCAGCCAGGAGTGGATGTCCCAGAGTGCGAGGCGATCTTCCGTATCGGAGAAGTAAGTCTCATTGGAATGAGACGCCATGAAATGAACTTGAGACGCATTTTTGGCGTTGGACGCAAGTCTGCCAGTGACCGAAATGAGATGGCAGAAATTTGAGAAATGCAGAAATTCGAATAACCCCGCGTTTAGTGATTGAGCAGCTTGAGCTAAGTATATCCAGAGACCCGGATCTACGTCGATAGACTGAGAGCTGTACTGTCCGAGCACGACTTGCTGTGGTGGTGGTCTTGAAGGAGTCACGGCCCGACTCAGAGGCTGTAGCCAAACACGCACAAGCGACGCCTTTTTAGGGCTGTGCGCCGTGCCCATCGCGCCGGTTCTACGGGTTCCGTGCGACGGGTAGCCGACCCGTTCCGTCGGGCTCTTCGACTGCGTTTTTGACGGCCGTGCCCGTCGAAAACGGCCGTCGACGGGTCCAGAAAACATGCCATACTCGGTCATATGCGATGTATAAGTCTTTTGCAAGGCATGTTTCCGAACCACCGCTCGGACAGCTTCGCCTGCCCGACGCGTAAGCGGATTGCGGAGCATCTGCGCCAGCGGGCAGCAGAGCTAAGTAAGACTCTTGACGAGCAGTCTTGCGCGAACCTCTCGCCCCCCGCTAACGCGCCGTTATCTCCACTCCCGGCGAACCTGGGTCTCTCCTCGCTCCCTAACCTTGCAACCCCCCTGGCGCCACGGCTGCCCGACCGCGTATAATGCTGCGCCTAGTGCAAAGCAACACGTGGAAGTCGCGCAACCCGTTGGAGGTCCTAATGGGTGCGCACGACTTCGATATCGTGTGCTTGCAGGAGCCATGGGGGAAGGAGGCGAGCTCACCCGAGCATCGTGGCTACTTCCTGGTCACCCCCGCTTGTGAATCAAGGCATCGCGTTTCCATCTATTTCAAGGAATCTACAATCCCGGCGGCATCCATCGTACCTCGCCCCGACTTGGCTAATTCCCCAGACATCCTGGTCGTCGAACTGTCCTTCGGCTCCCGACATATTATTCTTATAAACCTCTATAACGACTGCGAGACCCGCGCCGGCGTCCAATTGCTTGCATCTGTGCTGGCGCACCTTGGGCGTAAATGCGAGATCTTAGCAGTCATGGACTCAAATTCACACCATATCCAGTGGGACTCCCTGACGAAAACGGCGCTTCGTGTTGAGGATTTCGACCTCCACGACCTTCTCATCGGTCACCCACTCACGCTCATTACCCCACCCGATGTCCCGACTCACCTCCCTTCCAGCAACGTCATCGACCTTGGCTTTGCCTCTCCCTCCCTGCTCTGGAACATCCGGAACGTGGAAGTTAATTCGCGCCTTGGGCTGGGCAGCGACCACCTCCTGATAAGCTACGAGCTACATATGGGAGCACCGAGGGTCGAGTCCTCCCGTTTTAACCCGAAATCCATGAACCTAGATAAATTCCTCGCTGTCCTGCGCCACGAACTCGGAGAGCCAGTAACCGAGATCAAGACACAGGAGGATCTTGACGAGGCCACCGAGACGCTCTGCAATGCGCTGGTCCTGGCGCTCGGGGAGTCCACGCGGCAGCGGCGACCGTGCCCGCACTCGAAAAAGTGGTGGTCACCAGAGCTTTCAGTGCTCCTCTCGGACATGAAGCGCAAAGAGCGATGGTTCCACCGCCACCTGGCGATCACTACGCGCGCCCTATGGCTCGACGCTCGGCGAGCCTTCGCGATCAAGAACGCGAAGGACGCGGCCTGGGGTGAATTTGTGCGACAACTCCAGCGCGTGAACATCTACGACGTCTTGGATCGTATACGTCATCGCCCACGTTCCGTTTTCCCCGCGCTGGTCGGTCCTGCGACGGGCGCGGCGGCAGTGGACCACGAAGCTCGCGGGCGGCTATTGGCGAAGGCATGGTTCGGGGAGGCGGCGGTGGAGATCGGAGGAGAGGGCGGTGAAGGCGAGGGTCGGGTCGAAAGAGAAGAGGATGGTCGTGACGAGGGAACCGCAGGAGGAGACAGGACGGGCGTCGAGAAGAACGAGAACGAGAACAAAAACAAGAACAAAAACAAGAACAAAAACAAGAACAAGAACAAGAACAAAAACAAAAACAAAAACGATAACAAAAACGATAACAAAGAACATCAAAAACAAAAAAACCACGAACGTAGATAGGGTAGGTAGAAGGGGAGGCGAGGTTGGCGAAAGGGGGATCGATAGTGGCGAGGATGCGGAGGAGAGGCTGAGGGCGGAGGCGAGGGCGAAGGTAGTGGCGGGTCTGGAGATCGTAGAGGAGAGGGAGACGGCGGAGGTCACGGACGCGGAAGTGGACGGGGTTATCTGGACGGGAGATGAATGGAAAGCGCCCGACTCACACGGGCTACAGCTCGGCTACGTTCGACGGGCTTGGCCGGTGATAGCTCCGTGGGTGCGTCAAATTTTCAAGTCCTCCATCCGGCTTGGCCTCTACCCCCACCGGCTTAAAGCGTCGAACGCCATTCCCACCCCCAAGCCCGCAAAGAAGGACAAAACTCACCCCAAATCCTATCGCCCCGTGGAACAGCATGCGGAGGTACTGGCGAAACCCCTCGAACGGCTCATGGCCAATCGCATATCGTTCGAAGCGGAATCGCGAGGCTTTCTTCATGAAGACCAGTTCGGCGGGAGACCCAGTCGTAGCACCCAACAGGCGGCGGGCGCATTCATTCACCGTGCGCGCAAGCAGCTTGACGACGGGATGATCGTGTCCACGCTGTTCTTCGACTTGAAGGGAGCCTTTAACGGGATCAGTCACCGCGTCGTGGTAGAGGAGCTGGCGGCGTGCGGCTTCTCACGCACAACGATCGCGTGGGTTTTAGACTTCCTCGACGGACACCGTGTCACCATCGTTATCGACGGTAAGAGGACAGTTACCCTTCGTTGCACGGACAAGGACGCCCCGCAAGGCTCCCCCCTCTCGGTGATACTGTTCCTCCTCTGCATTAACCGTCTCCTCCGTCGTCTAGCGGCGCTGTGCGTAGAGGTCAAGGTCGGGGCGTCCTGGCTCGAGGGGTTCGTCGACGACGTCATCTTCTCGACGGCCAGTCGCTCAATCCTCGAGAACGTCAGGCGATTAGAGGCGGCGGGGGCGGAGGCCAAAGCGCACGAGGTTGAGGATGGGTCGAAGTTCGAGGAGGACAAGACGGAACTGTCTCACATGTCGCTGGGACGCACGGACTACTCAGCGGTTCCAGTGCGCTTCGGCGACATGATGATACAGCCGTCGTACACGGTGAAGTGGGTGGGCATTTGGCTGGATCGCACGCTGTCGGGACGGAAGCACATCGAGTCAAGGGCAGCGTCCGCGACGCGGGCGCTTAACGCGATGATAGCAATCGTACACTCTTCGTGGGTCTCCGTCCCCAGCTCGTCAGGGACCTGGTACGCTCACTGATACTCCCCCGCGCTGATTACGGTGTAGCCTGCTTCCTCCCGCTCCCCACCACTGCCTTCAAACCGCTAGACCGTCTCAACAGGTCCGTGGCCCGATGCATCACGGGCAGCTTCCGCACGGCGTCCCTCGCGGCATTGGAGAAGGAAGCAGCAATACTCCCAGCACAGGTGCGTATCGAACGCGACGCGCTCACTGCGGTAGCCCAGGACCTCACCCTCCCTGACTCGCACCGCATGCGATCCCTCCTACGCGAGGCCATTGCCACCGCCCCTAGTAGCCCCCGACTCGCCTCCATGTTCCACTACGTTGAGCGGATCCCGGGGACGGTTTGGCCAAGCACCGTCCCGGAACGCGGCCAACGTCTGCGGGCGCGAGGGATCACACGGACCGTTGGGACATCGGAACGCGCCGACGCGGACTTTGACTCATCTCTCGGGATGGAACCAATTCTCCCCGTCTATGCCGCGGCGTGGGCCCTCCCCTTCCGGTTACCACCGTCATTTTACCCAAGGAGGAAGCCCTCAAAGCGCTTAGCATCGCGCTCTGCGACGACCGGCGGCAGCGGGCGACGTGGTATACTGACGGTTCGCTATTGGAGGGTAAGGCGGGGGGCGCGGCAGTGCGAGTGGAGGGGTCGGTGGAGAGGGAAAAGATCGTGGTGCTGCTGGGGGACGGACAGGTCTGTGAGGGCGAGATGGAGGGCCTACTGAGAGCGACGGAGAGAGCACTCGCGGACGCCCAGGACAACATCCTTTGCGTTGCGGACTCGCAGGCTGCGCTAAGGGGAATCCTGCTGACTTCGCCATGCTCTGGCCAGCACCGCGCGATCCGTTACGACACCGTAGTCCGTCAAGCGCTGTCCTCGTACCCCCACCTGGCCATTCTTAACCTTTGGACGCCGGCTCACATCGGGACGATTGGAAATGAGCTAGCCGACGCCGCTGCTAAGGAGGCAACCTTCCTTGCCCCCGACCCATCCACCTTCACCTCGCTTACTACCGTCCGACGCCTCATCCACCTCCAAACCCTGAAGGAGTGGGAAGCTGCCTGGAAACGATCGAAGACAGGCGGTGAGCTCCGACGGAACGATAGGTCCCCGCCCTCGCTTAACCCCGTCTCCCTCTACTCATCCCTCACTATCTCCCGCAAGACCACCTCCGCTATCTCCCAACTCCAAACCGGTCCCTCGCACCTCAACGCCTTCCGCTTCAAGTCGGGTTTTACTACCTCCCCGGCCTGCGATGCTTGCGGAGCCGCATACGAAACTCGGGCGCACTTCCTCCTGGAGTGCCCGGTGTGGGAGCCTTTACGGAGACCTCTCCATGCAGCAGCGAGGGACGCCGGTATCTTTGGTCCGCTCCATGTTTCGCCGCTTCGCAAGGAACCTAAACTGCTCCGGGCGACCGCAGCGTTCATTGAAGCGACAGGACCGTGCGCACCCCATTCGCTCACCGCCGCTTTACCGCACTTCCCCACTTATGAACTATTTCCACCACGACTTTACCAGACCGTATAAATTATCTCCTCTTCCCTCTTCCTCACAATAGAAAACCAGTAGCTACAATACACCCTCGTCTTCTCCCTTAGAAACCATTATTAGGTACAGCTACCATAGCCATCGGGCCACATGTAGTTACAACTCTGAAATAATCAAATCAAATCAAATCAAATCAAGGCATGTTTCATGCACAGGTAAGCCCAATACACAGTTTAGGGCACACCTTATGACCTTACTCAGTAGTTTGAGTTGTCGAAATGACGGCCGTCGCGTGACAGACCGTTCCCGTCCAGGTCCCGTCGAAACGACGGCCGTGCCCGTCGACGGGACGGCGCACAGCCCTACGCGGCCTTATGCTCTTATCCATCATGCTGCAAATCCGCGTCCTCTTCGCTCTTTTCTTTTCTGTCGTGGACTTCAAACCAATCGCTCGTCTTTGGGTCGCTCGTCTTTGGGTTGGTATTCAAGTTAGAATTACCCAAGAATTACCCAAGAATTACCCTGGCCCGGGGGCCTGGTCCCTCGGCTCCGCCTTCAATTCCAAAGACTCCTTCAACGACTCGGGCCCAGGCCGGCGTCCCATCTATAACACTTCCTCAAAATAATCCGCCTCAAGCCCTGCTGCTAATTCACGCAAAACCACCCCGTCATCCTCCTCCGCACGGCGACCACCCTCAAGATCGCGCCCGCCACCCATACAAACGCCCTCAGGCACGCCCCCTCCCACTGCCGCCCACACCACCCACGATGCGCCTCCCATAATTGGCCCCGCCGCTTCAAATTATTCTCCGTCGACCGCTCTAACCCTAACTCTAGCATGGGAACTTAGCCTCAGTTCGTTGGCGTGCGACGGCGTGAGTTAAGGGTGCGTTGTTCTTTGTTTCGAACCTCTCTTTCGTTCTCCTACTTGTCCGCTCGCGCTGGGACGGCGGGTCTAGCGCGCTATTTCGGCGGAGCATTTGGCAGCGACCGGACGGTACCTCTTAACGTACTCTCTAGGCGCGCGCTCCTACGCGTATAATCCGTTCACACTCTTTTCGCAGTAATTCTTCTTCTCTTTGTGGATGCACGGGACGCGCATGATCCCGTTTCCGCGCCACCGGGACCTTTTCTTTCCTTGTTTTATTTTCGGCCGGTTTTCCCGCTGCCGACGGAGCCACCCATCCTTGCCCACTGACCTCGGTGTTCCTTCCCGAGCTCCTTGACGCTCATTACAACGTCGAGTGTGTAGGGTGAGCAAATGGACTCTGAGAAAACGACCTGTGAATTCCTTGCTGCGACTGACAAGATGGGTGTACAGGAGTCTCAGTCAGAGTCAACAGAAAGAAGAGATAATTGCTACGATAATCTGAATTTTTTCCTGCCATGGGAGAACACAGCAGTTCCAGAGCAAAGCTACGGATGGTGTGGGAGTTTGTCGGTGTTGTGGTGGAGTCTTAACGATTCAGAGCAGTCTTCCTTCGAGTGGCGGGAATCCGGGAACGAGGAATAAACAGGCAGTTGTAAGTAGTCTCGTTCAAGGGGAGTCCTGTAGCTAACAGGGAGTAGTAGCTACGCTTATATAGTGTGCCTAAAGAGGGACAGCTTAAGAGCACTGTGTAGCCTGGTACGCAGCAATACTGAAGCACTATGCGAGGTGTCAGCGTTGAGATCATTTGAGCAGAATGGCTCGATCGCACCCCAAAGGTCTCGGCGTTATTGGCAGCCTCAGCTGGGTTCGAGATGGCGAGCGCGCGCATGTTGGCGCAACCGTAGACGTCTACTCGATCGGACACGCGTCAGATCTCTCGAGCAATGGGTCGTACGGAACGCGAGACGTACAGTCCTTGGTGTGGGCGAAGGCATGCGACATCTCGTGAATGAGAGAGTCGGCGCGACCCCCCGAAGAACCAGTGCATAGCGATGCGAGTGGGGCTCGGTTGTAGAACAGCGGGTACAAACTATCGCAGGAATCAAAATGTCGAACAACAGGTGTGATAGACACGAGTATGAGCGCTCAGTAGGTCGTAGCATGATAATTGCCAATGGTCACAGTCTTCGTGCCGTCGCTGTGGGTCGTCGTGAGCTTCGTATCACCCCAAGCCGTATCGGCGATTGTGTTGGACCCGCATTCAGTGGTGGGCGCACAATTGATTGTGAAGTTCGTGCCGTGCTCGGTGGCAATCTGGTTATAGAGCCACTGCGGGAGGACCGTTGACGTCGACGCGCCGAAGTACGTCTGGAAGAGTGAGTCGGCGCCGTTGGTCGCGATGTAGGATGCGGCGTTCGCAGCGAGGGTCTGCGCCTCGGAGTACCTGCATAGGGATCATCACAAGAGCATGGAATGAATCGACCAAGGAAGGCTTACGAGGCGATGGCGAACGCGTCCTGGTCGCTGTCGAAGCAGCTGTACGCGACACGCTTGGTCAAGCCCGACACAACCTCATTCGCGGGTGCGGCGGAAGCGAGGTTGACGGCGATGACAGTGAAAGCAACGATGCGAGCGATGGAAAACATATTCTTCGATGCTGAAGAAGGAAGAGACCCGAGAAATGCTGAGGTTCTGAATAATATGATTGCGGTCCAGGACTTTTATACTAGGTGTGCAAAACACTGACGTCGCGAAGTACGTGACCGTTTCTCGGCGATTTCAATCGTCCGCGCACGGGGCGCGATATTTGTATGGCCCTTGAGCTCAGTTAATCTCGTTTGACAGAAAGATTGAAACAGGCACTTCCCGTCAACGCTCATCAACGTGGAGGTATTTCCTCCAGATCGGTGAAAGAGAAGACGCTTCGGATCCTCAATCACTTCCAGTGGGTGTCGTTCCACTTCTGAATCAACGAGACAGGTATTGGGTGCCTGCTTTCCACAACCCAGGGAGGTTCGCTAGATTTCAATTGGTTCAGCCGACGGCATCGTTCATAAAGAAGCCGTACCTGTACCTTGGAGCTCCACTGACTTTGTGAAGGACAGCTCGAACGATAGTATTATCCACAAACCGCTAATGCACGGCGGACTCGAATCGCCGGGGTCGAATAATAATCACATTCAGTCTCGAAAACTTGCCCTGTTTCAAACTCCGTAAGTTCAAGTCAATTCGCAGTTCGTCTTCAACATCAGGAAAGCTCCCCATTATTATTTGGAGTAAAGTGCGAGAGAGAGCGAGGAGTTTCCGGTATTGTAGGACTTACTTTCATGATGGGATGCATGGGGGAAGAGAAATTCGATAAAGCTACAATAAGTGTTAGTATACGAGGAACGGCAGCGTTACGGACAACGCACCTACATCATGTACCCGCCCAGCTTTCGAACTAGTACTCGCTAGAATCAGCTACTAGCGCCTACAAATTGTATGAAGACAATGACACACCTTCAGGGCCTCCCTCCGTCTCGACATAGCCTGTCTCGAGTTAACAACGTCAGCACGACGAAGAGCGTACACAAGACGAAGACCTACGACAATGACGCGAACCACCGCGAGTCGCTTGCTGCTGAGGACGGCAAACTGTGAACGGCGCGACTTACCCAGCGAAAGACACGAACGGCAGCTATGAATACGATGAGTTAGTCCCAGCGGAAAATTAAGAATAAAATCACACACCTAGATCTCGGCCAATCGGTGTGAAAGTTGGGGCTCTAGGGTTACGAAGGCTTCCGTGAGTGGGGCAACGGAGGACCCCTGATAATAGCCTTGGAGGCCAGATCCGGGTTCGGACAAAATTTTGCAAATTTGGGCCCGGAACATACGTCCAGTTCGGACAAAAGTTGGGCCTCCGACACGAGGATCCTAGGTCCCGTTCGGACAAAAATCTGGATTTGGTCGACAGAATTCGGCAGCAAAAAATCAATGGAAGAAGGATTTGGGCAGTGAAACCTTTTAGAATCACAAAAACCAACGTAAAATAAGCCGGAAATGGGCGGGAAGAAAATTTCGACGTTTTTCGGTCTCAAGGGCCAAAAATTACCGCTTTCGGCAGGTTACGTCACCTTCGGCTAGGTCCGGTTCGGACAAAAATCAGGTAAATCCCACCAGAACGGTTCGGACAAAAATGGGCGGTTGGGGACTTTTTGGGATCTAGCCTCCCAGGCTACTATCAGAGGTCCTGGCAACGGAGGGAAGATGTGAGAATTAACACAATATCGCGGCTAATCAGTGGGACCACGATGCGATTAGGCATGCCTGACGACGCTGCAACAGCGCCAAAGATAAAGCACGAAAAAAAATGCGGCAAAAACGGGCCAGAACGAGTGTCTTTCTACTCGTCGAAATATCGCCTCTTTCGTGTGACCGTGTCGCCGCACTGCATGTAGGACGGAGCCATGCAAAATGGGGCTGGTTTGAGGCCAGTCCAGGCGATGGGCGGCACAGGGAGCAAGGGAGGTACCGCGAAGGAGAGCAGATGGTGGTAGGACGATAAGCAATTGCCATATGGGGTAGGGTAAGTAGGTAGGTCCCCACTGCCTGAAAAAAAAATTTGTATGCAAATTTTTTTGGAGCAAATATGGTCACCCTGGGCCCATCTGAGGCTCTAGCAGGCTCTAGCACCTCTACACATCTTTCCACAAGCTGTCTCGAGGCTACAGAGTAAGAGTCACACCAAAATCAACTTGCCGAGGCTGGCCCGACCGTCAGACTAAACATGTACAAGCGTGTCAATCAATTTTCTTTCACACGCCCCCACCAAAGTGGTTCCGTTCCACAATCCACTTTCATAAGGTTTAGATACCGGAATACACTCCGACAACCCACATCAGGACCCTCATATAAAAAAATCGTCGAAATTGGCTGATTTGACGTCTATATAAGGCAATTTCCCACGTTAGGTAGGTAGGTCAAGCTCCGAACCCCCTCAGAAAAAAATTTTGTAGGTGATATCGTTTTTCTTATCTTTGTTCCCCCTTGCGTAGTGGTTTTCCCGACTCCTCTTGTACTTTTGGACTTGTCGATTTTTTGCCGGTGTGTGCAGCTCGTACTTGTGCCTTGCTTATGCTTTCGTGAGTTCTTCACTCTCTTTATAAAATTAAGCCCTGTCCGTCTGAAGCCTTTATCCCCATAAGGTTATATTACAAGCTTCAAGCTCCATCATCTTCGGCACGCTGCGGCCGACACCAACAATCCAATCAGCAGTTCGGCTCCGCCACATCGCCTCACCCGACCCCGGCACGATGCCCTTATGATCGAAAATTCATCAATTTTGGGGGTGAGTAGGTAGGTAGGCGAGGTTTTATTTTTATTTTTATTTTTTGGAAGGATAAGCCACAGATATTCAATAGTAAGCAGAAATAGTACCCACTCAAAAGTGGGAGACGGCGCGAAGCGCCGTCGACCGCTTGTCTGACTTAAATTTAGCCAGCGGCGGAATCGAGCAGAAAATGGCAGATTTCGGCAAAGAAGAGGCAGATTTCGGCAGATTCGGGCATAACCCGGCATAACGGTTTTTGCTGGGATTGAATCTCCTAACCGAATTTGCGCGTAGATTTTGAGAGCACCCTCCTTGCGCGGTCCACGTACCGCACGCATTGGGGCTATTTCGCAGAGACGTCAGCGCGGGAGTTTGTATTTGAAGATACGCAGGTGCGCGCGCGGCGGTTCGCATCACAGACGTATCGCGCACAGACCCCGCCCACGCCACTCAGGGGTTTTAAAGAAATGGCAGAAAGTGTCTCATAGCACCTGAGAAACAAGCTTAGAACGCGTTAAAAACATAAGTACGCACTGCAACATCGCTTCATTTCTCAGCACTGCCCTCCTTGGATTGAATCGGATTGTATACCGCTGGTTTCCCGGGGACGTGTACCGGAAGGGGAGAAGATCGGACGTCGAGGTGCGCGGGGGCATCGATGATTGAATGTGCAGCGCGAAGGGCGCGCAAAGAGGAGGATATACCAAGTACGACGTACACTCCCAATGAGAATGCGCGACGCACGCGAGAAAGCACGACACTGTGTCGGGTGAGGACCCTTATGCTCCATAGCCATTCCCAAATTGAAGACCTATGTTAGGGACAAAACATAGAGAATATTGGCTCGGTGGTCGACGGTCCACCCACACTTCATAGGATGATGCTAGGCTCGAGCTGCGGAGACGCCTGTTCGACTTGGGTCCGAGTCATTTTCCTGGTTAAATAGTGTTCTTGGTTCGCTCCTTCTGTCGTGATGCTCTGTTTTTGTGATGGCCCCTAAATGTGTTTAGCGTTTAGCAGGCGAAAGGGCTTCCCGGTTATCTGAGACCCCATTTCATTTTCCACACAAGAACAGAAATCAACGGATATTGGTTCGGTGGTGGACCGTCCACACCACCACTGAATCTGTATGTGCTGCAGAACTTGCCTACAGGAGCAGCCTGTTCGACTTGGACCTGAGCCGCATCCTCCTTTTCTGCTCAGAGTTTTTGGTTCGATGTCTTTTTTCTTGCTTTAAGCTGCCCACTGATTTTGCGTTGAAAGTCATAGTGCCGATATTTACCCATGCTTCCGAAGCGATTTGGATTGCAAGATCTGGTAATGTCAGTGGTGTATGTAGTTCCCCGAACATCTGAAGATCTGCCTTAACCTCGTCCTTTCTTGAACGCGGCGAAAGGATCATTCCAGGAGCTCAATTCCACTACGGTGCGTCTCCAGTTTCCATACTTCAACCGCTCGGGGTTCGAGGTTCCTTGCGACCCAATTGCAACAGTTCTGAAACAAGATCGTTGAAGTTGGTCTTTTCGTCCTATTCCGCCAGTTGCTCTCGGGCCTTTTTGTACGGTGAGTCTCAACCTTATGCTGGGCTGGCAGGTAAGATTTTTTTTTTTAGAAGCCACGTTGAGGGACAAAAAATGGTGGTTGCTGTCTCGGTGGTAGACTGTTCACGCCCACACTCCATGAAGGTCAAGCATCTGTTCCCTGCAGGACTTGAAGACACTGACCCCAGAGAACATCCGGATGGCGTTCAAGAAGACGGGGGTGATCCCCGTGAATCGAGATGTCGTGACGGAGCAGATGATGGCCCCGAGTCTTGAATCCTCATCCCGCGCATCGCTTCCCATCCCACAGTCGAGTCCACTCAAGGTCATGTCGGGAATGATTGTTGATTACATGGACTACCAAAAATTACAGGCAGTTGACAGTGACGGCGACGAGCAGCTCCCGAGCTCCTCGGCCACACCGTATTTTGTCCGGACAGCTGTCGATAGTCTGTCAACGACATCAGGATCGTTCCTCACCTCATCATCTCCCCTGAAGTCCACCACGGCTCCCCCTGCCTGAAAATATAGCACATTTTTGCTCACAATTTGAAACCGACTTTTTGGGGAGGGTTTTTATGTAAGATCTGATTCCATAGTCGAAAAGTACTCGTTAAGTCGTGTAGAATACCACTTTGAATCATATTAATACCTTGTGATTTGAGCTCACAATCTCAGTCAGAAGATGGTCATTTTCAGTGAAAATAGGCAAATTTGAGCAAAAAATGGCAAAAATGACCATCTTCTGACTGAGATTGTGAGCTCAAATCACAAGGTATTAGTATGATTCAAAGTGGTATTCTACACTACTTAATGAGTACTTTTCGACTATGGAATCAGATCTTACATAAAACCCTCCCCAAAAGTTGGTTTCAAATGTGAGCAAAAATGTGCTATATTTTCAGAATTTCCTTTTTTGGCATTTTGCTAACATAACCAAATATCTTCTATTCACCCATATTTTCGCTCCATAAGTTGTTTGGAGTGCGTAGGTTGTCAGAATAGTGAGAACCGCCACCGGCCATCACTTTCTCCGACAGCGAGTAAGCGGTCAATCCCTTTTGGAACTCGTACTTACTATGAGAATGTTCTCGTGTAAAAATCAAGTTTGCTAAGAAGCTGCTGTGCATTCTAGGGACTCTAGCTGAGGAAGAGGTTATGAGCTTTCCATACCATTGGCAGAATCCTTGGACCGTTGGAAGCCGTTGGGTGGGCCACCGGAGCTGTGGGAACCGTGGTGGAGTAAGGTGGAGCGGTATGCAGATCCATCACTGCGCACGGATTTGGTTAGCCGGCACAGCTCAGCAGAGCCACGGGAAGGGATCTTTAGGAACCCGTCAACCCGTCAACGGACGGGTACGGGTGCACCCGTTGACGGGTCTACCCGTCCGGCACCCGTCCGGCAGAGATCAAGATCTTATCTCGTGTCGGACAGGTACCGACCCGTCGCGCCGGGACCCGTACCCGCCAGTGACGGGTCGAAGCCCTACCTGGCAGTGTCACGTGTGCAAGAGGAGAAGCTTGCAAAGGTCGTTCTCCCCTTGCGCCCACGCTATCCAACGCTGACATTTCCCAGTGTTTCAAGCTCAATAGTCCATTCTTGGCCCCCATCATTGCAGACGTCATTTGGTTCAGCACTTCGAAGGCTTTCGGCTTTAAGCCCAAATCGGTGAAGGATATGGTCTCACACATTAGCACGCTTCCCGCCGAAAAAGAGCTCCCTTCCCCAATGATCTGTTTGGCTGCTTGCAATGTCTGTGTTCCTCTTTCATTTGCATCGCCCATTGATTCAATATTTTCCCCTGACAGGTATTGGGCGCACTGCAGGCGTATTCCACCGGGAATTATGTGCCTGCACCCGAATATAGCCAGAGCCATCTCGAGGGCACCTATCTAAGCCTAGTCCAATTCATCGATGATCAATACGCCGGCAGCGAGGCAAATATCAAGGCTTTTCACAAAATTATGCATCAACTTTACCTAAACGCTTCGTGAGTACTGTCTTTCTGCGGTCGAATCACTTCGCTGATTCTTGTTCTAGTAAATCTTCTGGGGCCTCTAAAGCTCCAAGTGGATCTGCGGCAAATGTTGTTCGTCTTGACCTCGACGATGATTGATCAAAGTTTGGTCGTGGCGTAGTAAACACAATCACGTAGTTTCATTTAATGCCGTTCAATGTACATTTTGCAATACAATATCATCGTTTAATAACCTGGTGCACTGAAATTTATCATCTGCCCATCGTTCTTTGAGATAACGAGCAATAAATTGTGCTAACGTGAAACATAAGTTGCGCAAAATGTGATCAAATTTGAGCGAAATTTGATCAAATGTTTTTGGGGGAACATAATTTCATCGCATTTGACTAAACAGCACTTATGAGCATTATTTGAGAGAATTTGCATGAACTTAACTCAAATTATCAGGGGGGGGGGGGTTTCCCTGATGATACACATCTAGGCGAACGGTGAGTCGTGTCGCACGGGGTATATACCACTCCGGAAAATCCGAATTTTCGGGGCCCCTGATAACGTTCCCGAAACCTAATGTTTCAGGAACGGAGTCGGTGCTCCCGAAACCGTTGCCGAAATCTTTGGTTTCGGCAGCGCAGAAACCGTTCCCGAAACGGAAGGTTTCGGGAACGGTTTCCGACCACCCGAAACCTTCCGTTTCGCGAACGGTGTCGGCTTCATTGAAACTGCTCCTGAAACCTTTGGTTTCGGGAATGGTTTCTGGAGAGCCGAAACCTTTTGTTTCGGCTCTCCAGAAACCGTTGCCGGTACTTTTGTTTTCGGGAACGGATTCGGTGTCCCCGAAACAATAAGTATCGGCAACGGTTTCGGCGCGCCGGAACCTGTTCCCGAAACCTAAGGTTTCAGGAGCACTGAAGCCTAACTGCAGCTGAGCTGCAGCTCAGAGACAGCTCAGCTGCAGCTTGCATAAAATTCAGAGGCAACTCATATCTAGGATGGAGTGTACGGATCTGAGGCAAGAATATCGTCGTGAGGATCGCATGTGAGACACATGCGAACTATTAAAGCGAGTCCACTCGAAGCTAAAAAGCCGCACGGTATCAATTGCTACGGGAAACAGCCATTGGCCTGCACGAGATAGTCAGTTCAGTTACAGTGAATTAAAGCAATGTAACAATGTAGCAATGTTAGACCCCTACCTGACAGAATGGTCCAGATCGTCAGCAAGAGGGAGTTGTAGCCCGCAAGATAGATAGTATCGAACGATGTCGCTTGTGGGAGGATAAAAGGGAGAGAAAATCCGAGGAGGGTGCTAGTTAAGATACTGCAAAAGACTCGGAAAAGAATACAGAGGTGTGCCGCAGATCGCAACGCTGAGGACAGTGGAAGCCGAGGCTTCTGATAGCCTAATGGAGCGGTAAGTATGATCAAGAGGCCATCAAGATTTCACCCACCGGCCAAGGAACCAAAGATAAATCAGCAGCTCAGCAACAACAAGTATGGTCGAGCAAAAGAGTGTAGCCAAGTGGGGTGTTAAAAGTGAGCTGGGGTGGTCTTATTTATTTTCATCAGGGTCGACCGAGCTTGCGCTGTAACCGAAAAACAAAAATGATCGCAGTTGAGCAAAAGCTCGCAAGGCGCTATCCAAACTTTTGTTGAGCAAACTTGAAGGTGGTCCAGCAGAAGCAATAAAACTAAGGGATTAGTAAGTGAGAACCAAAGGGAAGCCACAAGATGTAAGATTGGCACACGCGGCGATGTCGATGGACAAGCGGCGGGTACATGTCGGGACTCAGCCTTTTGGTCCCGCACACGCAAGCGAGGTGTGACTGTTAATGCCGGACAGCCGTCTGATGCGGCCGAGCTCTGCCGAGTTTCGTTTTCAATTCTCGTTAGTACCGTGTCGCACGACTGGGTACTGATACGTATCTTGCTTCACTCTGGTACTGAGCTCTCAAGAGGATTCGAAATTTCGCCAAGTCATTCAAACTCCGACCCATCACGCCAAACGGCGTGATCATGGTTGATGCCACGTCGCCGCCCTTCGCCGCCCCTTGCTCTCTTCCCCCATTGTCGCTGCCTTCCCTGCTCTTCCGCCCTCATCTCTTCAACGCCATCCAAGCCTTCAAGTCCACCTCAAACCTCCAATCGAGTATCGACGAGAAGGGACTCGTGCAGTCCCATCATCAGCTTCGAGTCCCATCAACGAGGGCGGTAAGAATGGGACTCAGTCCCATCAAGAATAGGACTTGACTTCTGAACAATGAGACGGCATCATTGTGTGACAATTATAATTTAATGTCCGCCGTCGGTAATCTTGACCGCGCGACCGGGTATTGACTCCCGCTCTTATGCAAGTTCCGTTCACCAGTTGCATGATTTCGGATATGTATTCTTTGAGTGACAAAATTAACGTGAAGTTGAATTCACGATTCCACTGAGTTAAATTTCGAGAAGTTGAATTCCCTTTGCGATCACTCCATGCTCGCCCGTGTACGACACCGCCTAATGTTTGCCCTCATTCAAATTTTGCCCTGGCTTCACGGATTTTTAGTGACCTTTGCGCCACAACATAAATGGGCTTGCCTCCGATGCGGTACTTTCTTCGTTGGCCTCGTAGATAATTCTGCGTCTGCAGCGTGGCTGGACTGTGTGCGCCGCCGTTTTCCAGCCAGAATCTTTCGTTCATTAAACTCTAGATCAATATTCTGTGGTGCAATCAATAGTTCAGGGGCGGCGGCGGAATTTACGTCGGTTTCCTCAAGCTCAGTATGAGGTGGGGAGGTGGGCGGAGGAGGTAAACGTGGAAGGGCTTGCGATAGTCCAAATCCGGACGAATTGACCTTGAAAATCGTTAGAATGTTCGTATAAATGCAATGAAAGACGTACCAGGCCCGGGAGGTCGCCGTAGTCCGCAAATGAATGAATATCACTATCGATCCCCCGTGGAATCGGCAGTGCCATGCTTGGGTACTCAGTTGGGGGTCCGATATATTCGAGCTCCTCGGCGCCATCCCCGTATTCCTCTCCGGTGAAACCGTAATCTCCCAAGTTGAACGTCGTTGGATCTAGGTTCAAGTTGTCCCAAAATGTGTCCGCGGCCGAAGTCCAAGTCGTCGCGCTGCTGGATGGATTGCTGAAAGACTGTTCCCATGCACTCACAGGCATAACCGAGTTGAAACCATCCCTGGTAGTGTCGAATGGATGCGGATACAATGCAGTCGGCACGGAGTCCGTACCAGGAGCCGAACCTATTGGCGAGTAAGTTGAAAAATGAAGAGACAGGTTGTTGTGACTTGCGTTGAAGTATTGGATGCAGATTGACCTGGTCGATGGTGCCACCATTGTTGAAAGGTGTAATATCTGCAGGGGGTGGAGGTAGGATAGGAGAGGATCGATCCAATACGACTCACGGTAAATGTAGTCGGTGTCACTTGCAGATGCATTCGTAGCTGACAGTGACAATTCGTAGATATTGCTCCCTTTTCGCGTTTTTAACGCGTTGACTGATTATACTTATCAGATCCAAACAAGCGAACACGGATATCATCGAGATCTCGCTCATGTGGCTTCGAATCGGGCGACAAACATAAGCCTTCTGCCGGTTGAGTCGGTTCGAAAGGGGCCATGAGAAAATGCCGCGACTGCGGCGCATTGCCGCGGCACTGCCGCGCGGGTGGCTGTGTTATCCCTACCTAGGAGTAAGTGGTATATTGGCTCATATTCTTGTATTCTGAACAATTTATCGACGTTATAGGTACTCCACGATCTCGTATGTGGCTTTGGTATGTATGTATCCGCTATGTTGTCTCAGAACCGGACGGGTTCACCTAAAGGAATACACGAAAGGCTCAGCGTCGTGTGTGGTTAACAACAAGAGCTCAGTTCTATACCTAAAGGAATACACGAAAGGCTACATGAATAAGTTAAGTAAGTCCGTGTTTCCTGCGGTACGGCTCGAGATCTCACCTCAGCGTCGTGTGTGGTTAACAACAAGAGCTGAGGAAAGACGTGGCGACGCGCGGCCTTTGATCTCGGGCAACTGCCCCATTTGGGTTTACTTCCGTCTCGCAATCCTAACTCGTCTTGACACTCCCACTCGAGATGAACCGTAAACCCATCGCCTTCGCAAACTTCCAGTGCTTCTCCCGGGACAGTGGCTTTGTCAAAATGTCTGCAACCATGTCGTGCGTGGAAACATAGCGGACAACGGCTTCACCCTTCGCGACTATGTCGTCTCGCACGAAATGGTACTTCCGTTGGATGTGCTTGGTGCGTGCTCGGAACTGCGGATCCTTGCAGAGGATAATGGCTGCCTGGTTGTCACAGAAGAGCTCCGTTGGTCCGCGCTGCTCATGTCCGACTTCGGCGAAGAATGTACGAAGCCAAGCTAGGTGCATCCCGGCGTTCGATAGCCCAATGTACTCGGACTCGGTCGAGGACTGGGCCACCATAGCCTGACGTTTACTCGACCACCCCAGCGCGCCTCGGCTCGATATGAACGCGTATCCGGAGGTCGAGCGCGATGTGTCAACGTCGCCAGACCAGTCGGAGTCGGAGAACCCATAGAAGTCCATGTCCCCGGATATGTCTGAGCCGTCGAAGGTAAGCACAAGATCGCGCGTGTACTTCAAGTAACGCAGGCCTCGCTTTGCAGCGTCCCAGTGGCACGCCTTGGGGTCTGCGCTGTACCGACCCAGGACACCTGCCAGGTAAGCCAGGTCCGGCCTCGTCCCCTGCACCACGTACTGAATCGACCCAACAACCATAGGATAGGAGACCGTCTCGCCGTTTATTGTTTGTTGCAGCAGCGTCGTGTTATCAACGGGGTCCTCTGCACTTAGGCGAGGAGCCGTGGCCATCGGAGTTTTGGCCGGGTTGCAGTCCGTCATGCCGCAGCGTTTCAAAATGGCGTCGATGTATTTTGTTTGGGATAGGGAGATGGTGTGTTTCTTTCGATCTCGCTGTATCTCGAGTCCCAGGAGAAACGACGCTGCACCTAGGTCGCGCATCTTGAACGAGGCTGTCAAGAGGGCCTTGATCTTGTCCATGTAAGCACGTGAGGAGGCTGCAAGTAGTAGGTCGTCGACATATACCACCAAATAACAGATATCCCCTTTTGCTCCCTTGAACACGTACAAGCATGTTTCTGCGTCCAGGCGGCATGCACCGAGCGCCTGCAATTTCGCGTCAAGGGTGCGGTTCCAGGTTCGTCCGGCGTCCTTCAAACCGTACAGGGATTTCTTTAGCCGCCAGCAATGGCCCTCTGGGATCTCGGTCCCTTCGGGTGGTGAGACGTATATGCTGTCCTCGAGGACGCCATTGAGATACGCTGTGGATACATCCATCTGGTCGAGCTCCAGGTCATACTTCGCAGCTAGCATGCAGATGAGCCGGATAGACTCAAGGTTTGCGACAGGGGCGAAGGTGTCCTTCAAGTTTCCCCCTTGCTGGCCGAAATCCCGTGCGACAATACGGAGCTTGTATCGCTCGACGTTTCCTTTGCTATCAAGCTTTATGCGCATCACGGGCTTTGTGCTGATTGGCTTCATCCCGGCTGGCGTTGGCACGACCTCGTACACATTGTTATCGACGAGGTTTTGCATCTCCTCGGCGAAGGCACCGCGCCAGCGATGCTCATTCGGGCCGCTGAATGCCTCAGCAAGCGTGCTTGGAGTTGGAATTTCGCTTGGGCCGCTGTTCGCTGCTCCGGCGAAGAAGGCGTCATTGATGTCGAGAAGCTCAGTTGCTGGTTCTTCCTCAATGATTTGGGGAAGATCATCGACTTCGAGTGGTGGTGACTGTGGTACTATCGCTTCCGGTGGTGGTTTCGCTTTGTGGAGGTGCTGAGGTCCATCTGACTTCTCAATGAGGTTTTGGTTTTTGCTGAACTGCTTTCTTAAGCGTTCGCCTCGGCGCGGTGTCATCGCTTCCACCGGTTCCACACGTGCCGCGGGTCTGGGAGCAGCTGGTGGTGGTTTTTGTCTGCGGGCTGCGATGTGCTGGGAAATGGAAGAAGCTGGGGAGCGTGCCAGTACTGGGATGCGAGAGGAGACTTCTTGCTTTATAGGTGTGTCTGTGTCCCCCCCAGGCCGAAGAGAAAAAGTGTCTTCTGCTCCCACTGACTCCGATGGTTCGGGAAAGTCAATAGCATCCTCGTATACGCTCCCACTGTCCGAGTGCTCGCTCTCTGCTGCAGGCCGGAACAGTTGCTCCCACTGACCCACCGACGGATCCGGTTCACCAAATATGGATGTGTCGGTCACTCCATCCTCGTCAAAGCGGACGTGGCGGCTGTGGAAGATGGCTTTGGTCTCCACGTCCAGCAAACGGTACGCTTTCTTCCCATCGCCAACGTCACCATCCCCGTAGCCCAGCATGATGCATTTCCGGGCTCGGTCAGAGAACTTCCCAGGGCGGTTTTCTTTCGGGATTAGGGCGTGGATTCTGCATGGATTGACTTCAAACATAGCTAGATCTTCTGGAATAATTCATGTGCAATTAGTGATAGAACAAAATCAGGAATTATAATTCATTGTTGGATCATCCCTTCCATCTTATTGTCATTTCGGCCCCAATTAAAATTCCCCGCTCCTTTCGCTGGACTTACAGCTAATGTCGGAACCGAAGGCGCGAACGAAAATTTCCTGTCTTGGACTGTTTCCAAAGAATTCCCGATATCTTGGTGGGTTCTTGACCGATCTGCATGAAAACCAGATGAGCATACTCGGGCAATTCATGCGCAATTAGTGATAGAGAGGGATTTGGTAAAATATTACGTATTGGGTAACTTATGTTTTCTGGCCGTTTTCGAGTCAAACACAGTTTATCAAGCCCAGCACATGTTCCGATAGTCTAATATTTTGGTAGGTACAACATACATACCTGAGAAATGATGTGACAGAGCCAGAAGTAGGGAGTTTTGAGTTCAAGTCCCTCCAGTACCATTGGAAACATTTGGTGATTTCGACACTCAGAGATATTTGAAGGAATTCTGATTATCTGGAGCTTTCGTAAAATTTCGGCTCCATCACATTCTTGCTAAGGTATAGATGTTGTCCCTGACAAAATCCTAGGTCACTGGGACATCTTCTGTGCGTGCAACATAGCATTCGGCCTGAAAACAGCGTGAAAAGACAAGTTACCCAATACATCATATTTACATGCACATTTAACACTTGTCGCAAGAAATTAATTGATGGCGCACAACTCCGTAACGTGGACGTCTTCGCAGTTAGGGAAGACCTCGAATCCGTGAAAAAGATGGCAGTCTACCCGCGCCATGTACAGATCTTTGAATTGTTTCAACCCCTGTTTTCGGCCCCGGACACCAACAACGACCCGCAGGACAGAAACCCCGCCTTAATCTGGCAAACGTTATCAAAGTTTGTCTTACGACGTATCATGATGTTACCCTTCAGTCGTGCCCTCATCTCTGCCTTCATATTACGGCATCCTCCAATTGCCGTTCTTTGATTGAAAACCCACCTTCATCCTGATTTGTTTAAAACTCCGCCTTCAGTCGTCTTGCCCTGTTCACAGGTTATAAGGGATTTTGAATTTGGGAGGGGAGGATGAAGCAGGTAATTTTCGCGGTGGATGTCAGAAGTTCATGAATGGCAACTCAACAGTCGGGTAGAAGCAATCAATGTGGCCGTCGTGTACAGCATCCGCGACGTCATTGGAGCCTACCCTCCGGTGACTGAGGAATTATTTGTTTATCAGGTTATGGGTCCCATTGTCCAATGCTTCCAACGGAATGATTTCTCCACCGTGCACATGCGTGCTTACTGGCTCACGGACTACACTGGTCCAACTGTCCACACATCGGTCCGAGAACCGTATACCGAGAAGGACTGGAACTTTATAAAATCCCATGCTCGCTGCCATATTTTCAAGGACATAGAAAACAAAGGAGCAAGTCAAAATTTTAAGCCAAAGTCAAGTGATCAATGCACGGTGCGATCTGGCCAACCTACCATAAGTTGACAAACTTCAAAGACGTGAGGGACCTGAATTCGGAGAGCCTGGGATGTGCATTGATGTAAATTTCCTCCTTGAGCTCTCCATTAAGGTATGCTCCTTTAACATCGACCATGTGCATGTCGAGGTGGTATTTGGCTGCGAGTGCAAGTAGGAGGCAGCTGGTTTCGGCGCGAACAACAGGAGAAGAGATCTGATCCGGGTTATAATCGGTGCCCGGAATCTCGGTGTTTCCCAAGATGACTAGACGTGCCTTACGGCGTGTGATATCACCTGCCTCATCGAGCTTGTTCCTGTACACCCACTTCGTCCCAAGAGCTTTGCGTCCAGCTGGCAACTCTGTGTAACTCAAAGTGCCCAAGTCTCGGAGCTGCTGCAGTTCCTCCTCCATGGCTTTCTGCCATTCATCTGCATGCGGGTTCTGGATAGCTTGTCGATAGGTGCTCGGCTCCGTATCAACCGCAACATTGGCGACGTCTTCGCTTGGAACACGATGGCGCCAAGCATCTGGTTTTTCAGGGGACTGGTTAGCGGGATTCCGAAGTTCCCTCCAGTAAGTGTTGTCATTGTATGTTTTGCGTCCCTGGGCTGCCTTTCGTGGTTCGTGCGGCTCTCGAGGTGCCATGGTCAAGATTTTCCGATTTCTGGGCCGTGGAGCTGCGCTAGGTGCGACGGGCTCATCAGAATTCTCGGTTTGTTCTGGCAGATCTGCAGTATCTGGTTGTGAAGATGGCTGATTCAAATCAGGCTCGCTCTCCACTGTGCTCTCCCCCTCGAGCCGATTTGGGTCAGTTGGGACTGCTGGTTGGGACGTATAGTCACTGGAGGATGTCTGAAAGACGATGTTTCGAGAAGTAAGGACTTTGTGCATGTTTGCAGCATGATAGCGCCATGCGCGTGAATCCTCAGAGAGTCCCACAAACCGGTAAGGCTTGGACTTTGGGGCGATTTTGAGGTGATTTGACCTTGGTTTAAAACCCAGCAGGTCGTTCCCAACTCCTGCAAGCTTGCGACATCTGGTTTAACCCCCCAGAAGGCCTCATAAGGCGTGATATTTGTTGCAAGAGCTGTGGTAGGTGACCGATTAATGATGTAAACAGCGTAACTGACTGCTTCTGGCCACAGGAAGTGAGGGAGATTGTGCGCAGCATAATAGTGCAATTGAGACGTTCGGATACACCGTTTTGCGATGGTGAGTAAGGTGCAGTTTCTTCGACTCGAATTCCCTTTGCAGCCAATTTCTCCCGCAGGGATTTGGATGTGTACTCCCCTCCACCGTCGAAACGGAAGGCTTTGCATCGTTTTCCGCGCTGCGTGAGAATGCTATAAAATTAAATACGTTGAGGAAACCCTTCGCATTGGCAACTCAGCATTGTATAGCAGAGGATTAGGGATTTTCCTCTTTACAGCCGTTTGCAGTACAACAGGCGCGGTCGGGGGGTTTTTTTTTTTCTTTCAACGGTTTTCAGCAGAACCGGCGCCACGGGCTCAATTTTGATCCGATTGCCTTGGGAGGGGGTGCGTTGTATTCGCATTGAAAATCTGCCTGGGACGAAATACCGTTTTCTTTGATCCAATTATTATCAGCGACTGCCTAGTCGGCCACACTAGCTAGTCGGCCATTTGCATAATATAAGGCCGTGTAGTTTAAAATCTCGAGGATTGGTGTTCGTGGGGTGAAATGCGACCTATGAGGACCTCGTATGTCAAGTTGGGGCCCGAACCATCACGGCGATCAAAAGTTATCGGAGGTTTTGAATCCAGACAAGCGGTCGCCGGCGCTTCGCACCGGCTCTCACTTGCTTGCGTCGGCCTTGCTAGTTTTATTGAAGTTGAGCATGCATTTAAAAAAAATTAACTCAGCATGACTGGGCTCTACTTCATCTTATGTAGGTTGTGTCTTGACAAAATGTGAGATAACAACATTCAGTTGGCAATAACGGCATGCCTCGGTATTAAGCGGGGCTTAATATAATGATTACTTCATGCCGGTTGATGGATAACGGATGTCAGCTGCGCAATATAACCATATGGGGATCCAGCTTCGGACAGACAGAAAGCTCAATCTTATAAAGAGGGAGATGCCGGCGTGTGAACATCATTTCTTATTTCCGGATAGCCCTCCCGCTCATTTCTTCCTTGTTTCTTCCCCAATTCCCCACCGATTGGCAAGCTTATAGGCTCGAAATTATCCCTAGATTAGGGGACTTCACGGTAGGGCCGATTTTCCTGTTTGTGAATAAATATATTCACTTTATGGGACGAATAAAATCGTTGTTTGTGGAATAAATGTGTGATCACCCCATTTGAGTCCCAGGATATTATTATATTTCTATAGCATCAATTCCAGGCACACACACCTCACAAAACACCTTAGGTGCGCCATCTAGTCATCTGACAGACCCCTATATCAACTAAACAATTTGGATCAGGGAGTATTTTGTTCTATTTTTTTTGACAGGAGGGCAGGACTGTCGCAGGTGGAGCGGGAGAGGCGGGATGGCAGGCAGGAGAGGGGCGGGATGATGGGCGGGACAAGGCGGGACAACGGGCGGGGAAGGTGGAACAACGGGCGGGGAAGGCGGCATGATGGACGGGATGAGGCGGGATGGGGGCAAGGCAGTCACTGGCAGCTTGCTTATTCAAGCAGGTATATATATTCCACAAAAAATGTTTATTCCACAAACGAGATTAAATCTCGTTTGTGGAATATTTTTATTTTGTAAAAATAATGGTCCCATCATTTCATTATTTTTATTCACGAACGGAAAAATAATGCCTAGCGTGAAGTCCCCTATTCTTGGGGATGATATCTTCGTAAAAAATGTGCCACATATGATCTGTTCCGCTCTCCAGTGCTCTATACATGTCAGAAAAAATTATTCTGAGAGGTGCGGGCCGGATCGTTCGGCCGACTTTCTTTGAGTGGTCCTGCGTCGAGGGAAACATCACTACATTCAGTTGGAAGAAGTCACCTCGCTCTTTGAGATACGAGGTGGACCATGAGATTTTTGGAGGTAAAAAAACTGAATTCGAATTTGTACCAGAAGAGCGAAAGTCACACACTTGACATATATAATCGGACATGGGAAACCGGTGATCAAAACGGAAACCAACCGGAAAAAAAAAAAAAGGGAAAAAAAGAAAAAAGCAATTGCAATCACCTTTGCCAAGTTATTCAGCAAATAGCTAGGAAAATATACCTCGTCGGCACTGGAAGCAGATATTCAACTCCATCAACTCATCGGGTGTTACCAAGATTCATCACTCGGATAACACTCTCAAGCTCATGGTCCGTGCACGGCTGGAAGCCACGTCAGCTGCGTATGATTGACTTGATGACAACGCGACTCCTCTTAGTCCTCTCTACCCTCCTCCGCTTCCTCTAGCCCCCCCCCACTCAATGCAATCGCGAATGTTCCCTGTACGATGCGTTTCCTCTTACATTACTTGACCTCATATGCTGTCCAAGGACTGCCATCAATGTCTGAGAGACAAGGTGGAATGCGGTGCTTGTATGTGGGTTCTGCCGCGGTAGCAGGGAAAGTCGTTAAAGAGCCCTCCATCAGTCAAGCTACGATTGCGGCGCGATTCGAAAGACCAGGGATCGCCGATGAGTTCCGTCTCGATGCCAAGGATCTTTGGGACAACGGCTATCGGCAGGTTGATTCTCTTTCAGACGCTTTCCCTCCTTTCGGTATGGAGCCGGATTCGACCTCGCTAGACTTGCGCAAAAACGCTGCGCAGATCTGTGATGTGTACGTCGATTTCGTAGAATGTAATGTGTTCTAAAGGGAGACTAGCCTTGTGCCCGTCTTGTCTGAACAGGCTGAAGATGACGCCATATCGCTCTCGACTCCACGAACCAGCGACAACGGGCCAAAAAATGGCGGTGCCAATACTTCGCCGGGAATCAACCTACTGGGCGACGGATTCCGGAGCACGACTACGAAAGTAGCCTGGTCAAAGAAGGAACTTAGCGAGTTTTTGTTTTCATCTTTATCCGTGCTACTCACAATCTTCAGGAACACTTCTACTCCTCGTGCCATCGAAGTCAAAGGGGAGGATAGAGCCTAGAGACGTTAAAAGAATATCACTAGCGCTGACAAACAAGGCTAGTGACCTCGAAAATTGCACATTCTTTGCTGATGGAGTTTCCAGACGCGGGCTCAAATCGAGGCTTGCTATGAAATTCTACAGAAGCATTTTAGAATTGCAGATCCTACCCAGCTAGAGAATCACCTTGACCTTTACTGGACCATTCTTCACAATTCCATCGCGCCTTCATTGGGACTTCCGATAGTCGTTCCTGTAAAGCACAAGCAAGTCTTGTGGGCTCCTTTCTTAATACTGTACTGAAAATCTCCAGCGACGTGGACATATCGCCTGAATCCGCGAGCTCTCCGTTGAGCCTCCCTGGTCGGAGCACCAGCTTCCGACCTGAGGATGAATACTCTCCGTTGGACTTGCAATATCCCCCTTCACCGCCCATCTATCCTTCATCTTGGGGCCGCGAGTCGCCACGCGGCCGTCTTGATTTCAATCCCTGCCGCAATGTGCCCGGGCTGTGGTTCGTCAAGGTCGGGGCCGATGCTTCCAAAATCCTCGAGGTCGAGTTTGTTTTCGAACCCGAATTAATCCCTGGCTTGGATCCTCCCCAGACGTGTGTGCTATTGTGACCTAATGATCATTCTGACTGATTACTCTCAGTGAACCTTCTGCGTCGGCTGCACAGGAAAACCCTGCCAAATCCAAGCTCTCCGTCACTCTTGTGTGTCTTCGTACGGCAGCCGTCAGCTCCCTGTACACAGGTCTGGAACCAACCAATCCTACACCTGAGAGAATGGCCGCAGCCGTCGCTAGCCTGGAGATGGCATGGCCCCGGGACGGCACACTGTTCCTTGATATGAATCACGGAGGGAGTAACGAGAAGAGCTGGTTACCATACGAGATTGTTAGTTTCTTGTGGCACTCAGCGCTTAACTAATCGCGTCGCGGGCAGGACCCCTCCTCACCATTGGATGTGACAAGCTTTATTCAGCCGGGCTTGAACATCATTCGTCTCATCCAACTCACCGGCATGACCGATCGGACTTTCATTTTGTACGCCTCGTGTCGCGAAGCCGAACCCGCGTTTCAAATTTTCGACTACCCAACGCCTCGATGCGCCGACTCGATGTTTAACTTTTCTTCCAAGGTGACTATGTCACGACGAGCATGAGCGAGAAGAGCAAGTGAGGAGGAGCGATGCGGCGGGTAATGTGGAATTATACGGGATAGAAGCTTGCGAGTGGTGGTATGTGAGGGTAGGGGGAAAGGGCAAACGCAGAAGAGGCGAGGGAGGAAAAGTAGTTTGTGGGCGTCCCAACATTGGTTGTGTTTGCACTCTGATCAGATCGACGCACAGACCACATGCACACCACGTGAGCCCTCTTTTGATCCCGTCAAAAACAAAAAATTGCGGAATGGATGGGCGTCCGTCCCGCGGCTGGGCTGGCCCGCCCCGTGGCTACAACTGCATTAGACCCCTCGGCCCAGGCAGGTCACCAGCGAAATCGACGCAGACGGGCACCCGGCACCCGCCGCCCAAGATCCCCCGAGCTACAAGTACACGGCAGCGAACGGGCACCAGACTCTACCACGAAGTCCCCTAAAGAGAAAACTGATGCCAGCACCACTGGTTCCGAACCAGAGACTACTCCCGATCGTACCCGCCTGTTTTGCCCTCACTTTGTACTCCCCAAGGCGGCGGGTAAGTATCGAATTGCGCGCTGAGCCGGAGAGAAGAGAGGATGGGTCGCCCATCAACTCGTGGTGGTTTTCGAAGTAGTCCCTGGGATGCTGGCGAAGCTCGGCAACGCCGCCAGGAGTGTCGAGTCCATTTCTTCCCGATGCACTGCTCGGGCACGATTGAAGACGTGTCTGATTAGGATATGCATGAGTGAACTGCCCACGGGTGCACGGAAAATGACCGTGTCTTGCTTATTGAAAAGCCACAGTCATCATACTTTTAACATGAAACTTTTGAGCAAACAGGTACCGATTGTTTGAAGCTATATGTATGCGTACGTTTCCACACTCGCCACACGTAGAAACTACATGACATCAAGACATGATCTCCACTTCAACACTGCTGTAGGACACTTACCCTTGAACAATGAATGTTACAAAGCCCGTTGGATAGGCCATACCCTGAATGATACTCAATGAGACACCGGTACTTCAAGGAAATCCAAATCAATACGAGGTAGCTCCTGTCAGTGGTATTAGTACGAGAAGAATCAAATCAAATGCCCAGCACACACGGGGGCAGAATGGCGAGACCGGCAGTATCTCCGAATTTTGTGACACAGAAGATGTAAACTGCTTGGAGTGAGTGATCGAAAGTACGCGTGCGAAAAAGAATATACTCCAGTTTGATGTGCAAACTTGGTGAACGAGGTCGAGAGTGACGATAAGCGATACCTAAGTAGGCACCGTGAGGACCTGTGAATACTAAGAGCAGGCCAGGGCTGACCAGAATCCTGAGAGGAACAGGGTCCCTGAATCGTTTCTGTCCACCGAAGTAATACCTGTGAAACACAAAGAGTGCCCTCAACCAACGCAGAGCAGTCAATAGATCCTCATACCCTGCCTGGGCAAGTGTAACTGCAATGATGTAAGTAAAATACATCGTCCGTCATGCAAGGACAACCCTGACCTCCATGAAGCACCGAACTGATGATAAGCCCTATTAGCGATCGTCAGCAGGCGTGGTCTAACATTTGAAGTCCTCACCAATGAAAAGCGCGCCGAGCCTAGAGTAGCTTATAGGTGAGCCTCCTAGGCAGAGGAGGGAAGGTGTGTTTTACGTACGTGGATCCAAGAGTGTCCATATTCTGATGGGAGTGATCCAAACGCCAGTGGTTTATAAAGACGGCGGCTGGTGTTATGTAATATAATGGCTGATGCTTCAGGGACGCGTTCTTGTGAGAGCCAAATTCTGATACCCGCATCAAGCCCCAAGTTCTAGAAGGCTGAGGTGCCCAATAATATTGCCATCGGTTTGACGCTGGGTCTGCTTCCGCTCCACTTTTCGAATATTGTAACTCCACTGATGCACAAAATGCATTCCTTCTGCCCCCCGCTGCTGACGAGCGTGGACGGATGGAGCTTGGATGTTGTATGTTACCGGGAGTTCTCTTGCCATGGCGGTGATCGGGAGTCGGCGTCCAGATCGAAGGGTACCATTTTCGAGTAAACTGACCAAAAACGGCCAAAAATGGCTATGGTGCCACCCGTACCTGGGAGACACCCCAAAATTGATAATGAAGGAAGCACAAGGCATGTGGAGCGCGGAAGCACACGGCATCTGCTAGAAAATGATGCATTATACCTGATATTGCCGCCGGTGCAAGCGAGAGGCCGTCGGACATTATCGCAGAGGTCAGCAACATCGCCGGGGCACGATGTCAACTTCTGCACGCTCATGTGAGCATGCTACTGTATGGTAATTTGCCATTTTTGGTTCAGTAGTCAGTTGATGTTTTTAACCACGCTCCAACATTTCTCTCCATAGCGAGGAATGTTTTGTTGAATAGCTCGTCTTCTCCTACGACATACATAGTACATGAACGCTTGACCCTAGATTCAGAATCCGTCCTGCTCTGATGCTGCCTCAAAAGATTTTTTATCTATTCGGCATTCCTGGGTCGCCTGCCGACAGATACCTGAGGAAGTTTGGCTTGCGGATCAAACTTCCCAGTCCTCGGCTCTGTCAATATTTCCGAGGGTATTTCTTCGTTCTTCTTGCATGGTTTGAAAATTCTGCCATTCCACCTGGTAGCAGACTGGGCCGGAAATTGAGCATATGGCTGAGATGAACGTGGAACTCGTCTACGAAAGGTGTCCGGATCAACATGGGGTATGTCGGACGTTTCTTGTCTTTGAGTATACGTCTCTTCAGGGATTATAGGAGGCAGATTGGATCCTGTCAACTTTTGCTTTTCATAAGCACCCCCGACTT
Source organism: Mycena olivaceomarginata (assembly GCA_029378375.1). Taxonomy (NCBI): domain Eukaryota; kingdom Fungi; phylum Basidiomycota; class Agaricomycetes; order Agaricales; family Mycenaceae; genus Mycena; species Mycena olivaceomarginata. The sequence continues at coordinate 44,009 of JARKIC010000119.1, forward strand.
CCCTGCTGATTAGGTTGATTACTGTCATCGGCATGAGCGTTTGCAACTAGCGAAGAAATCACACTTATGTACATTTGATTAGGCCTGGGCACGTATGGACCCTTTCCCAAACGTCTGGATGAAAAGCTATGCAAAGATCGCGGATCAGCTGCATATCCTTTGTGCCGGTACTTAGAGTCAAGGGTTTGATGTATTTTTTCCAGTTTCTCCGCTGCCTCCAATTCATCGAGGCCCAAATTGAATTTACCATCCCCATCCAAAATATCCGTAGGTTGTGGGAAAAGAGTCATCGGCCAGGGTATGGCGTGGAAATCAACGCAAGAGGTAGTACGAATATAAACTGGGACTTTCCTTATCCCCATCAGCGCTGAATGTGTATCCCATGTGTAAGCTATTTTGTCATGCTGGGTCTCAGCGGATATCCCAGGGACCTCGAGCATAGAAGGAGACAGGTCGGGTAAAGCCCCGGGTGTCTGATGTTCTGAATGTCCGAAAACCTTCATGGGTGTTTTGGCTTGTCGAGTATGAAACGCACCAGGTTTTGGTCCGGGAGGCTGGCGAGCGTTCGACAACTCACACAATCTTGTTACCTTTCCCTTTCCTATGAATTTTTGTCGTAGGTTATACCTGCGCGCATTTTTCGTTGCATCTAGTCCTTTAGCGTCTTTCATCACTACATCTTCCTGGACTGAGCATGTCATGGCAATTATCAGTCAACGTTACCTATCAAGAGGAAGCTACCTTTGGGAAAATCCCTCATCAGGATATCGATGTCTTCTTGCTGGCCGCTTCCAGCATGCAGCCCTGTATTGCAAAATGAATCCATCAAGGAATGTTCGCCACCGATATGTAATCAAATTCCAGCCCACTTTTGCTTGCAAGCCTCAAGCTGCGTCGCGGTTTCGGCGATTCTCCAAATCGCCGCGTTGTCAGTTTTTCAGACAGGTTGAAATGGACCAGCCAACCGGAGAAGCGCTACTGTCTGACGATTCAGTTAAATATATAACCCGGGAAGTCGGGACTTGATAATCCGCAGGCAAACTAGCGAGTTGGGGGAGCGTTGGAAGGAAAATTATTTATGAGACAATATTGGTGGTTCAAAATGGGCACCACCGTCTTGAATAACTCCCGCGGCTGAACGTGATGGCTGGTTATGGAGTTACACATGGCCTGACGCCAATGGAGGAGCGATCCCGAGAGCACTGTGTCAGAATGTAGGATGATACCGAAAATGAGGGAATTCAATTGCACCTATCCCAGGCGTGCTCGACTCTGGAGATGTAGGTCACGAGTGCGGCCACCCCCCGGACGGAGGCTGGAATGTACCCGCGAATGCCACGATCCGAGAACACATTCATTACCGAATTGTGTTCGACGTTGTTGGTGAACCTCTAAGCTCCTTCAAATCCACCCATAACCTTGTCAGTTGCGTGCGCGACGCATTCGAAGGTATTTGACCTCCGGACCAATTCTCGCTGAATTTTGTATTGATCGTTTTTGTTTCTCAGCCCACCACATCGCATACACGGTTGCGAAAGTGGACCACCGAGATATTTCGGTGGGAAACATCCTTGCTGTCGAGAAACAAGGCAATTATCATGGCCTTCTGATCGACTGGGAGTTGGCCCGATTCCAAGGGGATCAAATCTCCAGAGCATATGAGAGAACGGTACGTGTCAACTTCATTGCTCGAAAAAAAAGTGTTCTGACCATGTATTCAGGGCACACGACAATTCATGGCTGCGCGATTGTTTGACAATCCAGCTCCGACACGTAACGTGGGCGATGGTATCGAATCATTTGTTCTTCTTCTTTTCTGGATTGCTGTTCAGTATGCTCCGAACAACTCGTCCGAAAAGCAGCGGACGAGCTTCTTGAATCAATTCGAGGACCCTGAAGCAAAGAGGAATCTAATCTTAGGTTATCGACAAAGCGCACAACGCCTTCAACTCGAATCTTCACAATTTCGCACCTTTCTTGTTCACATTGCACTGCAATACACATATCGGTACGATCAACCGATCTCGCTGGACGACCGAGCAGAAGTAGAAGAATTGGCAGCAAAGCAGCTCGCTTTGGAAAAACATGACTGGCTGCTCGACATCTTCAGGACCGACTTGAACGACGAGGCTTGGAAGGCGATCAAAGACCCTGCTCGGGACAATGCCATCGAGCGTGTGGAGGCCGTGAAGAAACGGAAGGCAGACGCTGGCACCGAGTACGCAGTTGTGGATAAGAACAAGAGACGGCGCGGCGGGGAGCGTGGGCCAGAGGTGGTAGACAACGCAAGTTCGTCTGAGTTATCTGAGGTGCCGGACCCATCAGACTGAGTTGATTGTATGTACACGAGATGTCAACTTCGTCTATGGATCCCAGGGTCTTCCAAGTGGTCCGGGTGTCTGACTGACTCGATCTTACATAGAAGAGGTCTGCGATTCGCCGCCCTTGCGGGATAGGTCCGGGTTCGATGCAAGTCGCAGAGGACGCGGGAGCCAGATCGAAGCGACTACGGAGATGGTGAAAGATCGCTTTCGGAAGCGCACCCTGGCCGCTCCCGGATCCGTCGACAACAATCGCCAGTGAATATACGCGCGGTCCCGCAGATCCAGGCTGTCGCAGGCGTTCAAAGAGAGCTTGACTACCGTGGTGAGCGTTTGTAGCTGCAGCTGCACCGAGTACGACTCCTCGATGAACGAGTCGACAAAGACGCCCAACAGTTCGGCGGCATTGTCGATCTTCTCCGCGTGCTCGCCGATGATCCAGATGAGCGAAGCTTTAACCTCGGGCCCGTCTAGCTCGTCGAGGTTGGCGCACAATGTGGGGATCACACTTTCGTGAGTTCCAGTTCAGTCGTAGTTGCAATAGCCTTCAGCTCAAAGAAAAAAATATCCAGATTTCTGCACTGCGTCCGTTTTTGAAGCCTGGTTGGACGGCGGTGGATACTTCGAACTCGGCAGACCCGAATCCGAATGTTTTCATGGGGCATTCCATTAAACCTGATATCAGCATCTACTCCGACCAGCCCGCATCCAACAACAACCTATGCCGCGCTTCCGATATGGAATCTTTCCTCGAGGTCAAAGCGTTGCGCATGTACGAGCCTTTCGGCAATGCAGTCGACGAATTAGAGAAATCATCGGGTTATGCACGCGATACCCGTGGCCAACTTGCTACGTACTTTGCTGCTATGCATGCAGCCCAGCATCGCACGCATAGCTTCGGTGTCATTGTAGTTGACGACACTTGCCGTCTCCTTCGGCACACCCGCAGTGGGACGACAATCACCGAGTCCTTCAGATACACGGACACTACACACTTACAAACATTTTTCTGGCGCTTGTCGCACGCGGAGGCCAAGGAGCGCGGGACTGACATGACGTTCACCCGCGTGGCCGCAGGAGGCTTGGAGGGTGTGCCCGCTATCCTGAAAGCGCAGAACGACCCCATCTACCGGGTGACCGTTGGTCCCCACGAATACTTCGTGCCCGAAGCATTCACTCGCGATCACCTTTATCCTGTTGGTCGCGGGACGCGCTGCTTTGTCGCCGTCCGCAGCGACACCCTTCAACAGTGTTTTCTAAAAGATACTTGGCGGCTGGCTGGGTATCATGCCGAGCACGAGGTCTACGAGAAACTATATCAGCCTGGAGCTCCCAACATCTAGGCTCGTGACCAACCGCGTTCGCCAAGCACGTGGCTGCGCTTATCACGGTTGGCGAAGCGGCTGGGATAACTGGTCGTGATTTTGGCTGATGCCGCCAAATGAGGTTTCGGACTTGGTATTTTCAACCTCCCGAACCTTCAGAAAAAGTGTAAAAAGTTGTATAATCAAAGATGGATAGTTTTCAATTCTGAGTTGAATGAGACAAACTTGTTTCCCATTTTGGCCCAAAATAAACAGTGCTCTATCAACTCAAAATGAAATATGGAGCAACTTTCTCTATATAACTTGGGTCCTCCGCCGCAGCCGCATTGTTCTGAAGGTACGGAAAGGCATGAAGGAGCTCAAAAGTATAAGTCCGAAACCACATTTGGCGCCATCTGCCAAATCAGCAACCAAATGTTCCAGTCGTTCCCACAGCACCGATCTTCTTGCCCTCGTGATCGGTGCGTGGGAACAGACTGGTCGCGAGTCTACCCAACATCCCGGTTGCGCTCGACTCGGGGGATGTAGGTCACATGTGCGGCTCCCCCCCCCAAGGAGGTTGGAGCGTACTTGCGAATGCCGCAATCCGAGAACATATTCATTACAGAATCGTGTTCGACGTTGTCGGCGAACCTCTCAGCTCTTTTGAATCCACACATAACCTGGTCAGTTGCGTGCACGACGCGTTCCAAGGTGTGTGTGTACCTTCTGAATCATTTCTAGTTGCATTTTGTGTTGATCGATTTGCCAGCATAACACATCGCATACACGGTTGCGAAGGTGGAACACAGCGATATTTCCATCGGAAACATCCTCGCGGTCAAGATAGCGGGCATTTATCACGGCCTTTTGATCGACTGGGAGTTAGCGCGATTTGAAGAAGACCAAATTTCGATAGCATATGAGAGGACAGTACGTGGACAAGTTCATGGCCTTGAAAAGTATCCCGACTGTGTTTCTAGGGCACACGACAATTTTTGGCCGCCCGATTGTTCCACAAGTCGCTCCCGACACGCAACGTGGGCGATGACATCGAGTCTTTTGTCCTTCTCCTTTTTTGGATTGCTGTTCGCTATGCTCCCAATCAAGCGTGCGAAGATGAGCGGACGAGCTTTCTAAATCAATTCGATGACCCTCGATCAAAGAAGAATCTTATCATCGGTTATCGACAAAATGCCCAAGACCTTCAACTCGAAACTCCACAGTTCCTTGTCTTTCTAGCTAAGATCGGACGTGGATACGTTGACCGGTATGAAGTGCCGGACTCGCTTGACGACGAAGCAGAAGCCGAAGAATTGGCAACAAAGCAGCTCGTTCTAGAACGGCATGACTGGCTGCTCGATATCTTCAAGACCGCCTTGAACAACGAGGTCTGGAAAGCAACGAAAGACGCTGCCCGGGTGCGATGTCCCCTTTTCCGTATTGCTCTGACAGGCGGGGACCTCTGTTTTCTGCGCTCCCTCCTTTCTCTCTCTCAATCCTATCTCGAATATCATTTATCAGCATTGTCCAAAGTCCTCATCGTCAGCTAAGCTCGTCTTGACCGCCGTTTCTCCACTGCCATGTGCTCATCTTTTTTTGATGGCCCGCCTGTAGTAAGGTAGACTGTCAGCAATTGAATGAAAATAAATCCTCGTGACGTGGGACATACGGAAGCGGAAACGTCCGACGGGAAAACCTTCATCAGAATCAGAATCAAACTGGAATGTATTTACATAATTGGGAGACGAAGCAAGTCTGAGGAGTGTGGGAAAGTAAAGTAGCGTCCGAGCGCGGCCTTCAAGAATACTGACTGAAACGGTTCTGCCAGCATTACGACCTAAACAAGCGATGCCTGTCAGATGACCGCAGAAGCTTACAAATGGAGATGCGGCTTCAGACAGACAGAGAGGCTTAATTTTATCAAGAGAGTGAAGTGATTCCCATCAAGGAAATTTTTTAAGTTACATTTCACGCAAGTGCATTATTCGGAGTGCGAGGGCACCATTAGTGGGATGGGCCCCAGCAGACTTAGAAAATTGAAGCGTAAATGCCGTCAAAACAAAAATAAAGCGCGCAGCATACGCTATCCGATGGGGCTCGCAGATTGTCCAGCAGTCTGCTCAGGGCTGCCCTTGGGGAGGCCGATTCATCTTTTCTTTCTATGTACTATGCATCCGACATACACCCAGATTCACCTGTCTCAGATGACAAATATGGGCAAAATGCGGCCAACGCCCTGTGACGATAGTCCGGCTATGTGAATGCACCTCCAACAAGCACACAGACATTTTAACCCCCGGCGAACTATGTTGTGGAATATTTGCTGAATTTTCTGGCTGTGCGCACATTTTACCTTTTCCCAGTAGAGAAGTGGAATGAGTGTTCACTTTCTGGTTGAATCATACTCTGGCCAGGTGAATGCACCCTCCAACAAGGGCACAGACATTTTAACCACCAGCGAACCTCTGGAATATTTGCCGAATTTTCTGGCTGTGCACATGCTTTACCTCTTCCCGGTGGAGAAGTGGAATGAGTGTTCATTTTCTCCAAGATTGATAGTCTGGCTAATTGAATGCATCCTCCAACATGCATACAGAAAATTTAACCCCCAGCGAACCATGTTGTGGAATATTTTTTGAATTTTGTGGCTGTGCACATATTTTATCCCTTCCTGGTGCAGAAGTGGAATGAGTGTTGATTTTCTGGTCAATTCATGGTCCGACTGGGTTAATGCATCCTTCCAACATGTGCACAGAAAATTTAACCCCCGGCGCACCATGTTATGAACTATTTTTTGAATTTTGTGGCCATGCACATATTTTATCCCTTCCTGTGTCAGACTCCTTATACTCCTCATCATCAAAAGTAAATACTAATCAGCTGCTACAAGCCAAAATATGTAGTATTTTTTGAACTGAGGTACATGAACCTGATCATTAGGATGTATGGCTGCCCTCTGTGGCAATTACTGCCTCAGAAATGGCTGGCATTTGGGCAATAAATTGATTGATTACCAGGCAATTGATTTTGTGCCAAATGCTAAAATTCAATGTTCACAACATTGTCCCCTTGCAAAGCGAGCATCCTAAGGTGTGCCTATACATCCTGAAAACATACCAGAAAAGCTTTAGATGTTGAATGTTGCTGAATATGTGGCAGAAAGGCCATGGCTTTGGGGATCGGTACGGGCCACATTCTGCTCAGGACTGAACAACCACGTTTTGGTAAGTTGAGTGCCGCATTGGGATCAGAGGTGTGGAACGCCTTCTTTGAGGCATATACTACTATTTGTGATGCATAATTGATGCCTTGCCGGCCATCCTTCGAGGCTGCTTGATGCGATTAATTCCTTGGAAAACCTCCAAGTCCTCCACGTTCATGAACGATGCGCCTTTATCATCCCACCCTTCGCAATCCATGCAGTCCTCTCTTTCACCAATTCCGCTCATGCTGCCGTTGCGTTTGCTCACCCGGCTCATTGGGAGGACAAGAAGCGCGTCCTCGGCTTCTTGAAGACCCTGGTGGATCCGGCCTATACAGAAGCCAAATCGAGGGAAGTCTTCGAACGAGTTACAGTGGAGCAAGCATCGTGGGAGAAGGCGGTTCGGAAGGACGCAAAGAATGTGATGAAAGATTGGTTGAGAGATACGGAACATTACTACAGTTTGATATGCTCCCGAATGCCTGCGTAATACTCTGTACACCGCTGTGACGCTGACCTGTAGTTTGATGTTGGGTTTGTTGGATATACAGCAGCTGGTTTTCTTCCCCTGCAAAAATATCAGAGCTGTAACCCCTGCCTCCTCAAACTAATCGGCCATTCCCTCATCCATGTAGCTATGGCTTGACCAATAATGGAGCACATCGGATGCGCTCGAGGCAGAAAACGATCAGTCTGAGCCGTATGTTAGCACTAAGGCGGAACAAGATATTCAAACCACTGAATTCCCGACTAAAGGTGTTCGGTTTGGGTGTTGTCAGTCGGCTGAGTTGATAGTTCCAGGGCCGGAGAGGGAGAATACCGGGAAAGCACCTGTAGATAAGCCTACCCTTTCGGTTTCCGCTGACAACAAAGTAGAAGCCAGGGGGAATAAAGGTCATGCTAACACTGTCTTGTGGCAGAAAGAACGTAAAGGCCTGCACGAAATCGGATCGTGCGGACCGAGCATTGTTTGTTGATGCGTGGATGCATCGCCACATGCCTCTTTCTTGACGACCACATCTACTGTATGTGGAGTTAACGCGCTGCCCGGGTCCGTGCATTTCGCATGCTCGCCCCTTGAAGAACATGGCCATACGGCTGCTCTACAGGGTGGCTGCTTGGGCGGCTGGCTGTCTACTGGAGTCTACGGGTTAAATGACGATGTTCCACAGGCTCGGGGCTTGGAATATAGCCCCTGAGAAAGTGTTACGCCGGCATTTCAAGAGTATACCTCACTCCCTGGCCAACCTGAACCGGACCGCGAGACATTCGTGACCTCGGCAACGGGGTAGCACCTTCTTATTGCAGGAGAACTGTCCCCACAGATGTCCACCGCAACATCATCTGGCTTCCCCCGCGGCGCCTTCAACAATGCATGCTGTTACCAACGTGAATTCCTTGGTCTCACCTCACTCCGGTGCGCATCATGACGGTATCATGTATCTCTCCGTCAAACCATACGACAGTCGCAGTCTTTTCCGTTTTGCACTGCCAGTTACCTTCGTTGTGGTTGCCCCGCACCCATGTTGTTTGACATCAGATCGTGTTCCCGAAACCCCTGATTCGGTTCCCGTGGCCAGCTGAATTACTGAGCCATTTTTAGTGGGGTGCGGGATGTTGTGGTCATTGGCTTCTGCTATGATCTGAATATGGTGCACTTCATAGCATATTTCTCTTTGGACAGTTGGCCACGAACTGAAGTATCGAAACACAGCTGGGAGTGACATTTACATTCTCTATTGGCCTTGCAGTCGGTCTAATCGTTAAGCACTGAAATACGACCATGGGTCGATTTCATCGCCAGCGACATGTGATGATCTTCTGGGTGTAACAGGATAAATAATATGCGGCCACAATTGTTGCCGGCACACAAGGTTGTTACTATGACCACAGGGAAGATCTACGGCCAAGGCAGTCATATGCCTCTCGCACCAGCTTACACACTCTCCAACGCAAACAATCCAGGACCAAGAAGATATTTTGCTCTCGATTTGATGACACTGTAGAACAGTGTGACCGAAAAAAACCGGTAGACGAGTACCAGAATCGTCTAGCCATCGGAGAATTGCCGCAACGGTATAGCTGTTTGTCCTCCAAGGTACGGTCCGTGAAAAGGCGGTAATTTGGTCGGAAATGTTGTCAACGAACCAAAAGGGATGGATGGCCGGACAGCGCCTTCGATCATGAAGGAGGAACCACTATCCAAGACCAATAAATTCTCGCCACTCCCCATCACGGCATTGGAAGGACGACGGAGCGACGATTTCCAGACAACTGCAAGGCCAATCTATCAGATCGTTCCTCGGCCTTCCTCGGCTCAGGACTGCATGGTCGACGGACGCCACGAAGGCCGGAGACCATAGCTTCGCCGTTCCAAGGATACCAGGTTCTATAATGGAGAATGGAGAATGAGGGACGGGGGAGACTTGGACACGAGAATCGTTGAGGATATGAGAATCAATGACCCCTGAGTTGCTGATGCAGGATAAGTAGGTAGTCCTGCACGGCGTGCTCCCAATTTGGAACACCGGTTTCCGACCGCTATTTCAAATCAGGAAGAATGCAGCCAAGAATGATCATTTACGTGTCAAATGCAACGAAAGGGAAGCCCAGCCGGTGATCGCTGCCCTCTCATCTTCCCCAAGGCTAAATTCGGGTTATAGAAAGGCATCCGTGAGATACCATCCCACAACGACCTCACCTCCCTCCTCACCGGAGTCTGGGCCCTCCTCTGCCTTGGCGAGTCGCCATGCGAGACAACCCGAAGATTCGATACCCCTGAAAGTACACCAAACGCCTTGAGATCATGGTTAAAGACATGTATTGGCTGCCACCTCAAAGGCAGACACCACTTCCGAGGGGAGTCATATCCCTTCCATTCTTCCGCCAGTACCTGTCTCCTTCTCTCGCGCAACGCTTCGACGCCCTCACAATGTGATGGCGCCTCCTCTCTCGTACGCCGTGGCATTGTGGCATCGCGTGCGCGATGGCGCCTTCACCCAACGTGCCAGGATATTTCTTTCCGATGATGCGTGCTAGCGTACCGAAGCCTATCGAAGCCACGCCTCGAGTTTTTTTTCCGGCTGTGATCTTGTTACCGTCACCTCTTGCTACCCGTTAACGCTCTTCGCTGCTGCCCGTGCGGTGATTTTGCAGCCCGCGGGGAGTGAGAAACAGTCTCGGAACGCTTCCTGGTAAGCAAATCCTTACTATGATGTCTTGAAGCCGAGCCACTTTGCGAATACTGTCATTTTAAGTGCACGGCGGTGGCACGGCAGTAAAACATATACTTGAGACGGTGTGTGGCATACACAACTACTAGGTATGAGAGCCACGCTTTCCAGTGGTCTCATTCTATGCTTCTACACGTCAATTCACGAAAATAACACGTTATTCTGGTCAGATTTCAGCGATATCGCACCCTTTGTCAACTCCCTCTCAGCCACTCAAATTTATTCCCTTCTCTGCCTCCCCGTCGCCTTTGGGTCGCAAACGCGCGCGTCTGGGCAGCAGCCCAGTATCTTCAGTGCCTACAATGCCATCACACCAATCTAGACCTGCTTTACCGCATTCTCCACACCGATTCAATTCCAACAATGAAGTTGTCGATAATCCCCTTCTGCCTGCTAGCTCGGACCCTGTTCTGGCTCTCCCTGCCATTCCTCCATCCCTTCCGACTCCCTCGATGTCTTTGGACTCTGATTCTCGTATGAAACAAGCACTTGCCGCTCTGGAGGCAAAATCCCACGTTATTTGACAGGGAGTTGCGGCCGAGGAGCAGTCGGACAAAGAAACAGGTGCAACATACGCGCGCCAGGTCAGGAACTATCAAACGTGGTGGGATGGGCCTCAGGCCGCCCTTCTGATCGCCAATCCATCGCAAATCGTAATCCCCGCCTTTCCCATTATCCCTGCAAAGGTCACCGTGTTCCTTGAATATGAAACGACACGTCCCCAGGTAAGCTGTCCGGTACGTTGTTTCTGATATATACTTACTGCATATCTTATATCAGAAGCGGAAGCGCGACAATGGCTCCGGCTCCGAGTCTACCGGGACAATCGGTGTTTCTGGAGTAAAGCAGGTTATTTCGCCCTCGAGTACTGGCGCCACCATCACCAGCATGAATATCCCGATGTGCCTGCAGCGCAGATTGGGTTGCGTCATGACCTTAGGATCAAAACCTTCGAAACTGCGGCCGCACACAAGGAACCTCAACGCGTCAAAATGGCTCATACCTAGAAGGCGAAGGGTACCAATGCAGGTGAGTGGCCCAGTTATTATTCTTCTCTCACTATAGACCATTCCTATCAGATACATTTACCGCCACTGATCTTATAAAATGTTCGGCGTCGTGCCTGACCGATTTTAAGGGCCCTGCCAACATTTACCTGGGCCTCAGGGATCGCTCAATGCTCCTCACCTCTTGCTCTGTCGCTTTTCGGGGCGATAATACACGAAGCCTCCTGCTCTCTGACCTCTTCATGACGGATGTGATGATGAATGCAAAAGGTCTTAGAGAAACTGTCCCCGTAAGTGGTTTTTTGCGTTCAATAACGTTGAATATGGGGCTCATTAATCGCTTCTAGGCGCTTACATACTCTTCTGGCGGACAATGCCAAACATAACCAGACAGGAAGAACCGACGAACACGGTGCATTTCGACACCGACGTGTTGATCTCTGCCCTGTGGGAAGTATCGGCTTGCTTTTGTTCAGCTATTTTCATGTCCGCGACTCCTCTCCTCCGAATTTCGTCCCCGACTTCTCGGATCCCGAGTACGGCGACTTTGGGAAACGGGAATGGTTTCATATTTTCCATCCCAACAAGGATCCTATGGTGGAGATGAAATACGAGAGTACGTCATTTGTTTTTATCTTTGAATTACTCTTTGCTGAATGCAAGATCAATCTCACGGAGCCCGAAATTTCAGATCTCAAAAGCTGTGGAATCGAAGCCAAATTAGGACTGTTCCGGAAACCACCAGATACCAGCCAGCCCCTGTATTGTCTTCGGATTCATCATGGCGACCAATGCCCAAACCAAAAGCAAGGGGCGACGCGGTGGGCGCGACCGCCCGACTGTCCCAGCGATGCATGTCCACCAGCCCCACTTCGCGCAAGTGGTCTCCGTGTCATCGAATGGCCGTAGTGTCACGGCTCCTGCACACACCCTGCAAATACACCCCAGCGTCCCCTCCTACTTTGAGGAAGATTTCCAGACGAACGCGGTGGTCGAGAGCATCGACTTCAGCTATGATCTAGGTGACACCGCGCTGGTAGGAGAAGTGCAGGAGCCGGGCTCAGATGGCATTATCTTGAAATCCAGGAGAAAAGTGTACCAGAACTCGGTGGGTGGTTCAACTTCCCGGTTGTGCTCAGCACTTGATCTCTTTCAGCTATTTTCTATCACAGAATTCCACTTTTGTCGCTGTCACCAGTGAGTTTGGTTGCCGTCGCTGTGATCGCGGATAACCGCATTTGGAACACATTATTTAGTTCAGCCGTAGTAGCTGTGGCTCCAATGCCTCGAAGTCTGGAGCATCATCCCTCATTTCCGCAAGAGTATCTTTGAACAGCTTTGCAACTTGCGTTAGGTCGACGCCGTTCCGTCGAGGCGCCATGATGGAAGTCGGTGGCACGAACGTTTGTGTTGTCTTTTGGGGTTTTTTTTTTTGGTTGGGAGTCACCCTCCCCATTAGAGGGGTTTATCCCAATCCTTCAGTGTTTTCCTCAACTCTTGCATCTTGGTGTCCAAGTGGATTCTATCCTAATGACTAAGTACCTCACCGCAGACAGTCATTCCTTATCTGAAATCGTTAATACTTGGAGGAACTTGTACATTTCTCTCGCTGATCGGAATCCCCACCCTCGAGCATCTTCAGGTTTCCTTGATGAAGCCACATGATGCCACAGCTCTCGCAGGATTCCTTTCCGGCTCCGCGAGACATCTGAAGTATCTCAGCATCGAGCTCAACAACGACATCGTCCATGAATTCACCATGTGCCTTTCCTCGCTCCAATGTCTTGTAACCCTCCAGCTGGTCTGTATCAGGGAGTTCGAAAAACCTGTGACCCCTCGTTACGGGGATCTCCAGTGCAAAGAGCTCCTTCCACGGCTCCAACACTGTTGCTTTCCCACCATTTCTATGACAGCTATTACACATCGTTCCTCGCTGTTTTGCATTGGAACATGCTGTCCTTAAAATTCTGACAGAGCGTGATATCCCGCCACCGCCGTCCGAGGTTTTGAGCGGATTCAAAATGCTCACCTCCCAGGGTCGCGAGATCCACATCACAACTCCTACTTATGCGTGGCCTCGATGTATCAGACTTCCAGAGGCGGTCGGTATTTTAGGTGCTCCTTCTACCCTTCACCAAACTTCCCCTGATTCTGACCCTGCGACGGTAGACTATGCTGTCTTGGGATTCGATGGGAGGATCAACAGAGTGGCACCATACTGCTTCTCGCCGTCTTATACAATTTAGGATTGATTTTATGGTGTAACGTGGTTTATAAAGTAATCAGCGTGCTTTTTTGTACCCGTCTTTCCTGGACCAGATCTTGCCCGCCGCACACAACTTTTTTTATTAACAAAAAAAACTTCCTGGCAACAATCTGGGATGGAGCGATTGAATCCACTGATCTGTCACTGTTAGCGCCAGGGCGGTGTCTGTCAAAGTTTTTTGGAAGGGTGACGTGGTGCCGGCAATGCCGAATCATTGATTGCATGTGGGCCAGTAGCACTCGGGAACTCGACGATCAAGGGCTGCAAACTGCGGCATTAGCGGAGTTTCAGCGGAATCAGCGGAGATTCAGCGGAGTTTACTGTAAAATGGCTTCGGACGGACAGAAGTGCTTAAACCCAATATTGAGCCCGCAACAACAAAAATGAGAAAATTTGACAAAAAAAAAAAAAAAAAAAAACAGGCCGCGCCCTAAGTTCCGCAAAGAGCTGTAATACAAGTTGCCACCTCAATTAATTGTAGATGCACCTGCAAGAAGGTTGAATACGGCAGACATGAGGATACTATATGCGGACGTACTTAAACGACGAGATCGCGTTGTTCCAGCCGATGAGCTCCAGGTCGTCGAAGCCGGGATGTTGGATGGGACCGAAAGTCGAGCTCGAGCAGCCAGTTTCCCTACAGCAATATCTCAGTATATGTACCCCACTGAAACCGACAATTACTTACACAAATATGAAACAGTCCTGTCCTGTGTCAGGTCCGAATGACGAGAGGGCGTCGTTAAAGTTGGGCGGGAGGGTTACGCATGCGTTGCTCTTGCCATGCCACAGCATGCAATTGCCCTGAAAGCCGGCGTCGACGCAGCCGTACCTAATACAGCGTCAACCAAGATGCCACTTAATGGTTTGGTGGATGTGCAGTGGGACCCACGCGTTGCCTTTCACCGATCTGCGGTGGAGTAGTCAGCAAGTATATTGAGGTAGGATGCGATGGGGGACGAATTACCATTGCTGCTGCGGTGTTGTTTGAGACAATGTGCAGTGCAGAGGGAAGCCCAACAACGAAGGGGACGAGCGCAAAAAGTGCAGCGGGAAACATCATCTTGGTGGGCTGAACCAAGACGAAACTGTATAGAAGGCGATGGATGACTGGAGTTGCTCTTTATACCTAGATTCCGGTCATACAAATAGACCTCTGGCCGAGCCCTACGGGACGCGATTCACGGACGACGGCTTCCATGAATCCCGCGAGCTGTAACAGAACGGCGGGTTACTCCAAAAAAAAAGACAACCCGTTACATAGAATCACACGCGAGTTAGGACGAGAGCTTCCTTCCCAAGAGGTGCTCGATCTCTATAAGAGAGGAGAAACGGAAGTGCTCATGTGCACCATTCAATGCCCCTCAAATCCCATATTCCACTCCTGAGAGTGCTATTTGTTGGATGTGCAACTGTGGGGGACCGCATTTATCGGGCTCGGTGAAAGTGACGCCAGTGACGCCAAGTGACGCCCCCCTGCCGCCAAGTGACGCCCCCCTGCCGCCCCGACTGACGCCCCCACTGATTTTGGGGGCGTCAATTCTGTCACGTCACGCATCAAGTGCCGCCCCTCAGTGCCGCCCCCCAAATTTTAGTCAAACATTCGTATTGGTGTAGATTTCAGAATACCACTTCAAATCATCAGACATTGTTCCAGAGATCCACTGAGTATGCAATATGTGAGAGATTTGGATAATAGGTAGTACAATGTTGGTTGAAAAGTTAGCAATTAATCTCTCAATTAGGATGTACAGGATAGACTACATCTACAAATTCTACGACCGGTAGCCTTTATTTAATCTCGTGCTCCTGCGAGCTCCCGGTGGTGTGGGCTGAGGCACATATTTGCCTCGCTTAGCCTTTTGCGTGTTCGATCGGCCCCTCCACCGCTCCGAGGTCTCTTCTTTGGCCTGCGGACCGCAGGTAGATCCGTTGCGAAGCAAATGTTCTTTCCAGCACGTTGGATGTAGATAGGCCGCAGCGGCGACGATGGTGGGTTCGGCGATGATGGCGGGTTAGGCGACGATGGCGGGTTAGGCAAAGGGAGGTACTCGTAGAAGATAACCGAAGAGTCTTCAACATAACGGGTGTGGGCAGCTCGGAAGATATACTCGAATGTCGCGAGTTGAGCTGTGGACAAGTCATTCTCGCCAGCAACGTAAATCGGATCCACAGCGCGCCACATGACCTCTAGTGCGCCCGCAGCTGATGGTGGTGCTGCCACAAGACGACCTTGCTGAATGTCAGTGAAGGTTTGACCGCTCAAATTCCACGGTTCGCCGAGCGAATGCTGAATGGCCAGCAGCTGCAAAAATACAGAGCCGAGCCCAAAGATCTTGTGAGCGGCAAGTGTGTCATCAGCCAACAAAGAGTGGTCCAACAGCTCAGCCAGTGGAAGGGCTAGCATTGCCTCCAGTGCCGGGGTGGGGTCAAGAGATATCACGGGATTGGAGGTGTCCATGTTCGCCAATAATTTGGCAATTGCTGGGACTGCGAGGTCGAACAGATGGGAGAGCTCAGTGTCCAGGCTTGGACTACCTTCTGGTACCTGCGCGAAAAAAAGCGGAAGAAACATAGAGCATATCTGCCAGAAAATAGCGTCAGAATGCATGCCATAGATGCAATAAAGGGCTATTACTTCTGCTTCCATGCGGGAGCTATTGGTTGTTACGACATGTCAAGCAAAACCCGGCCGAGGCTGGCCTCTCCGTACCGAGGGCTGTGAGGAGGGGGAGGGAAGAGGAAGGGATGTCAGTCGGCGATTTGGTATGCCTTCCATATATAATCGGCCAGCGGGCATAATGCATAAGTATGCGTGTGACCCAGATTGCATACAAAAGACCTTGAGCGAGCAAAATAGTATTTTAGTCATAAATCATCCTTCGTGAGATGCTCTTAGTGACGCCGACTTGACGCCCCCATGTCACACTGACGCCCTGTCACACATGAACTGACGCTCCCTACTGCCGCCCCCACATTTGCACTGCCGCCCCCCGCCCTCAAATGTGACGCCCCCAGTGACGCCCCCTTGCCGCCCTGTGCTGCCCCCACTGCCGCCCTTTGACGCTCCTTTGCCGCCCCTTGACGCCCCCATTTGCCGCCAATTGACGCCCCCACCAGATATATTTCAGCAAAACTAACCTCATGTTAGGGATTGTAATTGCTCAAATACATATTAAAGGCTGTAAGGAGTCCATTAGAAGACATGGAAAGCTCCTGCAGGCAAACCCACGCCGAATAATGTATGGCATTGCCACTCCACTGACGCCCCTCATGGCAAGGGGCGTCAAAGGGCGGCAGTGGCGTCACTTTCACTTTGCCCGCATTTATCACGCATCACGAAGGCATCACTCAAGCTCCACTTTCTTTTCCCACACTCTCATGTCTGCCGTGCAGCAGAGGCAATGCCGAGGATGTTCTCTCTCCCCACAGCACCTCTCCTTCGCCTCAGGTAAGCTTACATTGATTGACACCTCTTGCATTTCAAATTTTCCGTGCGGCTTGCGCATGCGGCTCGTGCGGCTTTTGCGCAAGCTCCCTATTACGTATACATAATATTTTCATGAATTCCTCTCTATCACTAATTTCGCATGGATTAGCTCAATATATCTAGACACATTTCATCCAAATCGGTGGAGCACCGGTTGAGATATTTACAATTCTCCGAAAATGTCCCCAAACAAGAAATTTTCGTTCGCGCCTTCGGTTCCGACATTAGCTGTAACTAATTCCGACGTACTCACGAATGAGCGAGGAGATTAGCGAGACGGCGACTCCTGGTTTCGAGCCGAGAGCCCCAAGAAGATATGTACATATAGGGATTGTACGGCTAATACATATCTCACATAAATCGTGTGACGCGTAGGTAAATTGGCGCATGGAATTACATACACATAATTACAACTGTGGACTGGCCGGCCGATTGTATGGCGGGACCTCTGGTTAAACCCTTGTGGGACCTGCTGCTGCTCTCGGCTTGATTAAACCATTTGATGGTGAGGCACAGGGGTCAAAATGACACTGCGAAGCAGGGGATTCAAAATGCCATTCTGAGGCATGTGACTCAAAATTCGAATTGAACCATTCAATAGCATTCAAAATGGCATTGCAAAGCATGTGATTTGAACTGCCATTCTGGGGCATGTGATTCAAAATGCGAATTGAACCATTCAATAGCATTCAAAATGGCATTGCGAAGCATGTGATTTGAACTGCCATTCTGGGGCATGTGATTCAAAATGCGAATTGAACCATTCAATAGCATTCAAAATGGCATTGCGAAGCATGTGATTCGAACTGCCATTCTGGGGCATGTGACTCAAAATGCGAATTGAACCATTCAATAGCATTCAAAATGGCACTGCGAAGCAGGAGAAGGAGAAGGTGTTGGCTCTGATCTGAAGGAGTACACTGTCTTCACCCAAGAGGGCTGGAAATAATGTGTGATCTTTGTTGATTCAAAGTTGCAATGCACATGAAGCACAAGAGTGGTGGTACATTCAATGCATTGAAAGTGCTCAAGGCTTACGCTGAGAATCACTTTTGGATGTACCATCAAGGCGCTGCAGGAGGATCACTGTTACCAGAAAGCTGGTCACATCTGAGTGTGCTGTCTTTGATGAGCCAGCATGACCTCATTTCATTGACTTCTCATCTGCCTACTTGAACAGAGATCTCGAGGAGGAGCTCTATATGACTCTCAGCCCAAGGGATCTCCACAAGAAGAGCAGGGCGAGCTTCTTAAACTGCGCAAGTCACTTTATGGACTTGAGTGTTGCAGCCTGTGGTTGGACTGTACCATTCTTGGACTTCTGAAAAATTTAGGGTTGCCGTGATATCAGAAGTCCATGATGTCGTCAGTGAAGGCACCCATAGTGGGTATCACAGGACCTACAATCGGCTCGCTTCTACCTATTATTGGCCGAGGATGTCCCGCCGCATCAAGCAGTACACCTCGACATGTGATATCTGCCAAAAATCGAAGCCACGACGGCACGCACCAACTGGGCTTCTGCAGCCTATCCAATTCCAACACAACTTCGAGGTGCTTTCCATGGACTTTATTCCTGAACTACCCACTCGGATGGGTTCGACAATATTCTGGTCATTACCGACAAGCTGACCAAATACGCAGTTTTCATCCCTTGCTCGACAAAATTTTCTGAAGTGGAGACCGCACGATTATTCTTCAAGCACGTCATTGCGGAGTACGGTATTCCCCTTCAGATTATTTCCGACCGTGATACGCGATGGCGCAATCAATTCTGGGCCGAGATTTGTCCCTTGATGGGAATGAAATGCGCGCTAACAACAGCGCATCACCCACAAGCTGACGGCCAGACCGAAATTCTCAACCAAGGACTCGAAATAGCTCTACGAGCCTACATTGGCCCATCCAGAAATGACTGGGTCCAGTATCTTGATGCTCTCAAACTGGCGTACAATTCAACCCCACATTCCAGCACGGGGTTCTCAGGGTAAATACAGTATGTTCATTTACACTCTTTGATAATCGAGTCTTGACCTCCCGCTTTTAGTGGCCTGCTGCCTGCTGTACCGCGGCGACGTGGTTCCCAAGGACACCCAAGCCGCCGTCGCCAGCATCAAGACGAAGCGCACAATCTAGTTTGTTGACTGGTGCCCGACCGGGTTCAAGGTTGGCCCAAGGCTCCATTGGCGTGATCGAGCTGACCGGCGCTTGCAGATGGGTATCTGCAACGAGCCGGCAGCTTGCGTTCCCGGAGGCGACCTCGCCAAGATCACTCGCAGTCTTTGCATGCTTGCCAAGTTAGTTCTACGTCATGCTTTAGCTGGCGTATATTGATGTGCTGCTTAGCACCACGGCCATCTCTGCTGCCTGGGGCCGTCTCGGTACGTCTGCCTGGACACACATTAGTCGCAGGTTACCATCTGACGCGTTCTGCAGACTACAAGTTCGATCTCATGTACTCGAAGCGTGCCTTTGTGCACTGGTACGTCGGTGAGGGTATGGAGGAGGTACAGCGCATCCATCGCCGCTCCATTCGTAATCTAACGGTTGCCGCAGGGTGAGTTCTCCGAGGCCCGCGAGGATCTCGCCGCGCTCGAGAAGGACTACGAGGAGGTTGGCGCTGACAGCGCCGACGCCGAGGAGGAGGGCGAGTACTAGAAATGCGCGTTGTGCATGTGACTCCCGTTGTCTGTCGCGATTGCCAAAACACCCCCTGTTCTCTTTGCTCATCGATTCTTGCTCCTCGTTAACTCTCCTTTGTTCTCGTCAACGCAATACCCCATTGGTAAAAGCGTCGACCCTTCCCCCTTTCGCGAGCGCCTTCACCAAAAAACAATATCCGCGGTATCGTGAGGATAAATGACTACCTCAGCATTGACATATCCGACCGTCGGATTATATGGGCAATATACTGTGCAAAAATTAGCGAAATTTTGCAGGGTTTTTGCTTACAGGTTGCATCCTCGGGAATCGCATCTTGTGCAGATCCATTGCATCTACTTCAGCTGGGTTGCAACTCTATCAGAATGGTTGCATCTCGAGATTGGCTACATCTCGAGTGGGTTGCATCTGGAGCCGGACCGCAGGTAGCATTGGCAACTCCTCGGACTTCCCTTGACCACCACGGTTCTCACGCGTGGGTTGCGTAACACGCGACGCGTCGCTGCTTCGTGGAGGGTCAACAGGCAACTTAAACCTTTTCCTGCGTGAAGAAGATTCCTAGGATGGCGTGTTGATTCAAAGAGGGTGGATCTGGACGTCACTGCAGATAATGGAAACTGGGGTATAGATATCTATTCCGCGCCGTTCTTCTGTTCAACGCTCATCTCGATAATTTGGAATCTGAATCTTCATAGTTCTCTCTCTCTTCCTCTCATCCTCTATTAACTGTAATATCAGCGCACGGTGAGCTCTCTTTGGAACATAATCAAGCCCAGATAATAACCTAGGGTTGACAGCAGCTCCTTTCATAAGAAATGGGGGTAAATGGTCGCGGCAGTTCGAGGATTTTTATTCTTTCTTTCTTGAGGGAAAAAATACAATGTTTTGATTCGCCACTAACAACCAAAACAAATAAATTACGGACATCTGTGGTTGACAAAAAATGTGCTTTTACAGAGCAGCATGAGTCAAGGTTTCTGATCATTCGAACGAAATCATCTATGGTTAAATATATGAACTCGTGTTGATCTGGTCCTTCGAGTTGCTCTGACCAGAAGAGTCAGTGGAATGAAGTCTTGTCAATGCAGAAGCAATTGTCAGACAGGTAGAGCTGCAAACGCAACTGGCCGCGTTTAATCACACACACCTCGTACTGCTTTCAAGCTTTCTCATAGGTCAAGTGACCGCGTTAACCCGTACCCGGTATACCGGCCCGCAAAGCTAGAAGTTGCAACCAACATCGAGATGCAACCAAAAATGATTCGAAGAAGTAACCGGGCATGGCAAAAGTTGTCACCAATACCTCGGCCGATTGTCACCTGTCATGCGATCTATTGCAACCTTTCGGTGAAGGGATGCAACCATTTGTCCAACTTGCCAGCAGTTTGGGGGAAAAAATTGGAGATGTACCCCAAAACCTGGTTTCGGCCGAGATGCGACCATCAAATAATTTTTGCACAGTATATGTGCCATAGGATTATCCGACGGGGCCAGTTCTATTTCGGGAGTACCCAATTCAACAAGGAATGGCTGAATTCTGAGCCCTGAATCCTGAGCCCAGCCGTTCTGGTGGAAACGATCAAAAATGTCTCAAAAAGGAAGAGAAAGTGCGCCCGCTGTAAGTAGTATACAGCGGTCGATGCAAACACAGTTCGTTCTCCCTCTGTGTGACGGCTCAGATCCGCACTGATCGAGTTCTACACGGTTTCCCTCGAGAGTATATATAACCAAACGATCTGCATTCAAAATCCGGAGGGCATGGCACCTTGGGATTTTTTCCGGGTCCCCTAGGATGAATACTCGGGGCAGATTCGTGGCCATACAGTCTCCCTGAGCGAACTGCAACTGACCGGGATCACAGCGATGTCCATAACAGCTAAATACGAGGAGACCCTGGTTCCGTCCATCGATGAGTTTGTGTATGCCGCGGCCGTGGCGTATGAGAAGAACGATATACTGAAGAACGTATCATGTTGCAAACTCTGGAGTTTCTCACAATACATAACAGGGAGGAGCCCGGGCCCACAGATCACTATGTTTACCTTTCAATTTCAACCCGGCTTGTGAATGCCATTGACACTATTCCAAAACCTCCAAGGATCTCAAACCCATGCCAGGCTGCAGTAGAGGTGGGGTTGCTCAGCCCACCACAACCAAAGCACCGTGCCGGATGCTGCCGATGTGGCTGTGCTGTGGCTGTGCGTTCCAAATCTTGGAGGTACTTTTTCAGAACAGGCGCCATTTGAGCTGAAAAGTGCATAGAAACACTCACAAAAATTTCTCACACAAAATTTATAACTCCCTCCCAAATGGCTTTCAGTCTTAGGTCTTTTATAGGAACCCTTCCTTTACATTGCAACTAATACTCTTATGAAAGATTTTGAGTGATTTTGAACACGAAATTCTGCCCCCTGTAGCGTCTGCAGCACTCGCAGTGAATTCGATCTTCATGCTTGAGCTACATTTATGAAAATGCGCGCAATTCAGGGAACGCGTACCGGTCTTGCAGCACTTTGCAAAGCTAATGACACTTCGATCATTTTGTAAATAAGAGCAAAATAAATACTTGCCTTCTTGGAACGCTCATTCTGAGCTCAATTCTCGACGGAGTTCCTCGATTCTAGGTGCGTTCGACGTCTTTTTTCAAGCGCTTTCGACTGCTACCTAACACATTGTCCAATTCAGACTTTGAATTTTGGCCTAACTCGGCCTACCTGTCTCTGACCTGCCAACTTCCGACGCATCTTTCTCGCCCAATTCTCCCCCGATTTTGCTGAAAGCAGGCGCGTTCGACTCGGATTTGATGCCCCCTTCCGACCATACCACCCATACACTCCAGTACGCAACCCTCACGAACCACCTCCAACGACGCGTCTTCTTGATCAACTTTTTTCTCGCTCAATACTTGCTCAATTCGTGTAAATCCAGGTGCGTCCGCTGCGCCCTATTTGCGCCTAACTTGCTGACGCGTCGCTTGGGCAGCTTTTAACCTATCGCACCCCCAGCAATAGCCGCGAATGGGCCTCAAATGCTCGTTCCTCATGGTGCTCTTCCCGGCCCCAAACTCTCGATCGATGAGTTCTGCGAGCGCTACGCACTGGACGAATGCCGACATCTAGTGGTTGCCACACGCCAGTACAGCCGCCCGGAACGAAGAGGACGATGATGTTGGGGTGATTCTTCTTCATCCAAGCAAGAAAATCCTTCGACTTATGTACCGACCAGCAATCAATCTTCCAAATGGAGATTTCAGACGACGGCAGGCCGAGCTTGATTTTCGTGGCTTCGAAGTACGGCATGGGTGCGAATCGCAACGGTAATATTTATTCTAGCTTCCTGAGCCCCATGCACCTACAGATAGGTGTTAAGGATCGTGCTGGGGCGATTGCGGGCCATGGCGCGGCGATTTACGAAAATGAACTTTGTCAAGGTGGGTGACGCCACCCGGTCAGGTTTGAACACCGAACCCAGTGAACTTCTATGGTGACGGGTGACATGGCGTGAACTAGTGGTCCTAATACTACAGTAAGCACGCGTCGCTTTCAGGCTGCTTCCACGTCGTGCGTCGCCGATGTGCGATTCACGGCTCATGTCGTGCCGGAACCCGAGGCTCTCTACGTATTCTCGGTGATTCCTCTGCACTGGCAACTCACTGGCAAGCAGGGCTGACTCCTAGGCCATTGAATCGTCGCCTTACTTTAATTCGATTTCGGCTTCTGCTGATGGCTCGACAATGGCCTTGTCGTCGTTTCCTTTTCCGGAGTCAGTAGGAATCGCAATTGAAGTCAGTGTTGCTGCGAACGGCAACAAAGAAGACTTCCGCGCCCACACGGAGTGCAAGACCAGACATGTTGAGAGCAGTTTTAAAGGATCTAAGAGTAAGAGCTGGAAGAAAACATACCAATTTTTCCATGTTGTGTACCGTACTCACAAAGTCTTGAACCCATGCACGGGGGTGTGGTTCAAAATGCGAATTAAACCATTCAATAGTGTTCAAAATGGCATTACAAAGCATGTGATTCAAAATGGCATTTCGAGGCATGTGGTTCAAATGCGAATTACACCGGAGTTTGGGCCAAATAAATCGCGACCACTATTTGGCCAATACACGCTGTATTAGCGGAGTATTGGCCAAATAAGGGTCAAATAGTGGTCGGCCAATATTCTGCCATTAGACGTTGTATTGGCCAAATATTGGCCGGATATTGGACCAAATATTGGCCAGATATTGGCTGACCGTTTTTTGCCTAGGGCTGCCGCCATTTAATATATATTATTTTTCCTTGCTCACATCATACAAATTTAGTACAGACAAAGATGCATTGACTATCTACTACATGTGGGCTATGGATGGCATGCTTACCAGCGCCCCGAGATGCTCACCACGCTCTCCTAGCTCAAACTCGGGGTTCCCGCGCCGCCCCATGCACGCTCGAGCCCCTCCGCACTCGGCACCTTGCTTCAACATCCAGGACATCAACCCCCACCCTCGGCCCGCACGTTGTCGCGCCGTCAACTCCATCACTGTGTGCTGAGAACGCATGCGCGGGAGGCTTGATTGCCACAGACAACGCTCTGGAGCGAAAGGACGGTAAGTACAGTGAGCCCTGAAATTCGAGCACACACTTTTGAGAAGATCACGCACGCAGTCCACGAGGATAACCTGCGATAGAGATCAGTAGAGCTCGAGATTGGAAAATGAAAGAAATACATACCCGCACCTTTGCTGTGTACGCGCCGCCGACGCCCCCGCGCGTACAGTGTATGCGAGAGGACGGACGAGAGGGAGCTGAGGAGTCCACCCATGCGTTGAAGCGCAACATCGAGCGAAAGTCGAGTGCTGTCGAGGCTAGAGCACAATAGTCAACTGTGAATTTCTAGGGAGAAGAGAGCACACAGCGTACCTGGAAGAGCGTCAAGCGAGATCTACAGCACAAGATATCAGCCAGAACCGCAGAGGCACGGAAGACCACAAATTCACGCACCGTAATGCTGCTCGTACACCACCCACGCCCTCATCGACGCACGCAGCGGGCTCTGCGCGACGACAGATACCTTCGCAGACTCGAGAGGCGTGGTCTTCTCCAGGTGGTGAATCTCGACATTCCACGCATCCCAGTAGCTCGGGTGGTCTTCAAAGATGACAAGCCCGCCAGTGGCGCCTTCCTGGATGAGCTCGCGGCTGTAAATGCACCCATGAGTCCAGTCCGACGATGAGAGTAAGGGGGAGCACGCACTCTAGCTGCACGTCGACCCGACTCGTGATCCGTTTGTGGGAGATGGTAAGCAGCATACTGGCGTTCCGCAGAGCGAAATGGTCCGCACCGTTCGTGTACATTATAATCGGCGCCGCTCCAAGATGTAAGACCTCGCGCACCTCGGCGTAGAGCTTCTCGGCGTCGTGTAGACCATGTGAGCTCGCCACCAAGTAGTCGAAGAACTTGTAGAGCACAACCCCGTCCGCACGCGTGCCTGCCCCTGCAGGATGCGCAGCGTGAGGAGGGGAATGGGCAATGGCACCGCCTCCGGTACACCGCCCGAGGTCGCGGCGACAATAACGGCGCGCGTGCGCGCGCTGGTGTTGGGCGGCGAGAGGGAATACAACAGATACGTCTTTGATATCGACGCCGAGCAAGGACGCGAAAGCGGGAGCGAACCCGGTGACGGTGACGGCGCGCTCGCAGGCGGAGGCTCAGCAGCATACGCAAGGGACGGCAGCGCTTGCGCAGCGGACACCGCGGAAGGCGAAACGTGCGTCGGCATCGGCATTGGCGCCCTAGTGGCCCATATGCACCAGCGGCAGCTCGGTGCACCGCGGGGATGAGGCGGAGCAGCGGGCGTCGAATTTTTCATCAGTGTCCATGCGACGGTAAGAGGATGAGCAGATCTTACCTTGTCTGGCATCGTCAACGGTGGTCCCCTGTGCCATAGCCATTCCCAAAGACGAGTGACTCGAGGTTCTGCGCGCGGGGGTCAGGCGTTTGTTCGTCTGCACTCGACGGAGGGTGCAAAGAAAGGGTCACGCACCATGTGCCCCGCCACTGTCCCTAATCCTCGCTTGCACCATGTACGTGTCCATGGGCGTCATGTCGCACCGCAGCTGCGTCTTGTCGGGCCTGACCCAGTTGAACATTGTGTGCAGGAACAACCAGCTTACGGGGTATCTCAGACGCATATTAGTGCCGTCGAAACGTGTTTGAGCGGTGTTCTGCGTCCAGATTGAAATTACTCATGGGAGGTGTTACTGGGCCGATTTCGGGCCAAAACGCGGGGTGCAGAGACAGAAATAGGACATGAATAGGTGCGTAAGGTTTCTAAGCGATTGGGTGAAAGGTGGGTTCGGAAGAGCAACCACGTCGCGGCGGGATGAGGGTAGGAGAAGAGCCACTCGAATGACGTAACACCCGCGCCGCCCTCGAAAATCTTCAAGTCCATGACGAAGTAAAAGCTATGCAATATTCGGCCAATACTGGATGTACTGACCAAATATCGGTTGACCAATACTAAGGCCCAATATTCGACCAATATTTAGCCAATACATCCAGTATTGGCCGAATAGTGATCGCGATTTATTTGGGCCAAACTCCGGTGTTAAACCATTCAATAGTGTTCAAAATGCCATTACAAAGCATGTGATTCAAAATGCCATTTCAAGGCATGTGGTTCAAAATGCAAATTAAACCATTCAATAGTGTTCAAAATGATATTACAAAGCATGTGATTCAAAATGGCATTTCAGGGCATGTGGTTCAAAATGCGAATATCTCGCGGGATCAATTCAAACCTTAAATATGTCTAGTGCTCCCTTATCCCTATTGAATGGTTTAATTCGCATTTTGAACCACATGCCTCGAAATGCCATTTTGAATCACATGCTTCGTAATGCCATTTTGAACACAATTGAATGGTATCGCATTTTGAACCACATGCCTCGAAATGCCATTTTGAATCACATGCTTTGTAATTCCATTTTGAACACAATTGAATGGTTTAATTCAGCCAAGAGCAGGAGCACTAGACATATTTAAGGTTTGAATGGATCCTGCAAGATATTCGCATTTTGAACCCCATGCCCTGAAATGGCATTTTGAATCACATGCTTCGTAATGCCATTCTGAACACTATTGAATGGTTTAATTCGCATTTTGAACCACACGCCTCAAAATGCCATGAATCACATGCTTCTAATGTAGTCTGCCACTATTCCAAGGCCTAATTGCCGCAGAAGTAAAGGGACGAGTCCCCGCCCTATGTTCCGCAAAAGGCTGTAATGTTAGCCACATCAAAATACCGAAAAACGGGCACTTGCGAGAAATTTATCGAGAGTAGAACTTAAATGACATCAGGCCTCGTTATACAAAGAAAGGCAGTCTCGCTCTTCCAGAGAGATAAAGAACTGACGGATGTTGTTGTCAAAAATAACTTCAATACAACGAGGTACGAGTTCACATGTGTATTGAAGTGTCTGTCTGCGAGAGACTACTGCACGTCTGTAGTGGATATCTTTGTTCTCTGGACGACGTAGAATTTATTGCCCACCTGTAAACCGTCTAAACTTCTGGTCGTAGATGGAGGTTAAGATGGAGGCACGTATCACCGTGCACAGGACTTGAGAACCGTTTTAAGAGACTCTCCTGATGGCCAGCAAAGAATGAGTCCCGGTCCGCAAAGGATGTTGATGCTTTCATTTCATGCTCAATTATCTTGAACTGCACCATGGAGCTGTTCTTTACAGATGTCTTACAAAGCCCTTTCAAGGTATATATTGCGTCGGACCCTCCATTCCATTACTGACAAGGTCCAGGCATATGGTGACGCGCATATCCCTGACCCGAAGGAATACAAAGGATATTGCGTGAGATGACGAGTGAAGAACCCTCACGGCGGCCGTCAGCAGCGGCGGTGCCAAAATCGCTTTCTGCTCTTTTTTCGCAGCGTACCTGATCACCGGGCATCCATTATGTCGAGCTTCCAAATGATGTTGAGTAATTATGAAGAAAGAATAGTCCAGTTGATGGTATATTGTTTACTTGCTTCCTACTCTTCTGAGCAAAGCGGTCCTAAGAACTACGAGATTACCGTCGTTCGTGGAAAGAGTGGATTATGGCGCCGGCGCCTATGTCAAACAATGCTGAAGCTTCAAGCCATGCATCTTTATTGAACTTCTCCCACTCAACCGCGCATGAACCCAGGAGAAGTCTGCCTCGCCAACACACCACGGTTGCACAAGCCACCATGAATGCAGGGCCTGAGAGATTTCATTAATGGAGAGGCCGCCGGTGGCGTATGCTGGCCACTGAGTCGGATAGGCCACGGAGCCATTTGGATGGGGAGGCTCTGTAAATGCAGAGTATGGCAGCGGATGTGAATCATGACCGCTGTCGCTGTATCCCTGAGCGGGGACGAAACACGGATGGTTCTCTGGGTGGACTGGCTGGCCGCCAGGATAATGAGCGAAACTGGGGCCCGATTTAGTGGCCTTTGTGGTATCGACTCAAGTTGACCCCCATTGAGCGGACTGCGGACAGAGGGGTGGGGAACCATATGTTTCTGTGAAGGATGAAGGTAGAGCTTGGAGCACTGGCCACGCCGGCTGGGAAATCCCTGCTGCGTACAATACCTGCAAACATCGCGGCTCGGGTGCTGGCTCGGGATTCAGTTGAAAACGTGATCTGGGAGCTCATTTGCCTTCTCACCTTTGCCTCGTACATTGAACTTGAACATTTGGGATGTTAATATATGTCATCCTAAACCCCAAACCCCCCTGACACACCGGCATTGTTGGTCCATTCATGTGGTATCTGTGAATCGTCGCCCTTCGCGAACATTGCATGGGGATCATGAATGAACCATCGAATGGCGTGCTGTCCCTCGTGTGCAGGAAGTATCTGATGATAAGTGCGACCACCATTCAAAATAACAACGGAAACACCTGGGGAAAAATGCATGGTCATGGAGTCCAAGGGCTGTGAGTGAGAACAACTGGTTGAATTTACGTGATAGAGCACCGGTTTTCGGTCGTCGAGGAGATGACTGCATTCTTCAGGATATGGGGGGAGGGTTGATTGAAAATGGCTGCCCTTCGAGCCACAGACAAAACATTTATCGTGACATCGTTCACCGTCAAAACCTGCCGAAAACCCGTCCGAAAACTGCTCTGTAGCCGCGCGCCGGCAGATTCGGGAAAGGTGCGTATAATTCTTTGTCGAAACATCACGTCTTATGTTCTCATTTGAACTTTAGATATTACAAGCGGTCGCCGGCGCTTCGCGCCGGCTCCCACTTGCTCACCTTGTTTGTGACTTTTTGTATTTCGCGATCTGCAGATATGGTAAAGCTAGAGTAAACGTTAACTCTAACTGCAACTCTAGTGAATGAATACATGCGAAACCGAGGAGAGCAAAGAATCTAAAAATAAATAAGTTCCAAAAGAATTAATCCGCAAAAAGCGGCATTTCAACCATTGAGCCGGCCATCATGGCCCATCAAACAGTTCTGCAGGTCGGCATGCAAGTGCGGCTAAATATAATGATTGATTTCTGCATGCCGTTGGTTGGCGCTAAGCTGCTGTGCTTTGGTCATGCTGCGTAATTTAACCATATGGAGATACGGCTTCGGACCGACAGAGAGGAGCCATCACTTCTGGCAGCTATGTAAGCGGTGATTGATTTCCGCTTGCCGTTGGTTGGCGCTAATCTGCCGTATTTTGGTCATGCTGTGTAATTTAACCATACGGAGATACGGCTTCGGACAGACAGAGAGGAGCCATCACTTCTGGCAGCTCGGCATGTAAGCGGTGCCTGCCGTTGGTTGGCGCTAATCTGCTGTGCTTTGGTCATGCTGCGTAATTTAACCATACGGAGATACGGCTTCGGACAGACAGAGAGGAGCCATCACTTCTGGCAGCTCGGCATGTAAGCGGTGATTGATTTCCGCCTGCCGTTGGTTGGCGCTAATCTGCCGTGTTTTGGTCATGCTGCGTAATTTAACCATATGGAGATACGGCTTCGGACAGACAGAGAGGCTCAATTTTATAAAGAGAGAGAGTGACGCCTTTCAGCCTTTTACGAGCTTCCGCACTTGCCTGCAACACTGGGCGCAACAATATCTGTGCCCTTATTTTTGGTGCGTACTTGTATTTGTTATTTCGGTATGGTGCTTCGTGGACACCTGTCAGAGCCTTGTGCAGGGTTTGAATTCAGACTCTCCCGGCCTGCTTGAGGCCGTACAGAGATTTGAGTAGGCGGAGGACCCATTGCGGGTTCTTTTCCACGAACCCCTCCGCATTTGAAATGTCGACACTGTAGATCATGAGGTCTTCGATAGCGGCGAGTGCGAGGATCGAACAAAGTGAGGCCCATTTTGGTGTTGGGGCAAAAGTCTCGTGATACTCGAATCCCGGTCGCTGATCACAGCCCTGCGCGACCAAACGTGCCTTGTAGCGCTCAATGGAGCCATCGGCATTTCGCTTCACTTTGAATACCCATCTGGAGCCTATGGCTCGACGGCCTGGGGGGAGTTCCACTAGCTCAAAGGTTCCATTCTGGACAAGTGCTTCAATCTCCTGAACAGCGGTGTTGTGCCACTGGGCGCGCTCCTCTGGTGATCTCTTCATGGCTTCGGCATAGGAGCGGGGCTCTGTGCTGGAGGATGACGCCTTTGAGGCATGCTCAGAGGTGTCAAACGCATACTGGGGCGCTTCCTCGTGCGACAAGTAATCATCATATTGGCCCGTGTATACGAAATCCAGACCTGCGCGACACGCTCGAGCTGCATCCTGTATCCCACCGTCATCATCTGGTTCCTGGTCAGAGTCGGTGGATGAGGTGGAGATCCTTCTGTCCGCTGGCCCTGACAGTGTTTGGGAGGCCTGGGAAGCCGGCAATTATAACGTACTTGCTCAATACCTGGGCTTCGGAGACGGTGAGCCTCACATGATTTATTATTTATGACTGCTGACTCGGCAATCTTCTTGCCGCAGACATGCTTGTTGCTGACAACAAGCTCTTCTCTGGTTACTTTTTGCACGCCTTTAAAGGTGTATGGACAAATCGGCAGGTACGTCTCTCTCTAGGCCGGAGGAACTGTTTTAACTCGCATTTTTCTCAGTTTTCAGAGGACGATGGCAGAACCTTGGCGCCGGCCGGTCGTGCCGCCCCTCAACATAAGGAGCACCCATCACGATGGATTTTGGATTCGGTGAATGGAGAGGAATGAGGTTGGGCATTTCTCTTCTTTGCTTGACAGGTTTCTATTGGGACAACCAGACTCTAGTCTTAGCTAGTGACACATTGGGATAGTTGGCGATCCAAATGTTTTGGGATGGGATGGATGTATAAAAGCATTGAACCTCGAGCGACCTTGAATTCAGAGTCAAAATGTCCTCTCCATGATTGCCTTCGTGATTCTAT
Organism: Mycena olivaceomarginata; assembly: GCA_029378375.1. Lineage (NCBI taxonomy): Eukaryota > Fungi > Basidiomycota > Agaricomycetes > Agaricales > Mycenaceae > Mycena > Mycena olivaceomarginata. Next base: position 74,907 of record JARKIC010000119.1, read on the forward strand.
TTCACGGTGACCTTGGTACGGACGAGCGTATCCTTTCCTTGCTCCAGCGGTGCTCAATTGAGGAAACCCCCTGGCACCGATATCAAGGCGTGATTTATGTCATGGGGCTTTTCCACCTCAAAATGGCTGCCGCAGATGCGATTTGGAGGATCTTTCTCGAGCCCAAGACCGGAAGCGAGGACCCGACAAGTCTGATGCATTTTGTCGCATTGCTCCGGCCAAAGGAAACTGAGAAGATTGGTTCTGATCCTGGGTTCCGCCGAATGCACGAGGTGATCGCTCATGCCGGCACCGCCCTTCGTTTGGATGCCTGGCGCACTGAAGTGCTTCGTCGGGATCCTAAATGGACCCTCGTTGCAGGCCTTTGCGGACTCAAAGCCTTCTTTTGAGCTCATCACAACAATTTCAAACCATCTAGCTTCTCACTACGTTGCGGGTGCCGAGAGTTACGATATTTACGAGCTTCGCCAGCAGTCTGCAAAGGAGCGCGACCAACAGCACGAAAATATACTTCAGATGCACCAATACTTCAACCTTTACGAGGAGCTTTCCTTTGCGATGAATTTTGGGGACATTGGTCGGGTCGAAACCTTATTTCTGACATGGATTTACATTTTCAAAGCAGTCGGCAAGCATAAATATGCGGCACACATGTTCAAATTCATGACTGACCTGCATTTTGTATATCCTGCTCCCCTCCGAGACGCTATTCGCTACAACATGTTGCCGAATCCCACGGGGACGGAGGGAAAGTCTCGAGGCGTTGACTGGGTCGTCGAACAGATGATAAATCTGCCAACAAAGGTATGACGGTAGCAAAATAGCATTCATGGATTGACTTTACATAGGATACCTATGGCGGCCGCGGCTCAAATTACACGAAGAAGCGAGTTCTCGAAGAGTCTCCCTTGATTCATGTTTACAGCCAGTGCTGTGAAAACGTCGTGCGGAATTTCCAGCTGACACCGTTCACGTCGCTTCAGGGAGCTGCAAGCATGGTACAAACTCTTGAAAGAACAACAAAATACCTGGAGGAACATGGGCCAAATGAGCGGCGTGCCGGCAGAAAAACAGCATCCAGTATACCAGACATCATCAATCAGGGCCAAGGTAAAATGTCCGTTAAAGATAGTACGGTCACAGGAGATAGAACGGTCACAGAGGACTCGAGAGGCGAGGGAGACGAGCTAGAGGAACGGCCAATTGAGCCAGAGGATCTTAGTGTAGAATAATAATAATACAAGTTTGAAAAGTACAAACTATTCCGGCAGAGGTGGATGGTAAAAGTGGAATGGAGGGATATATTTGGAGGGACTAAATGGGGAGAGGGGTCGGTCAGGAATAGGGAAAACTAATAAAGAGGAAGTGAGCAGGTTTGTCGCAGGGAAATAGGAGGATAATCTAGAAGTCGACGGCACGGAAACATCGGCTGGTTTCCCAATTTGGAAAGAGGGATCTGTTGCGTCCGGAGATTGCGCGAAAACAGGCTGTGTAGAAGCCATAGGACGCGTAGGTGCAAGGGGGGGGATGGCAACGGGTTAGATTGGGTGAGGCGACAGTTTTGAGGATGCGAAAAGGTAATGGGCCGCGGTAACGGGCGTGGAGTAACAGTCATAGCAGAAGGCGTGAATTGCCATACTGCTGTGGCTGGTGTAGAAAATGCTGATGCTGATGTTGCCGGCGTCGGGGGCGCATTCTCGCCATTGGATCGATGGGCCCGTGGGGCGCGAGCTGTATACAAAGGGCATTTCCTGTTTGATGCTGTAATTATCTACGAGTCAGAATGAGGACGCGCCAAACGAATGTGAAACGAACAGAGATGCCCAGACAAGCCGCATTTGGTACATTTCCGATTTTTAGGGGTCGATAGACCGGGGGGGAAGGGGTTGTTACAGAAATAGGTGTCGGTGCGGCCGGTAACGGTATTGGACGGTGCTGCAAGATGAGATCCAGCACTTTTGTACCGTCCTCGGTAACTCGGTGCCCCTGGTTTGAGCATCGAATTCGATTTGCGCATCCGTGTGGTTTCTGTTCCACCAGCGCGTCCTTGCTTCTAATTCTCGCCACCTCGGCAGGAAGACATTCTGTCGATAATGGACAACGTCTTCACGCTCGTGGCCGTCTGAGTACATGCCTTTGGGCTCCTTTTTCCATCGGTATCCCATTTTCTTCATCCAACGCTGAGCGGTTCGGACCGTGATTTTCTTTTTGACACGAAGCCGGGCCTGAAACTTGGGCGTCGCAATATACCGCGCAATATCCTTTGCGGTAACCCACTTTCCCAATGATTGCAAATGCATATGGATGTCGCCGGCGAGGTCCTCGTCAGACAGAATGGAGGAATGCCAACGGCCGTACTGATGAGTGGGAACATTCTTGCTGTCCTCGCAAAATTTGATAGACCACTTGCGGATTTTTCGTGCCAGCCAAGTTTTTGAGCCACTCTTTCCACTGGCCGTGGCAACGGTTTCCGAATGAATTGTCCAGCCCTGATATCCGGAGGACTTGTATAGACGCAGAAAGCGAATCATACATTCAAGCCGAGCGCTGGTAACGAGATCCAAATTCGATTTTTGTGTCCACGGCCAATTGCATGTCGGGGACGAAGGATATCTTGTAACTTTTGGATTCCGACGTCAACAGCCGTATTTGTTGGCACTGCACTAGGCAGTTTTCTGCGGTCAGGCCTATCCGGCATAACAAAGCCTCGTTCATGTGGAAAACATGTTGGTGAGGTTGAAGATGATGCAGGGGTGTAATTGGAGCGAACGGGCTCCATTGGGGGTGGAAGATTAGCTTGCGAGGTAGAAGATGATGCCGGGGTGTTATGGAGGTGAACAGGTGCTGTTGGACCTGCAGGATTGGCTGGTTCCGACGCAGGAATCGCAGGGGAATCAATTTGCCACGGAAGAATTTCCTCAGAGGGGTCCCAAGGTAATTCATCCAAACCCTCTTCTGCCATCGCTTCGGGACTAAGCTGGCATGGTTCCACAGAAATAAAATCGTCTTCCTCGTCATCCACATCCTCAACCGTTACTCGATGCAGCGGTGAGGTGCTCAAGGGCTCTGGAGAAGGAGCTAGATCCAGATCCAAGTCCGATGCTTCATCCACCACATTACCACCCATTTCAGGTTCTTCTGTGGCCAATTTTGAGGGAGAATCTATATCCATGGGTTCGAAGCGTTCAATATCCAACAGCTCAATCGTCGGTTTACTAGCCGGGACGACAGGTGGAGCGCACGAGGCTCGCGAGAAGAAATCCTGAATTTTAGTCGGCTTGACACCTCGGAGTAAATCTTCTTTTTGTTCGCGTGCAGAACGCTCTTTCTCCTCTTTTTTGAGTGCCTGTTGTCTCCGCTTCGATACACCCTGTCCGACTTTGGAGCTGTGGTAATTTCCATGACGCGTTGGAGCTGCACTGGTGTGAAGTGCAGCTAAGTGCTGATCACTGAGCTTGAGCCATTTCTGTAGGTCTGCTGTGTCTTTGTGGTGTGGAACGTCGTCGTCCTCCTCAATTTCAAGGTCGGACTCGTCTTCATCCCCTTCCGGGTCTGATTCAGTGTCAATGTTGGCGTCGAAAGTGCCTCGAGTGGCACAGTCCTCATCTGAGGAATTTACATCGGGTGGGGCCATGCGTGGCTTTTTTTTTTTGGTATGTTCGTCGTCGCTCTCGCTGTCTGCATTTTTTCTCTGTCAAGAAATTGAGTTTCGATGGTAGAATTGTACTTTCTTTGTCGGACACCGACCTTGACAGCAAAAGCCCCGAGATTTTTAGCTTTTGCCTTTCCTTTCTTTATGGGCATTTTGTAAGTTGTTTAGAATGGTTTAACACGCAGAAATTGGTGTATATGAGGGTGGCAATGGGAGGAAACGGCGACAGAGGTGAGTGGCACGTGATCACGTGATCACATAATTTCCTTTTTGGGAAGCGCCATAATTTCAGCCTCAAAAAACCCCGATCCTTCCTTACGTGTTTTGAACACTTTGAAAAAAATCAAGGGGTTAACAATTTTTTGAGAATATATATTGCTATTCTGAAACCACACAATCCTTCCTACACCTAAACAGAATCTTTCTGTGGTTTTACTTTGTATCTCTGACCCGACGCCCCCGACTAGAGAGGGCGGGAAGGCGGCGTCACACCATCATCCACGTGACTCGATGTATGCGGATGTCGCCTACCTTAAGTGGCTGTTTAACTTTCGCATCCAAATTGACAAGTCCAAATTCAATTTATGAGGTCTCCGAAGCGAGAAGTCGCAGACCTTGAAATCGGGCACACTGATGAACTTTTGGCAGATCGCGTCTCAGGGGCTGAGGCCACCTAGTGGATGGTGGGCTCCGCAGCCTTTTTCTGTTAGCTGATTTCGCTTCTACATGTTTGATTTAAACTATCTCTGGGTCGATCAAAATGATTTTCTTATTTGGTGTTTCATAACAGGCCGGAACACCAAGGGGAGCATGGGTTCCGCTTCCTTTTTCCTGTCCAACCAATTTTGCTTCTACATGCCTGAGCTGACCTCCCTCCAGCTCACTCAAGGCAATATTTCATTCCTAGTTTCATAACACATCGGAAAGCCAAGGGGAACAGTTCCCATAGAGATGACGGGAGCTAATGGCAGCGTGAATTGAGAGGGCGAGGTAGGAGCAAGGCAGAGGAGAGCGGACGCGCAGACTGGAGGGAGAAAAACAGTGTTTAGTGAATAAGACAGACCTCCGCTTCGCTCCGGAAGCCAAAAATAACTTTATTGAACTGTATCGAAGAAAGAAGACAAAATTAACGCAGTCACGACTCACTTACCACCCAAACCATTAAACCAACTTTCCGTCTTCACAAATGAGTTTGTACTCGTTGGCAAACAGCTACCCTAAGTTCGACAAAAAAAAGCGCGTGAAAAATACGAAAATATTCAATGCTCCTCCAAAGCAGGGCCTTGGTAACACCTCGCATCAATTTTCCGGCGCTGGCCACGCCCCAGGACCACCGGCGTCTCGTCCGACCCTTCCTCTTCAGCATCCAAAACCTCTGCGTGTCCAGACCGAGTGATCCGGCCTTGCGCATCAACAGCGAAGTTATGCGTCACCAAGCTGAGCGGGATGCTGATCGGCATAGGGGCCTGGTCCCGAGTTGTCGCCAGTGCCAGTGGGACCCAGTGTCGCAGGCAAAATTTCAGAAAGTGTGGTGGATGCAGAAGGCGGACTACCCACTGAAAAATTAACATTATCGAATGTCTTATCAAAATCTGAAAATGCGCGGAAGGCGCTATACCTCAGTCTCCTGCTATGTGGGATCAAAAGACTGTATTAAATACCTGAAAATGCGCGGAAGGCGCTATACTACAAAATAAGTAAATAAAGGTACCCCACTGGATCCCAGGACTCTTTGGCACCGTTCAGGGCGCCGATGGAACGTTCATACCCAGGAGGATTGGGCAACGCGGATTTTCCACTGGCCAAAAATTCCACGACGGTGCTGCATTCCCAGGACCCCCCGGCGTCCCCCTGCTTTGGTTTTGGAGCCTCTCCCAGCCCTCACTCGTCCGTCGTCAACGCCTTGCTGGCACCTTTGCCAGTGATCGGAGAAGTCGGGTCCCACTCCGATACATCCCGCGCACGGATCATTGGTGATGGCTTGGCGCTATCTATATTTATCGGACTGGCCGTCTGGATCGCTTGGCAGGATCATGGGCGCCACTGGACTTCCCACAGGACGTGCAACCTGGTTCCCCGTGTTACAGCAATTTTTATTCCTTTCTTTCATTCCTCGGACTCAAGACAGGTGATGGCTATTGCATGCATCCTGAAAAGGGAAAGTCATATGACAGCATCTGTGGACTGGTGGATAACGGAGACTTTTACCTGGGTGGAGAGAACTTCCCCTGTACTCCAGTACAATGTGCTGGAGGTCAGATCCCACGAGGTTCTAACCGCACATCCTGCCATACAAGCGGCCGGCCAGTCCCGGATAGCCAGCATCTTGATATTCGACCCCCCTGGAACGTGTGTGTTCGGTTGATAGCTTCGTAGATTTCTGTATGGATAGCTGCCCTACAGTACTACATGCATGTCTTCCGTAAACTCGTTGTTCACTTGTTGGACGACTCGAGTATAATATAACCCCCCCCCCCCAGATATGCGGTATTGACCTGCATTGGCCGCGCCGGCGGCGTGAAGTCCATCGGCAGCCCACCATAGGGCGCTGCGGTAAGACCCAGCGCATGGGCTGCCTCCAGAAAACGCGCCGCCGTGGCGACCGATGCTGGGGTGAAACAACGGGACGTGACTTTACTCACCGTGAAGCCAGAGCACGAGTGGCAATGACGAGTGGCAGTGACAGCTGTGCTATGAAGCCGTGACAGAGACCCTCCCCATTTAGATATCAGTAAGATACACGGCTGCACGGATAGCTTAATACTGTCTTAACATCTTGGGCCTTACTGAGTCGTAACGTGATGTTAGTGCCGCAACAAAGTTCGCGACGACACGGATCCGCAAGACACGGCATCTTACGATTATTTCACGACATCTCCTGAGAATTTCCTAAGATTGATGTGCCACATTTGGGTCGACCATCCAGCTGTAACAAATGCAGCTCCTCATTATACGCTTTACAGCTTGCTGGATGATTAAGAGAGCACGAGAATGAATAGATTTGAGATGTGTATTGGAAGACAAGTATTTAAACCGGGCCCAGAGCTCTTGAAGCAACTCGGCCATCCTCCCATTCCCCAGCTTCGCATCAGTTGTGGCCCTACTTACATGAAACGAGATAAGCCGTCGCCTCGCTCCCAAAATGCCTCCAGAGTGAGGCTATGAGATATTCACTGTGCATCCCGAGCAAGATTTACGTGACCTGAGTCGCAGGTGCGTCGAGCAATGCAAAGTGGTTGATTTTGGCGGGAACTTCCTTTTCTGGGGGAGGGGGGTCGTGGGAAGGAGTCCATGATCCAGAGATCGAGCACCTCTTGTTTTTCTTGCACCTCGAAAGAAATACACACGTGACAATCAGCTGGCATTTTCCGTTTCGGGTGGTGCAGTCACTCGTACTGTCAACACTTGTACTTACTGTCACTTGCAATCTCTTTGTCTTTTTCCTTTGTCGCCTCGCTTTGTGTGTTTCCTATTTTGTGCTTTGTGCGTTTTCCTATTTTGTAATTAAATCCCGGACCGAAAGTCGCCGGTTGGTCGCTGGAACAATATCTGCCACCCATGCTGGCGTCGAACACTCTAAGCCCAACACGCCAGCATCGCAAGCCAGCGAAGCCTGCGACATTCAATGCGGAACAGCTTGCTTTTAATGCGCGGATAGAGCTTGAGACGGAACCACAGGACACTTCTCCACGTCAATCTTACACACGGATTATCAATCTCGAGGACATCGAATGGATGAAACGACACATGAAAGCATGGCCTCAATAGGGCCGTCGGTGTGGACAAGTTTTCGTACAAAGACTGTCTGGATATTCCCAACGAGGGGCTATTGGAATTTTTCCTATTTAATGCCGCCTTTTAACTCTCAACCTGCTGTATTATACATGCGGAATTCTTCATACACTCTACATACCCAAATACAGAAAATACTATGCAGCTCGATTTGCGGTGGCTAAATTTTCTGTAGTCTCAGGAAACTCATTCTATGCCTGTCAACCAAGTTTGACCAACCTATCCGTACCCATTCCATTTCTGAACGAGGACAAACTAAAATAGTCAGAAGACCCTTGTCATAATGTACACTACATCAAATATACAAGTTGTATTAAAAATCCCGGTATGGCATGCCCTCCATAGTACTCCCAAATACAACATATCAAAAAACTAGGTCAATCGGACAACTACACAGAGTATGGGACATGTCCTACTTTTCAGTAAGTTGGCCGACCGTTTGAATAGCTGGACCTGCGATTAAAACCCAGTGGGACCTGACCACCAGCCAAATAATAGCTGCTGTGCGGGAGGAGTAGGTATTACAGCTGATGTCGGAACCGAAGGCGCGAACACAAATTTCTTCATTTGGGACGTTTTCGGAGAATTGTAAATATCTCAACCAGTCCTCGACCGATTTAAAGAAATGTATCTAGATATTTTGGGCTAATTCATGCGGAATTAGTAACAGAGAGGACTTTGTGGAAACATTATGTATTAGGTAGTTTGTGTTTTCAGGCCGTTTTCGCACCGAATGCCGAATGCCGTCTAGCATGGCCACAACATGTCCCAGTGATCTAGTATTTTGTGAGGGACAACATGAATACCTTAGTAAACATGTGACAGAGCCAGAATGTCATGAAATCCCTGAATAAATGTAATCCTTACAATATCTCTGACTGTCAAAACCACCAAATGTATCCAATGGTGCCGAGGCTCCCTAAAACCCGACACCGCGACACACTTTTGGATTCCGACACATTCAGAATATGTGACACACTCTCTTGGAATTTCATAAAGCCCGACACATCCTAGGCCTCTCACTAGTACTACACTCTGCAAATCCTTCGTACTTACTTCCAACCCGCCATCGCGATACTCGTGGTGATGGGATCATAGGTTTCTTGATATGGTTCGTGTGCGGTCCACTCTGAATACACTCAAATTAATAGAGTGTTGGTTTTCTCGTAACTGTGCAATTGCATTATTGAGCCACGACGTATTCATGAGACGAAATTTTGGTATTAAATTTGTATTAACGACTACGTCGTACATGCGGTATGTAACTGGCGCGCGAGTGAGCACGATCCCGGTCGCGAAATGCGAAATACGAAATGTGCCGCGCATCGCGCGGCATCCCCCGCGGTTCACGCGTAGTTGAAAGCATATCCGCGTCCGCTTCGTCCATCACCACTACTTTTCACGGCATGTGTCCCTCGTTTGGCGCGCCACCAGAGGCGAGCTCGTCAACCATAGCAAAGCCAACGTGGAGAGCGCCATGTGCCGCAATCTGCGCGCTGTCACTGGGTCTCTCCAGGATACAGTGCTGTCGTCCGGAGAGCGTATGCGTTTCTTTCAATCGTCGAAGAACGCTGTGGTTCTGGCTGGAAGAGTCGGTTGGCGACGGGGACGGCGGGGACGCTCGCTGGGGACCCGCAGTCGCCGTTGTCGAAACCTTTCGAACATTGCGGCAACAACGCCCTGGAACGAAAGGATAGAAACATACCTGTGGTCCAAAATGTCGGCCCAACCTCCCTCAGCTTTGATTGGTCCTGAAGGACTCGAAGAAGTAATGGGTACAGTTTTCCCCACTTCCCGAGATCGTCGCAGTGGAGAATGTCGTAGGTGTAGCTGCGGTAAGGATCCGAATGTGAAAGCGACCAAAAGAAATTCTGCAATCGTATTAGAGTAAGAAAGATGCAGAGCAAAGTGCGATACCTCTGTGAGATGGAGGCCAAAGGATTTTAACAGATTCTCCTGCTCTGTTTTATTACGCGCCACAAGCGCGTTTTCGTATACCTGCTTCATGGTGGCCGTTGTTCGCAACGTGAATTCCTTCAACAAGGAATGGAGCTCCTCCTGGGGAACTAGGCACCGTGGACAAGGGAAATTCGCCATTGCGGCTCTACATGCGCACAAAGTGCACGCTGTCTCCCAAAATAAGCCATGCATCATCTTTACGTGTTTGCTCCAAAAACAAACGGCGCGCCACAATACAAGTCTCTCAACAACGTCACTCACCACAACTCCCGTCGCAATGGGAAAGAGAAAACGCACCCACAATCAACGCGTCGAGTCCGACGGTAGCAGCTCCGAATCTGACAAGAACAAATCGGGGCACTCGACTCCACGCTCACTCAGTCAAGACATCGGACCTGATGCGACGCCGGAAACCTTGTACCGAGTGTGTAACAAAAGTTATTTATTCCCTCTACTGTTGATACCTAATTCATACAGGCACTGAGAAAATCCCAATCGGTCGCAAATGACGCGAAGCGTGAAGCCAAGCATGCGTGAAGGAAGCTCGCGGATGTGACGAACGCAATGAAACACCGGAAGGGGCGTAAGAAGCAGAAGAAGGATTACTCGTGGGAGGCCATCGACACTCAAATGGGTGAGGTTCGCGTGCTCGGCCGAAAATTCGGGGTGACGCGAATGCTTTGGCTTCATGATAAGAAGCATGCCTTCACTTTGAAAGCTGACGATGCGTACAACCCGCTCGAGCGCTTCGAAACGGACTCTTCGAAGATGCAGGGTCAGCCCGCTGACCTCCGGAACATTTTGCCGGAGACGCTGCGCAACAAGATGGAGGACATGGAGGAAAATGGCCTCGCAGATGAGGTAAGTCTTTAGAAACACATTTAAGGAATAGTTCCGCTTTTGTCCTCTTCAGTTTCGCGCCGGTATGGGTGAACAGCGTTCGCAAATATCGACTCGCATTCGCCGCACCTCTGGCCCGGAAATTTTTGACTGCACATCCCAAGATTTACTGTCCAGTAATTTACGTAGTACGGACGAGTTCCGTGAGCAGATCGGCTGGATCCAAGACGACGACGCCCCCGGCGGGGGTAAGTACGATCCTTGGGTGTGCTGAAGAGACGGTTCAAAGCGGTCTACTTTCTCAGTTTCTGACCTTTTTCAACTGAGTGCGGCCACGGGAGGTTCACATGCATTTGTTTGCATCGATATGCAGAGCCATCATATTAACCATTCCGTGATAAAAGACCGATATTTGCCTAATACAGCAATTCTGATCGCATCAGGCCAATTGAAGATGGTGGTGCCCACTTAATTTTCAATGCGAAAAGAATGAGCCCATTCTCGAAAGAAACGGGCAAGAACTGAGCTCAGAATCACTTTTTCGGTCAAAATGTATCGAAAATCAAAAAAAATTGGCAGCGCCCTAAGTTCTGCAAACTCGTATATTTTATGGCTCTTCTGTTTCTCGACTTGCGAAGACCCCGTAACATATTTTGCTGCAGTCGCTTCAGCTCTTGACAATGAGTTCGAATTCTACCGGTGCACCTCTTCTCCCAGATGGTGAGAAGTGACGGTACAGGCTACAGTGGTTTCAAAACCAAGATCTTGGCCCTCGCCAAAGCCCGTGGCTTGGGTGGCTATCTCGACAAATACTTTATTAGCTCAACTTAAGTTACGAGGTGAAATGACCGGCGGGACATCTTAAGTCCTTACTTATAGGACTTGAGTAAGTGATAGAGAACTTGAGTCATGACAACAAAAACAAAGCCCTCAACAAGATTCGAACGCAAGACCTTCGGGGCTGCTCAGCAGAGAAAGAGAGAAAGAGGCTTTAACCACTTCATCAGAAAGACCATCCATAAAAGTAATAATCAGACTGTCATTAGACTATTATTCTTCTACTGTCTATGGACCATGCGAAGTAAGTACTGTGTATTAACTCACTGTCATTTCCAGTCATCTTTCATCATGTTTTATATACATATTAATTTATTGAAACAGATCAATCTTTGAATCATCTATAGATATGTAGTGGTTTGGCCACAGAGGCAAAATAAAGAAACGGAGAAGGTATAACACCAATAGGAGGCTAATATGATGTCAATAGAAGGCTAATATGATCGTATCTGGGTGTTTAAGTGCCATATCCTTCATGGTATAGTGGTTAACTCCTTCACACATGTTGTTGTGGTGAAATCTTTGAAGGTCTTGTGTTCGAATCTCTTTTGTGGAATTGTTTTTGGTGTTTGAACTGGACTTAAGTGGTGCAGGACTTAAGTTCAGCGCGGAAGGCACTTAAGTAGGCCCGCCGGTCTTTCGCCCAGAACTTAAGTCAACCTCATCCTATTTCATATCTCGACGGCACGATTCACAAGCCTACCGCTCCTACGACTGGAGGGACTGCTCAGACTACCGTCACTGTTTTGGTGGGAAATCTCGGCCCATCATGCTGAAAAATCTGTACCCAGCTTTCTGAAAAATTGACTGCTAAAAATATTGTGAAGGACGACGTCTCCGCGATTTTTGAGGGAGTGTGCTGCGCTCCAGAATCGGTATACCGCAGCAGTAACCCAGCTTCAATTTGTGCAGCGGGCTCAGCCGCACGCGCTTTCCTCTGGGTCTCGCTCTCTCCAGCCGACCGGTGAGTTCTTCTTTGTGATGCTGCAATCGTGGAAGCTTACTGCTGAGGGACCCCTCTTCCAGATTATAATAAATCAAGCTGGTTGCGCAACAGCCATACGAGCCATCTGATGACTTTTTTTGCCGTGCATGCCATATGACTAATGGCTTGTATGGCTTCTGACTAGTGTTTTAATCGGTCTTTTCTGGGTCCTATTCTAGCCATCTATGACATCTAAATTTTACTTGGCATCCAGCCTCGGTGGCCAGGCTCCCATTTGCACCCAAATTCGCACATTCTAGCTGTTTTGCGTTGAAATAGGAAGCATGTATACCATGAAGGTGGTCTTGGAGCAATGGACGAGTACGTACTACAATGGTCATCATTTTTGAGCAAAAGTCATATGAGCCATTAGCCATATGTTTGCGCAAAGCAAAAAAAGCCATCAGATGGCTCGAATGGTTTCTGCGAAAACTCTCTAGTGCTTGGTGAGATGCGCGATCATTTTATGGTGGAATCATAATCCGGCCAGGTGAATGCATCTGCGCACACGCGCGTAAAAAATTTAAGCCCCGGTGAAGCACTTGCGGAATATTTTCTAAACTTGGTGACTGTACACTTCTTTTATCTCTTCCCGAGGCAGAAGTGGAATGCGCGATAATTTCATGGCGGCATAATAATCCGGCCACGTGAATACATCTGCGAACACGCGCACAGAAAATTTGTCCCCGGCCAAGCACGTTGTGGAATATTTTCTGAGCTTGGTGGCTGTGCACTTCGTTTATCTCTTCCCGAGGCAGAACTGGAATGCGCGATCATTTATGGCGGAATAATAATCCGGCTAAGTGAACACGTCTGTGAACAGCCGCGCAGAAAATTTAACCCCCAGCGAAGCATGTTGAGGAATATTTTCTGAACTTGGTAGCTGTGTGCTTCTTTTATCTCAGCATTATGAACCCAGGGGCAAAATAATGTGATTCAAAATGGCATTCTGTGGCATGGGGTTACCCTGTGCCTCACTATTGAATGATTTAATTCAGCCGAGAGCAGGAGGGATAAGGGAGCAGTTAACATATTTAAGGTTTGAATGGCATTTTGAGTCACATGCTTCATACTGCCATTTTGAACCCTTTAGCATGAAGTATCTCCCAAAACAAAAAGCACACTTGCGCACCGTAGTTCTGCCACCTTTAACTGTTTCTTCTCCTTCACTTCAGGATGCCTCTCGTAGTAGCGAGCTGAAGCAGCCTTCCACTGGGCCCTCTTCATTTACAAGGTGTTCCGCATTCTCCTTCTTTTTCTTGTAAATGAAAGTCGAGTGATGCAATTGGGCGGTGGAAAGACCCTGTATGCCTTCACCCGGTGTAGAGCCCATTCGCTGTCATAGGCGGCCCATTGTCGGTCCGTCCGTACCAAGGCAATCAACCTTTCACTCACATTTTGTTGCCCACCATCCACTGCGTCTCAGAATGCACTTTGGATGTGCACTATATTCATTGGTTTGGACCCCCGAACTCGAAAAACATTGGCTCCATTTTGTTGAGCTTCAGGTAACCTGGCATTTCACCCAGTTTTCAAAATCCTCATACCTCTTTGACATAAATTCATGTCTTGCATGAACAGAAATCTGTGGCGCAATGTTTTCAAACTTTATGTTGAATTCGATTCTTCAGGGCATGAGCAATAGAGGTCAGATGAACACTGCTATCGCGTGCACTGCCACCCGGTCTCTTTGCTTCCACCAACACTTCTGCTTACCCCAAAGTAAGTTATTGATTTATCCTTTATTTTTCATCCCACATGCTGGCCTCTCAAGACCTCCACCTCGCAATACACTGGGATTTACCACAGTCCCTATGGAGGTGCGAGGCAGAACGATTGAAGAGGCCACAGTTATTTTTAACGTTTTTGGGCTCATCTTGCATGTCGCTCACCATTCTTCAGGCAACGCGCTTTCTTTGTTCAGGCCACACAAATGGCGCGTACCACGCGCAGTGTGGTTAGTTGCTATGATAACGCAGTCATCCCATTGCCCTGTCGCCCCCTAACACGCACCTGCAATCTACACTTTGCTTGCTCCCGAGTGTTTTGACACAGATCGATTGTAACCCATACCCCCAGGCCAAAGATTTTGCGCTCGGCCCCCACCATGTAATGTAATTTCGTTCTTCAGGGTCTGAATCCGCTTGGGATCGCTCACGGAACAACATCTATCCCTGTAGCGAATATCCAGCATCTCGCTTCCTCGATTCATGTTTCGGTGGCGTGTTTCTCTCCCTCACTACGTGTTGAATATTCCCAGGCTGCCATGGTTAGGGTTGAATTGTGGTTCAAGTTGTCCTGTAAGACCATACGCTGTAGAAGTATGGGTCGATTTCTAGGTGGACCAGAGTGGCCAAGGTTGTGCTAGTATAGGTGGGGAAGACGAGGAATAAATGGGTGATGATCCGGGATAAGAATCTGACTAGGTGTAGAGTAAAATGTAAAGGGAACCAAATAGAAAACTCAGCTCAGTGAGACCATCGGCAGGCGCGAAGATAATCAAAAGAGTGGGTGCATTGTGGTGGTAGGAAGCAAGGAGAGATCCCCTAACTGTACAAACAGGTAGTAATAAAGTGTCCGATTGTAACAAATAAATAAAGTGTCCATGAGGAAAGCCTCAGCTAATGCACATCCTCTGTCAATCTAACCATCCAGGAGCTACGCAAAGACGGAATAGGGAGAGCCCACAGCATTGATGAGTGGGTGCCCATGCCGCTGTCAGCTCAATCCCCGGCGTAGTCCGAGAAGGCCAATGACTCGGGTCTGGCGTGTCGCATTGGCGGTATGTAGCAGGAATAAATAAATAGTCTGTGGTGCGAGAGATATATGAGTAAAATATATAGAGGGAAGCCCGATAGCTCAATAGCGAATATTTCCTGTATGGTCGAGGAATTGATCTTTGAGTTGCAGGTATATCGGCTTGGCAGTGGAATGAGCTTACCGATAGCAAATAGTCCACCTTTTTTGGCTTTAAATATTCATGATAAGAATTCTTGAGAGGTGTCCTAGTGTCTGAGATGCCTGAGTTTCTTTGCCCTGGCCCAGCTATTTTTGCAACCACTAGATTTTTGTCAGAGTCAATACAGTTTGTCCTGGCTTGAACGAACCACACTCTGCACATATACTGAATGTCACGTACTTATATTACCCACCAACTCTATGAGAATTGAGACTCAGGGAATTAGCCCACTTTACGTTTGCCCACAACAAATCAATACTGTACAATTTCGATCAATTCGGCACCAATTTCGAATTTTTAGTACAATTAAAATCCAAAAGAAATCCCATAATTTGAGAAAAAATTAATTGCCGTGATGTGTGACCGCCGAATTGAACGAAATTGTACAGTAGTGAACTACGCAGTGTAACGGAAGGGTCTTCGAGAAATCAATGGCTGTAACACCTGTATCAGGAAGCTCGCAGATTCTTGCAGAAAGGCAGCAGAAAGGGCTCGACGCTGGATAAAATTCAAACTCCGAAGTTTATGTAATAAGTAATGCTGATCTTCGGCGCGAGGCAATAACTACTGAGCTTTGCTTTTCCGTTTAACTGAGTTTTTAATGTTATTCCGCCGCAGTTGTTTCATCTGTCTTGCCTTTCTACGACTATCCTCGTCGATTGTAGGAGGGCCAGATAACTCTGAGATTGGAGATGAGCAACATTGCGGCATGGGCATTGTCCCACATCGTCGAAGTAAATAGCGCAGGGTGATCTCCTCTCCGGGCTGGATAGAACGAAGGGTTCGGACCATGAGACCCAATTCGCATCCAGTGATGGATTCATACTGCACAACAGAAAACAATTAGCCCTTTTTAAAATGAAAATGAAATGAAGGGCTCACCTCAGCATTTGGATTACAATCATGGTTCAACATGCGAAGTGGGCCGCATAAAATTCGCACAGTTTGGTCAGCAGCACGGATTTCGGAGAGGCGCGTGTGCACCGCATTTCCGTCAACGGAGAGTAGGCCCATGAGCTCATAGATGTACTCGCCGGCCAAGAGGGCAACGGACGCTACGATTCCGATTCCGAATCCGGGAGTACGGGTAGGTCCCATGAGGTGGACCTTCTTCAATTTCACAACGGAGTTAGGGATTGCTGCGGGCTTTCTATAACAGGGAGGATACCATCACAGGGCTTTTCTAGCGCCACGGATGCCGTCGAGGTTGAGTGCTGGTGCCGACTTCCAGATCTCAGTAAAAAGGGCCGTAGTTGTTTGAGTGAGGCCCTCCAAGGTTTGATTTTGGTCCAGGATTGCTGGCTTCGCCTTCTCATAAAGAGTGTGAATATGAGCACGAATTTCGAGAGGAACGTCCGGATTTGGAGTGAGCGTGGAGATATTGTGGCGGCGGGAGTGCGGTTTGCGAACCATCTGGGAATAGAGTGTTAGAACGGCGATATCATCGCACTCGCATGCAGTCTGAGCCGTGATGACTGGTTTCTCCAGACGCTCAGCCCAGAGGACGCGGAGAAGACTGCCCTCCCCCCAATGAAGCGCGGGGAGATGGGTAGTAGACCGTGATGCCATTCTCAGATCCCAAGGAATGCTGTTCGCCTTTTATAATAAACTGAGCCGCACCGGCAGGAAATGTTGTGGATTATGTCCGTGTCCGGAATGTCCGGAAGCCGAGTCCCTGGCTTCAATGCAACTCCTCGGGGCAAATCTTGGACCGAATGGGCCCGACCGCGGACTGAGCGACCCCGCTCGGGCTCCGGAAATTGCTGCCCGAAAGCGTATATAAGGCCTGCGATACTTGCTGCCATTCTTTGGCCATTCTCCCTCCGGATTCAAATTGCGGCCAAATTACGGACAACATCACATGATCCGAGTCAGCAGATTCAAAACCAAGTTGAACCTCCACCCTCGCTTCGGTCAAACTATCTAGCTTTGTCGTCTGTATGTACTTCCCCCAGTACACCCATCCTCACATTTCCAAATCTGTTCTAGCATCGACGGCAAAGCCTTCTCCCCACCCCAGTTCCGTCGCCGGCCTCCCGAGATCCTTGCCACCTGAGACGCGGCTCTTGATGTGACGTCAATCCGTGTGTGCGTTTGGCATTGCTCTGAGGATGTTGTGCTTCGGATGCAGTGGAATCTCAGCCAGATACTTCTCCTTGCTGGTATGTAGCCACCCCAGTGCCATCCTCACATTCTCACATCTGTTCCAGCATCGACAGCAATGCCTTCTTCTCCCCGCCACAGTTCCGTCGCCAGTCTCACTGGAGTCTTGCCATCTGAGACGCGGCTCTTGATGTGACGTCAATCCGTGTGTGCGTTTGGCGTGGCTCTGGGGATGTTGTGCTTCGGATGCAGTGGAATCTCGGCCATCTGACTACCGTAACGAGCTATCAATACTTGAACGGTTGTGGGATTGCCGCTTGGCAAAAGCGTCGTAATGCGGACTTCCGAGACCGAGACCTCGGACGACTTGGACTTGGATTGCTGGAGCTTGGATCCGTGTAAGCATTTATGTTGCTTTGACCCATGTACTAAATTTCCACCGTTCCACGAAACATTGGGCGAGCCAAATTTGCGCCAACTAGTGAAAAGTCTAACCTACGATGCCATGTAATTCACATAGGCCTTCATAGACCAACATAATTCTCTCTCAAATATTTGAGTGTGATAGTCATCCACCCGAAACATATAGACTGCGGAAGTTCCTGATAGCCCCTCCCTAGAGATATATAGACCACAAAAGACGGTCAGAGACACCCATACCCTGCCGGGAAATTCATAGACTGTCAAAGACCATCAATGACACACATAACTGCCGCTTTCTCTTCATAGAATTTCAGATTTTCCTGATGTGGTGATCACCCTCTCTTCATCACCGCTGGTCGCCCCAAGCGTACCGCTGCGAAGAACCCCGATGGGACCGACATCCAGCTCCCCGTCAAGCTGACACGGGCGCAACAGATTGCCAACAGGAACGGACCGTCGGAGAACGCACTCCTGGCGAGGACGGGTAAACGTGCAGCAACGACACAGGCTGGACCTTCCTGGCTCGTTTTTGTTCTAGCTCGCCTCAACGCGAGTTTGGTGCTCAACCACATTCATAATTCTCCTGGCCACCTTCAACGGTGGCTCGTTGTCGTATTCCCAGCCCATCTACATACTCCCTGTGGTATATAAAAGTCAATTCATTCAGGGGATTCGACTGCATAAACGGCGAGAGGGAGTGCACTGCCTCTTCAAATGATATATCATTTTGACTTGGAGGAATTTCACAGAAAAAGCTGATGATATATCATTAGCTCGACGACAGAGAACGAGATGTAAGTGGGTAGGTCGTAGATAGCAAGCTAGCAAAATAGTGTTAAATTGACTCAGGATATGTGCACGGCAAACGGCTGCAGCGACGGCTATAACAGGATTGATAGGCAATGAATAGACAATAGGAAGGAGGGCAGGGGCAAACTGGACGCTCAATGTTCCTCCACTCACTAGGATTCACACACTGGAACTCCTCACCGACATCCAGCCAAAACTCTAGAAATTCGGGCTTTCGCGAAGTAAATGGATCCATATGGAACATTTAGAAAGCCTACTGTTTGTTTTTTTAACCTGAGTAGTTCTATTAGATGTAGAGAGCCCTGTGTACAAGGTTTCATCCATGTTGGTTGAGAAACGAGTGCAAGAGAGTGCGATCAATCCTAAATCCGGCCATCACCGAATAGCACCCATTTGCTGGTAATTTCTCCACGTGCACGGCTGCTCGCTGCTCCCCGCCGCCTTTGACGCGGTGGCGGTACGCCTCCCGCCTTCGCCCAAAAAGGTACTATCCCCCCCCTGGAACTCGGACACCGAAGAAAAGTCTGTAAATATTGGGTCATCCAGGAGGCCTACGCCCGAAGTGAGTATCTAGATCGTTAGACCCTCATCTTTTACCCCAGGATTGAATTTTGGTTCTTGGAAAACGAGCCAGAATTCATTGAACGGCTCCGTTTCTTCGGGTGCAGTCTGGTGTCCGAGTTCTATAGTGTGATATAACATGGCTAATCTCTAATTAGAACTCCTGATATAACACCGCGCATCTCTCATTAGAGTGCTGTGATATATCAAAACCCCGCTATGGCCTGGGGACGGTGAGCCGCAACGGGGTTGGTTTAATCCGAGTATCAGTTGTATGTTGAAAGTCATGTCCTAAACCAAAATTTGATGGGCCGCCCTGATGTTGTTCGCATGTCAATTTCGTCCACAAATCGCCGCAAAGCTCCCTGGTGCCTGCGTCAATCCACGAGCTTGGGGTCTCATTCTGTCCAGGGGGTGTCTGGCTTCATCCCAGCCTCGATCCAAGGCCTCAGATCCACGCCCTGTATTATTAGCTACTCCAAGAGCGCTGTGATGCCAAATTTAGCTTTGAATCCCCGTCTGATGGCAACCACCATATCATTCCCCCTGGCGGTGCTGCAACTCCACAACTCAGCAGGGGTAGTGATGTTCTGGCTTTGGCCTCAGGCCAAAAAGCCACGGCTTTCTGGCTTGGCTTTGGCTTTGGCCGGCTTTAAACCGCATTGGCTAGGGCCTGGCCCGGGATTTTGGCAGGCCAAAGCCAAAAATCCCCATCAATCCCAGCCAAAAAGCCATGGCTTCTTGGCTTCCAGGCCAAAGCCAACCTTTTGGCTTGGCTTGGCTTTTGGCCTGGCTTGGATTTTTGGAAGCCAAAGCCAAGCCAAAGCCATGAATCCAGGCCAAAGCCAAAGCCAGAACATCACTAAGCAGGGGCCTCGAGTACGTCCATGGATCTCTCATAACGGTGTCCTAGTGACTTTATCGATCTTATTCTGTCGTCGACGCCTGGCGGTCTCTGGTGGTCCATGAATGTCTATAAAGGTACCACACCGGGCTATCTGTGTCTATGAATGTCTCTGGAACACAGTAGTGGCACTCTGATAGTCTCTGGGTGTCTTTATGGCTCCACCACAGTACTATTATTGTCTATGAATGTCTTTATAGTTTGGGAGGTATTATAAATGTCTATGATGGTTTATGGAGTGTTTTAAAATTCGAAGTGAATTGAGCACCAGAAGGAACACCACCAAGTGGACTAGTGTGAATATACTTGCCTAATTGTTAGTAAATAAGGGTTACTAGCCCTATGTAACTCACAGTAGTCAATACTTGTGGGTACAGAAACTACAAAAGACTGTATATTCAGTACTACAAGAACATGAGCTACCAGTGTAAGTACAGTATCTGTTGTAGCCAAATCCAATTTATTGTTTTTCTCTACAAAACATTTTGTCAGATGTACTCTGCAATATATTGGTCCTTTGTAAAATCAACACCACTCAGATTGAAGGTAAGTAGTACCAGAGAGGTCTTTTTGTTCCGCTGTTGTATTCTGACCTTAGCTTGTCAAATTCATCCTCCTCAATGCTATGTAGCAGTACTTCTACCTACATAGATTCTCCTTATCTTTCCCCCCAGCTGCAAAAACAGACAACCATTTGTGTTTATGTCGGGGGCATGGGAGGGGAGGGAGGGCCTGTAACATGTGTACGAATCCTCTTCAAAATGCAGCAGGCCGCATTGCGGGCCAGTTGATGCTTCTTCGCCATTTACGTCGTGCGCATGAGCTGAGGGTAGATAGATAATGGTAAGTGCGAATGTATGTACGTATGAAGGTAGTAGTACTGTACTACGGGACAATCAAAGAAAACTCACTTCTCTCGGAACCGAGTTACGTGTCGGACCAGATTGAGGCAGCGGGAGCAGCGCCGAGTGCAGAGCAAGCCGTGTCTTCGGTTTCTGGCTGCACATCAGCATATGAGCAAGCGCGCCTGATCAGATGTCAGAGATGAGTTGTTGCGGGAGATCGAAAGATATCCAATCCTCACCATCTTGACTTGGCTGCGAACCACAGACAAAGTCCCAATCTGTCTTCCAGCTACTAGACTTTGCCAGGGATCCAGCCACCTGAGGGAATCCTTCGGGGGTGCGGGGGTGCGGAAGGATAGCAATTGCATGGCCATTGCTGTGCCACAGATCCGAGTTTCTAGCAAGAGTTTGAAGATTGGATGATATCCATTTTCACTCGGAATACAAAAAATGAGAGCGTTGAAACAAGGCCGGCAGTTGATCAGTTGATAGTGGTGGGCCAAATGGCCATAGAAAGCAGCAGCACCCCATAGAGTGACATAAAAATAGACAAGCGCGTTCCGACCCCTTGTAGACACGACTTATAAAATAGCCCTGGGACTTCATTCGGACTGGAATGATCTGCAGGATGTCATCAAAATGTGGACCATTGCAAAGTCACGCGTTTCAAAATGTAACCCAGGCAACCATTCACACACCGTTTATTCAAATTCCACATTCACGGTCTATCCTATTCTCATCAAGCTGCTCACTGGAAATATTCCACTATCTATTCGGACTATTCCTACTGTCTATACTTATTCGGAACCGACGTTCGCTATGCGGAGACACTGTGACTCGAGCCCTACTAATTCGTGACATTCCGTCACCCGTTCAGGCGACATCCAAGGCTCATTTGACCATCTATTCGAGCTCCAGTTCTCTGTGTTCTCCGTTCTACCGTCCATTTGATGTATCCTCACTCGGGACATCAGATGGCGCATTGCCGCGCTACTCATTCGGAACATTCCGCTGTCCATTTTTTGAACCATGCTCAATCGACCATCCATTGGAGCTCTCTATTTCTTCAAGCTCCAGTCATCTGCTAAGCTTCGCTTGCTCCCGAGGCCGTGAAGCCTACCACCTATTCGCCCCACCACCATTTCGCGAGAACCTGGTTTTCAAATCCCCTCTTCTATTCGCTACCACTTCTTGAGAACATGACCGCCTATTTGGGGTCATATCGTTCTCATGGCTTTCGCTTCGGCCTATCCCAACCATAAAACCGTTGGAGCAGACATTGGACATTCGGAGACATTCCTACATACTTCAATATCTGGGACATAACGTTCCCCATTTCTTCAGGCCTACAATTCACCGATGCATCCTCCTCCTAGATTTCGAGAGGCAGTCAATGTGTCCAATCCACTTCCATGGAGCGACAGCACATTCTTGCTTTCAGTTCCTTACTTTTCTATCTTTTTCAGACTCAACGCCTGGAAGGCTTGACTATCCCTCCGTTCGGTACCCCCATGGAAACCTGTGACCGCAAATACTCCAGTGGCCAGTCTGAGTCTGGTCCACACTGTACGGGAGAGGAGTATATCGCCAACCTGGCCACTCATTTATTTTGTGAGCCTGTTTCTTGATTTTTATACCCCTTCTTTTCTAACCTATTCAACTTTTTCCAAGTTGACAAAGCTCTGGTTGATATTGAGGCTCAAGGGTCTGACCACTCCGGCCAACACACCCCTTCCGAAGTTGTGGATTCTGATGACGACATCCATGGCCGTCTAGGTCCGGAAGATGAGTCCACTATTGCGACTCACTTGAAGCATCCGCACTCTTCTTCTGACGAGGATGATATCACTCCCCTCTGTCAACCGTGAACGTCCTTCTGCTCCCAAAATTTAGACCTACCTATTATGAGTCTTCATCCGAAGAGGAGGCCCCTGCTCCCGTATATTATTCTATCTACACAGAATGTGATGGCAAGGAGTGCCCAAACTCATACGAACTTCAGTTGAAAGCCTTTTTCCGCTGAAATGGGCCAGGAGACTCCCAATCCGATAGTTCCCACAATAATCGTATTCCGGGTGCATTCCGGCATATCCGTGAGGAAAGTGATAGTCAGCTTGTCGGAGTTTTCGCGCACGAGCTCAGCAACTGTGCGGGGTCGTCTGTCAGGCTGCCGGGTGGTAATCTCAGCCAAGTCAGATCCTGGGAGTCCGCTGGACAGTGAAGCATACCTCCCATCGCGAGGCCGATGGCAAATACTGCCAGATCAATCTCCAAACATCGTTCTGAAATGCCAGGGCCGCCGGATACGTGGTAAACGTTTGTCTGGGGGGCATGTTAGGGCGTGGTGATTATCACTGAAAAGAGCGAGTGCACACATGTCCTCGGTTTCCGAAACAATTTTACTGCACACAAGCTCATTGTAAAAATTCCCAACAATGAACGCGACGCGACGTTGGCCATCTCGAATCCAGCTTCTTATCTCCCCCAGTTGAGTGAGAGGTGCATCATCCGTCCGCGTGTGAAATATGTAGATACATGTTGTGGTATCGTTTGCGTGAGAACCGGTGTAGATTGAGCCATTGTTCGTGTGCCAGTCAAAGTGGCCTTCTTCCCTTTCGAGAGTGATACGGTCCATCAACATGACACAGCGCACCCAAATGGTTCCCCCATGCCTGTTTTTTATATATCTTTGCTCCCGGTGCTGCCGGGCCCCGAACTGCACACTGATGGATTGGGATGGGTAAATTTTTATACAATGCAGCTTTTTTGGAGAGTAAAATTGCTCTTCAGTGGAGAAGGAGAGTAATATTCATGATTTGGCCCAATATAACATATTCCTAAGGTTGAATTATATCGTCCTAGATTCCCGCTACCTTTAGGTAAGGGTCTTATAGCGCCCTATTTTCACAACTTGCAGACCATCACATTTTCGTCATCATTTTTCCCGTAAGCTCTTTTGTCCTCCGCCAAATATCGATTCCAGTGTCATTTGCGTTGACTCAATCCCTCGGACTCGGTCGGACTCGGGTAAATCTCAATAGAAATATGTCACTTCCCCATGCCCATGGCTCCGAGTCCTTTGACGTGGCGCGTTGACGTGGCATTCCTCGCTCCTTTGCTTCTACCACCACAATGCCGGCCTCCACTATATTCTGTAATCTCTCCCTTGTCTCCCCCTCTCCACTACGTTCCACCCAGATCTTACCAGGTCTCTCCTCTCTGTTGACTAGGACTTAACCTCTGGTTTGCCTGCTGTGTATTCTGTTGCTTCTGGCCGCCTCTGCCTCCCATATCGAGTCGGTACTGAATCTGTCTGCTCCCTCAATGCCTACTTCTCGGTCTCTTCTGCCCTTCCATTTGATCTGGTCTTTGGCCGGGATTGGTTTCCACTCTCTTCTTGATTGCTTCAGGCCACACGGTGTGAGTATGAGTCGACCAACCCTGCCTATAACATCCGCATATGCTGGTGGCTTCATATAAATTTTCTCTCTTAACTTGCCATTCACAGCATTCCGTGGGCCCGTCGGCCAAGGGTTTGCCTACCCCGTCGGCAGACGTCGGCCAACCTGGTGTCGGCTAACTATGCCGCCATGGGCCGACGTTGGTTCATACGCTGAACTGCCCTTGCCGTCGACTTGCTGTGAGTTCTTTTGTGCCCAATACTCGCTGAGTTGTGATTTAATTTGAATACTGTAGGGAGAGGGAGATGAAATAATGAGAAAAAACAACACATGTCAGGGCGAAATCAATGTGCTTCTGGGAGTCCAAACAGTGTTGGCAATTAAGGGTTAAATATGGGTCGGCCGGGGGCTTAAGGGTTATTAAGGCATAAGGGTTAATCTTAAGGGCTCGCTTAAGGCCTTAATGTCATTTTTCGGAAGACGCCGAGTGGGGGATTCAGCCTCGATTCTGTGTACAGCATACCGGAACATTCAAAAATGGTTCTAAGGCCATACTCATCTCCAGATCCCTCCATTGCCCCCGCATCTTGCAGCCATTTTTTCTGGTGGAGTACACTACCTCTACAGTAGGTTCTGTAGTGAGAGAGATTTTGTTTCTCTCTCAAATTGTGGAAGTACGCCATGAGAGCAGCGCGAGACATGGTAGGTATGAGTCCGGCATAAGTGTTAAGTGGGGAAAACTCAGATGGGGGCAGATAGGGTGCTGATAAAGCGGGTCTCAGATGGGTCTCAGATATGGGGGCGAAAAGCCCCGATCCATTGCAAGAGAAGCTACCTATATAGGTAGAAGAACAATAGAGCAGGTAAAGACAATAAGAACAATAAGGGGAGATCAGTATCAGTAAAGAACAATAAGAACAATAAGAGGAGGAGAACAATAAGAAGATCTGTATCACAACAATAAGATCTGTATCAGTAAGAAGGAACCATGTGATCGTCCGAACCAAACAAGGAGCCAAATGTCACAGTTCAACAATAAGATTGAAATTTTCATCTATGATAGCCGGAGCGGCCCGGAGCCCGACCGGACCGGTAACCCTTAACTCCAGCCCACCACATCGTTAACCCTTACTTTAAGGCCTTAATAACCCTTAATTCAATTAAGGCCTTAAGCCTTCAGCCAACACTGAGTCCAAACACATGACAAAGGAGGGGACATTGACAATCTGATGTCCAACACTGTGCGGTGCGTCAATTTCAAGTCAACTACTTCAAAAAAAAAAAAAAAAACGGACGCACTGAATATGTCTCTGGTGAATCAAAGTCCTCGCATGGTGAATGGACTTCGCCAACCCGCTTTTGAAGACCTGTGTCTGCAGCCTATATATTTGCCCAGCCATTCTGACCCTCAGAACGGTGGCTGTGTCATGTGCTTACCCACCGGTAGCTGTGTTCATGCCATAGCCACCGTTTTGAGGGCCAGAAGAGCCGGACAAATATATAGGTCATGTCCGTGGCGGCACACAGAGATGAAAATCCCGGAGATAGCGAAGAGGGCGATCTTCTTCCACACCTCTGGGCCCACTGCCTTCCACCGTTTGATACAGGTGTTAACACGCTTTTGAAGTGAGTCAACGTCGTTGGGGTTGAGCTCATTGATGTTGAGCCAGGCGAGATCGCTGACAAGAGATGCCATTGCTCTGCTCCGGCTCCAGACCAGAGTATAATTCTGCAATCCTCCGAGTTCATCACATTGAGAGCCGATGTATTTTTGAACTTCAAGACATACTGCAGAAAGGTAAGTTCAGCAAGCACACCCTTTACCTAACCCCAACTGCCGGCTTCCAGTGCCTTCCACATTTAGAGTCTAGTATGGCTACATATGCACTTGTTCCGATACAGGGAACAATCATTCTTATTCCCTTCTACAAGCCATATGCTGTTGTCAGCGGATCCAGCGACTCTCCAATTTGAGGCTCTTGAGCTTATGGCAAGGAGTACCGGCCAAGCATTTTCTCCTGATGCGGCGGTGGGTTGTAGTATTGCCCAATGTTCAACTAGACGCAAGGCACCATGTTTCCTGTTTGTGAAGAGTTCCAAACCGTCCAAGGCTAGCGGACAGTATCTTCATCTGGAAAAGCGGACTGTCTATATAGGCCTATATAAACCAAGCTCGGGTACCCTCGGTTGCCTCTCGGTTACTAAGCACGTGACCCTTTCACCGCCAAAAACGGAGCCGTCGTATACGCTGGGTTACCTCGCCTTGTGGGTGCCCAATTTACTCTCTAGACATGTTCAATCATGTACATTTCTACTACAATTGAGAGGATGTTCTTGGAACACGCACTGGTAACCCAGAGCAAGCTAGATTTGTGATTGAACATGTCCAACAAACACCAATTAATTGCACATCACATCGTTGTTCATTGTCCATTGTTAACCTGTCAATCAAGCACATGGAGGACTCATGACCAAACATGTTCGACACACCATGATCAAACATGGTCTTGTCCCCCAATTGAATACTGCTGACTGAACATGGTCAATCCTCTAGTTGAGCATGTGCAAATGAGCTTGAGTGACACCGTAAAGAATAAATAGATAAATAGAGGTTGTCAACCAAGTAAACAGCACAGAGATCAAAAACTATTTTACCAATACCGCATAGTTAACTGGAATTCAAAACTGTCATCACCCTAAACAGATGCTCCTGCAGATCCTCGATATCAGATGTATCATCCTTGGCCTCTTCCACAATGCCAGTAGGTGCATTCATCTTTGCGAGATGAGCTAAATTAACTCTGTGTTGCACCAGATCATCTTCGCCAACAGCTACTACCCTTTCATCAATCAATTTAATCTGTTTTCTCTGCGATGATCTTTCAAAGAGTGGCCTTGCTGCATCCCAAAATTCCACTGCCTTCAACAGGTTACCATGTCCCTTCGAAATATCACCGAGTCGGAGCATGCATTCAGCTCTGCTGCGATGAATATCCATCTGCATGATTCCCTCTAAGGCAACCATAAACAAGTTGACAGCTGTCTCTTCAACAGCCTGAGCAAGGAAGATGTCTCCAAGAGACTGGAGAGCCTTGTGGATTCCTAACTTCTCTTTGAATTTGAGAGAATGTGGAAGGTAAACTGTTGCCCAGCTAGACATTGGACCAATTGCACCCCAATGGCTAGCATTGCCAAGTCGTTCCAAACAGAAGGATTTGATTTCTAAGTGGTTCGAAGCTGCAAGACATTGCCTGAAAGGGGCCGGCCTCTGCTGCTGGAATGTTTCCCTCCCTCAGGTAGAGATCAGCCTCGATGGTATCACACATTATTATTTCTCTACTGTGGTTGGTTTTCTGGAATAGTCCCCTGGCTTTCCCAATATCCTTTTGTATACCATCCATTGCAGCATCAGTCAACACCCCAATTTCTGCGATATTCATTAGAGTACGGGCATGTTCATTGGGATTTTAGTCAACAGAGGCTTCTTGAAGAATCTGAGTGTGAATATTGTGAGCCACCTGGTATTCCGATATGAGGTGGTGGACTTGAGCATTCAAGTTCATGATGGCACGGTCTGAGGTACTGCCAGAAAGACCACAAAGAGCTAGAAGCTCTCTTGCCCTCTGGCAGACAGGTATGCTTTGTTTGTAGTTGCCGAGTTGTATCCAGGCTGTTGCTTCTATACAGAGTGCACGCACTTCATTGTTTAAGTCTGCAGAAATCCTGGCAAACCTCTGTGCCTCACGTGCATGTAGTCTGACTTCTAAATAGTTGCCAAGCTCCCAGTGAATCCATGCGAGCTGCAATAATGCTTCAGAATGTCTTTTTGTGTTTCCAGATGAAGTGGCCAAGGAAATACCCTGTTGACAAAAATTCAATATGTGGGAATGTTCGGAACACTCCCAGGGTCGTGGTTCGGCCATTTGGGCGAACCCCAAACAGGTTCAGAGGAGATTCGAACCTCAGAAGGGCTCAAGCCTAAGCCCGGCACATCACTACTTTGGGGTTGGACCCGCTGTTGAGCGACACAGAACGAGGGTATCCAAGCCTGACCGACATGTTAGACAGAAGCGTTGAATTTCTTCACGTCAAACGAGAAGTACCAGTCTGCCTGCGGCAACGTGCTCCGCCACAATGTTGCTACTCGCAGGCAGACTGGTGATGAGTCTACTATCCTCGGTTGAACACTGTGTCGTCATTGTCACTGCCCAATCCTGTCTCGGGTCCTGTAGTTAACAACTTTAAGAACAAGTGCAAGCAGAAAGTAAACAAACTGAAAGCCAACCACTAAGGAGGTTGAGAGTTGCAAAGCAAAGCACACATTGGGCTTGGGTGCTTGCAAAGAAAAGAGCATGCCGAACTTGAGAGGAAACTTTGCAATATGAATCGCGGACAGGAAACTTTCACCGACCATGACAGATAGCCCTTTGAAGACTGCTACAAGTCTTCAAATATTTTCAAACTTATACTGAAGATATGACCATACATATGTCATACAATAGCTGTGAAGCACATCCCGCACAAAAACTCGAGTTTTGTAAAAGTTAGAGCTTGCCAATAAAGTGGACATATCAGGGTCTATGATAGTACAGATCCACTCCGAGGCTGAGATCGGTACAGTACAGAGATGCTACTCGTCATCATGCTCGTCATCATGCTCAACATTTGTTTCCTTAATCAATAAACCTTGGGGATCAAAACGTAAGGTACTTCCGTCGCCCAAATATCCCATTCCCTGCCAAACTTTTCCTTCAATGCCCTATCTTCGTTCGGAATCCGGCAGAGCAATCCAATAATAACCAGAGACATCCCGACTGCAGCAGATGCTGCCAAAATCTTCCCAGTCCCTTTACTACCGTAGTAAATCATGAGCCCAATATACGCGAGGACCGCACCAGTATAGCTGGGATGACGCATATAGTTATACGGTCCACCTGTCACTAACTGGTGATCTCTTTTGATTACGGCCTCAAAAGTGAAGTGCCTCCCGAGAGCGTTGTAGCATTGCAGTCGGAGAACTCCTCCGATTACAACAAGGAGAGACCCTGCCACCAGGGAATACGTCGCCGCCGCTGAATTAAGGTCAATGTCAAACGAGAGGACGTCCAGGATCTTCCTCGAGTAAATGCACGTCGGTCTGTGCTGTGCAGCTATAGTTGCTACCTCGGCCAATGCAATTAGCCAATAAGCCAGCTGTTTACCAACTCCGCTTCAGTATGTATGTAGAATTGACGAGGAACGCAGGTAGTTAAAACCTTCTGTGCCTTCCGAAAATGTTGGCAAGTCAGCATAAGCTCCAACCCATTGGTCGATATTTGTTTTTCAGTGTTGGAAGCGGGAGTTCGTGAGAGACCAGAAGTGAAACAGGTAATGGAATGGACAAAGCAACGCTAGGAGGACTCGTCATTTTGATCCATCCCGGCGAGTGAAGTGATGTGGGAGCAAGCGCAAGATTGCCGGCGCAATTATTCGCTGAAAAAATGGTCCCTGCATGGGAATACCCAGAAGTAATAGGACGAGTTTTGCATTGCATCAGAGCATAGCCAGGTCACGATAACACCGGACAGCAAGAAACTATTGAGAGACCAGAGACGAGGAAAAATGCCGCAATATAAATAATTTGAGGATGAGGAAAGTGGACGAATGATTGGTGACTGAACGAAAGTGGGGTATTTTATATCTTGAGCAACTGCGCGGAACTACGTGGCCTGCCGGCCTGATAAAGGCTACGCCGCGGGCAGGAGCAACTGCGATATACTATGTCCTGTCCAGAAAAACCGCGCAAATGTCAGCTGTCCAGCCACAAATGAAAAGGCAGTGTGAAAAAGGACCAGGAATCGAGGATGGAAGGGGTTAAACACAGAGGAAGAGCAGCGGGAAAACAAAATGAGCATGGATAAATGGAGCAAGGGCACAGCCGAGGAGGCATTTCGTTAAAGAACGGTTAATATCGCTATATTTGTCATCCGCCCCGGCATGAAAATTCGGCATCTCTGATTTTCAACTGTGCCGCTGAAAAATTGCGAATTGGGTGCGCTTTGTTTATGACCTCTGAGACAGAAGCGCGGGGGTAGTATAACATGTGCGGACGATGCATGCGGTGGGACTCGCCCCCGAAAATAGACTTGAGTAAACATCATTTTAAACTCGACTAATTTCTTCGAGTCGAAGTTTGGATGGCGCGAGAGAATGTTTAGCTAGAAAACAGCCGTTGAAGGCTCGGAGGTGTGGAATGCGGGGCCAGGCAATTTTTTGGATCTGAATTGGCAATGCATCACGTGACAATCCGCTCGTTTATCCACGTATTTAACCATCCGGGGATGCCCTCGTTTCATTATACCTATATTTCAGCGTACTCCTTCCGACAGTGACCATCGACCACGACGCCCAACTGCATTTGATTTGCGGTCAATGTTCACAAATGAGTAATCTCGTGAGAGGCAGTGGCGAATGGATTCCTAAGTAAGGGCTGGTTTATCGTCGCAATAGTCGAGTACGCTTCACCGCACCTTCCACTTGTTATCATGCGGGTTGCCGCACCAGGGAAACCTGTCACGGAATTCTGAATAATTTCACGTAGTGAAAGCGACCCCGTGAGGCTGGCATATATCACAAGTTTGAGAAGCAGAGGAAACGGAGCCGGTCTCTTCTTGCCGGGTGTATCTTCGATGGCCCTAGGGAGAGATATAAGCAGTTTGGGACAGACGATAAAACTGTCCACACCAGAGTCCGAGGCGAACGCCGGCGAGAAGGTTTACGTGGTTGAGCAATTCTTTTTCCAGGCCTGCTTCAAAGACGGACGCAGGATTGGTCGCTAATCCATCACGTCGAATGGATCAAAGCAGTCACCGACTGAATGCACGCCCAAGAGGGTCCCCTTCGTTGTAGCCCGCCCCCAGGCTCGTGCAGAGTTCAACTATACCCCCAGCCAGGTGAATGTGTTCACTCTGCTGGGCGGCCGTGGGCAGCGGGAATTCCAATTTATGTATCTGTCCTGGATTTCCCAAACATCGTTTCGAGGCCGTCCTAACTAAGTGGGTGCGCCTCAATGGCGGGACAGCGACGTAGGCCATGTATTGCGATGGGCCCGCGGGTGGATTGCGCTAGCCTCGGTGCACGAGGTGATCATCACCGGCTTGTGCCGAGAGATCCAGGTGAATCACCTTGAGTCCCTATTCGTGGGCCTGCTCTCCCAATCTCGTCGCCCTCACAATCCACGTCATGCTGAAGTCGACCCCTACCTCCGCCTCCGTATCCTTTGGCCGAGACCGCCGGGCACACATCAACGACTGGCGCTAGCGAGCTCAACCGAGGTCAGTGCCTGGTTGGCTTCCCCCGCCTCCCCGTTCGATTTCACCGGCCTGGTCGATGTGGAAATAATCGGTTTTCTACAACCCGCAATAAAGATCCTGAGTCCGGCTCGCCGGACGATTACAAGACTGCAAACAATCGGTGGTAGAGCTTCTACTTCGCTTGCGTCTATCTTCCCGAAACTGAAGCATTGGTTGCTAGATCTCTCCGAGAACATGAATATGTCGGAATTCCGAGCGCTCAAGTGCCTCGAAATGGGATGTTCAAATCCCCGGGTAATCTCCACCCTCCCACCGGACAATTCAGTCCAGAGACTGGTGGTCTTTATCTCTGTCCTAGGCATCAATGGAGGAAGAGATAAACAGGCATTCTCAGACATTGATTGAACAAATGCTAAAGTACTGTACTATTAAAATCAATTCGTCAAGAGGTCCTCGACTGCGTGACAGCCCCAAAAATTTCGTCAACCCTTCCAAATATTCCAGTGGTTGCGGCTTATGCACAGTGAGCTATTGGAATGATTCAGGAAGGTCCTGAGCAATTTATTTCAATAAATCTTTTCGTGAAGGTTGAAAATGCATTTTCACCGCGGAATTTTGGTTGAACTTGCTCTGAACCACGATATTTATGTGAGATTTAAAGCCGGGAACGCTGAGAATGGGCAACAAATTGAGTAGAAAGCATCCCCAGCTACGGAAACTTGCGCCGAGCGGCCCTGAGCCCAAAATTCTCAACGGACCGTGACAGAAAGTATATTCGTCAAGGCCCTCTGTGACCCGTGACAAAGTTCCAAAATTCGTCGCGTCAAGCACCCCTGTGACGCGTGACTGACGAATTGATTTTAATAGTACAGTAATGTGAATAAATTGTCATGAAGAAGTATAAAGTAGGATCTCTGAGGAGTCAAGGGGAGAGTTGCGGCTATAAGTACAAAGAGACGAAGAGAAGAGAGGTCATTGTCGCCGCTGGACAGTGGGTGGCATTGCCGCAACTTTACACTATAGTGCGGCAGCTGTTGTAGCAATCTGCGGCAATATGCAATTTGGCTGCGGCAGTCTGCGGCAGTTGAATAGGTAAATTAGGCACTTTCACCCTGCCCTACAAGTTACAACACAAAGCAAATGTTCCTCTTGTTAAGGAAGTGACAGGTTGAACTGCAAGATCACTTCTGGCCATCATCATCGACTTTACACACAAAAACTATCCATCCTGTTGAAAAGAAAAGAACATTGGGTCAGGTTGAACTGAAAGGACCACTCATGCCAATCATCAGAAGAAGAAACCCCATCTCAGGGCAGTGTATCCGATGTCATTCTGTTTAAATGGTGGGAGGGGTGAGCATTGCTGGGGAGTGAGAGACGCAACGCACCGAGAATACTCCACTTGTAGGACTATGAGTGAAGTGGTTTAGTCAGTATCATAGATGGATGAAGAGACATACTCGAAGAACACAATGCTCTGGAGATCATTGCTCAAGGTCCAGTTGTAGCCATGTGTATCCTTCGCGGTTCCAATCATATACCCGGAAAGAATGGTGAAGCCCTAGGGATATACCATAAGCAGAGGTAGGATACGGGGAACAATTGAACCAACATTCGCTTTCAGGGTTTTAAATGCCCACTTCGCGATTTCGCCCTTTTGAACTGGATGGGAATTGTTAGCTTACTGCGTCGCCACCATGTGGAGGTACAAAGGGAACACACCCCACGCGAAGTTCTCGGTATCAAAAATTCCGGTTCTCGCCTCCAAGCCTCCACCTTGTCCTGTCAAACCTCTTTGTGGAACTTCTGGTCGACCATGAGGTAACTGAAGTCCTAGTGGGCGAACATCTCAAACATTGGGAGGCCACCTACATCTCGTCTAGACCATATCCCCTGAACTCACTCACCATAGATGTGGGCATTCAGGTTCAGCACAACCCGAATCTCAGTCTCGGTGCTACTGCGCCGGTCGAACCTTCAACGCTGGTTGTCTATATTTTCCGAGCTGGCCGGCCCCCACGTCTGAATTTTGGTACCATTGATGGATCCACTACGAAAGTCATGACTCCTCGCTGAAATCGCGTACCATAAAAAAAGTTGGGTGGGATTGTAAAAGGGGCGGGACCTAAATATATATTGCGGGGATCACCGATTTCCCCGCAAAACAATCTCACTGATTATCGTTATCTTTTAGTGCGGAAGGCGCCAAAGGACCTAAATTTGGGGCGGGAACTCCGAAATCACCGATATTTAGGGGGCGGGAATTAATGTGCACTTAGACCGCCATACGCCATACCGAGGCATTCGCAGAGGAGCAAAATCATCCATTCTGCAAGTGCCTGGAAAAATAACAAATTGGATTTTTTTTCGAACATGATCTCAAAAGCAAGCTACGACGCACGCACGTACATCCTCAGTCAGTCTGAGGTGACGCATGTGGGGACGTATGAACGAACAAAGTTTATTTAGGACATGGGAAAATTATCGTCTCTCTCCTTATAAAATTAAGCCCGTCTGAAGCTTTTATAAGTTTGCTTTCGGACCATCAGCCCCAAACCTTTGGATCTCGGTCACGCTCTTCGCAATGTTTGACAGATCGCGCAGCTTTGGCGCAGCTACGACGGCCCATGATTTGACGCCCGAGCTCCTCGCCTTCAGATCTCTCATTGAGGAAATTTTGTTTCCACACTGGCCCCATTCATCTAGATTCGCACGCGTAATTTTATACAGAGGTTGATGCTCAGATTCAACCGAAGTGCTGGGGTGCGAAGCGCCCCAGCGCGCTCTTGTAGTACTGTAGATTAATCTGTGCCCTTAACTTTGGCAAAACTCACTGCATTCCCACCCTTCGTACACATAGGGTCTGTCTACGGGGGTAGACAGAGGGTAGACAAACCTCTATGTCTACCCATATGTACACAGACCTAGTCCAATGTAGACAGACCTCGACTGCCGTAGACCAACCAGCTTTTTATGATTCCATTGTTGTAACAATGTCTCAAATTCCATGGCTTCTCTCCTTCCGCACAAAGGATGGCACTGATGCGCAGGGCTGATGAGAAGCGGTTCATACGGAAAGCTTGGCAACGTGTTTGAGTACAAGATTCTGAGAGGTGTAATGGTTACTATTGACCTACAAAAGAGCACAAAGATCAATATAAAGCCGAAATTGCGCCCAATCCGCAGCCCAAGGTTGGGCGAGGTGCGTCTACGGCCGTAGACGGAGGTAGCCGGATGTAGCCGGATGTAGCCGCACTTGGTCCACGTCGCGTAGCCAAGGGTAGCCGAACCTTCGTCTACATTGCCTTGTCTACACCCATAGACCGACCTAGACCCACGTAGCCAAGGGTAGCCGAGGCTCGACGGGGGTTGGTCTATGAAGGGCTGGAACGCAGTGACTACTGCGACCACGCTCAATCTCAACTCAATGAAAATTTCAAGTATAATTAATCGGAACTGCTGAAATCACTGTATCGAACTGGCTATCTACGCACCGACTCAGTTCGCCTCCTGGCCAGACGGCGCACGGACGGTTTTCAAGGCGAAGCTACTCGACTACGTGTTGGACTTGTTAGAATTGACGAGCACGAACATCCCGCGTTTGACGTGCTTTCTGCTGGGAAACATGGCTTCATACAAATACTGTGATGGGCCGTATTTGAACGCGGTGTATCGCATTCGGTATGTGTCGCCTGTGGCACACTTGATACATCTCCACCCACATATGGGGAGGGTATACACGTACCGGCAGCGGCCCGTCGCCGGATTCCGAAAATGGCAGGAACACGCTGCAGCAGTGCCAGATAGACACGGTCGCTGAGCAGCGGGCAATGGTGCCATGCCGAGATGGGAAGGAAGGCGCCTGCGCGTGCAGCAACGCTAGCCCCAAAAGAGCGGGACGCGTGTAAACACCGTGGAGTATATCGTATACCAGCGTCCCGCGCACAGCAACCCGCGCAAGGCAAGCGGGTGCGTGTGAGGCAGGGAGAAGGAAAATGCACATGCCGTAGACGAACCTGAGGCGAACCAGGCAGGGATGAACGAATGAGAGGCGAGCCGGCCGGTGTGCAGTAGAGAGGATGATGATAGTAAAAGCTGCTCGAAGCGAGTAATAGGCGGAGAGAATGAAAGCCCGCGAGGCGGGATTCTGGCGGGATAGAGTACTGTATTATTTCGTTCAAATCGACAGTCACGCGCCACGCTCGAACTTTTTTATTGCGGCAATAATTTTTTCTCAATTTATTAGATTTTTTGGTGGCCAAAAAGTCGAGGTCGGTGTCGAATTGAACGAAATAATACAGTATGTACCAACAATACACGCGAAGGACGAAAGACCGCGAGGCCAGAAGGAGCCTTGCGGTGGGAGTTGTATCAATTGCAATGCGCACTTACCCTCACATCCAGTCTGACATTTGACATTTTGATCGGTTGTGGCTGTTTTTTTTTTGGCTGTTTTGGGCGTTTTCGCGTTATGGATCCAACATTGTCGACATTCCCAAGAGGTGTTCATGGCTCTGTGACCTATAAAATCTGGTATAGTATATGAAAGGATGGAGTAGAATCCCTGGAGCGTTGGAAGTACTCATTCTCACTAATTTGTCAAAAGTTTGATGTGTACCTCCGAAATTGAACAGCAATATCCGCGCCCGTCGTGGGTTCGGCCTCGTGCCAGCGATCCAGTACATCATGTTTTTCTGGTCTTACTCTCCGCAACGGGCAGTTTCAGGTGACTGAAAGGTGCAGGTGCAGCTGCCCTTTCGTAATCGGCTGAAAGTTCTTATTTCTGGCGATTATCAACGGGCAGCCAAAAATTGGCACTTTCGGGTCCACTTCTGTGCATCTATAATGGTCAATTTCGGACTTATGTAATGTCGCCTGAAACCACTACATTTAGGTACACTTTCACACCTGTCCGAGGTATTGCTGTATGCGGTGTGAACTTTGTTGTATGTATTAATCTCGTCCTTGAGGCCTCGCCGGAGTTACGCCACAATTCTGCTTTGAACTCACGGACATTCTGTACAGCCAGTGATCACATAGCCAACTGACCTATCTTTGGAAATACACCAGGAAACATGAGGCAACCACGAACATTCCAATGCCAAAAGTTCATTAAAACCCGCCCTCCGCTCACTATTTGCTAACCACCCACTTCGACTCTCGACAAGCCAAGCGTCATGCACCCACTCCAGCTTCTCCTCCCGCTCATATCCTGGTCTGTGACTGTCAATGGTCAACTCAGTGATCTTTTCTTGAGTATCACAGTCGGAGACTACTTGACCGTTGACCAATGCGGAAATGTGACATTCGAGTTTGGAGGTGGCATGCCCCCCTACTTTATCGAAGTACTGTCGTACTACGGCAACCAATTACAGTCCAGTGCTTCCGTGGACTCCTCTGGCACAATATTATGGACCGTCAACTATGCCCCCAATTTGATGCTGTATCTCTATGTCAACGATTCCCTGGGATCCTCTCAAGTCTCGCACTACTTCGACGTTGTCGCCTCCCGCAAAGTTTGTAATTTTGCCCCCAAATTTCGATGGGACAGCCACGGAACTCTTTCATCAATAATCTCGTCCACCGAAATACCGGCATTCTCCACCAGCAGCAGCACGACATCGCTAGCGATGACATCGACTGGACCACCCCCATCTACACAATTATCAATATCCTCTAATAACACAGCACCATCGGGCGAGACATCGACCGGAACACCGCCGTCTACCCCGACATTCTCTACTACCACGGCACCACCGACTGTGGTACCGTCTGCAGCGGCGGGCCTCGATGATTGCCTTAGTAAAAAGGCGTCATGCACATTCATTTCCACGGTAAGCATTTACTTATCGACTCCCACTCGTCATGCTGAGACTCACAACTGCAATTCAAGAGCACAGGTAGCGACTACCCGCAACAAACTCAAATTGGGAGTAGCTTCGACAATTGTGGCAGCGAGATACCGGTCTGGCACACGTGGTCGGGCTCCGAGTCGGTGAATATCACCAACAATTGGAGCGTGAGCGGCTCCTTGGGGCTCAGTCTGCCCAAGGCTCTCGGGAACGTCAAGTTCTCAGGCTCAAAGGGAGGGTCAGAAGAAATCACACTTAGTCAGACGGACACCTACAGTTACGAGGCGACACCGCATATACGCGTGCGTTAACTTTCACCATTTGCCAAAATCTGACTGAAAACCCACTGCAGGTCGCATTGGTTGGAACAGCTTGGCTCAATGTAACATTTGGGAGCATGACAATAAAGAACTCGGGAAAAGTGTGCGTCTCTTCGCTATTTCTCGGTTCCACAGTCTGAGAATCATTTCGTAGCACTAACATTGAAAAACGTTGTTTACTTCCAAATCAATCCTAACGTCATTCCCGACGTGTCGGCGCGGACGTTCAACTGCAATGAAACGTGGCCAATATTATGGAACGCGACGACGGCGGTTCCTATAGGTGACGCGCAAATGGTTCGCGGGACATTGTGGAGCTTCATTATATCTGGATTGGTGATCCTCACGCTGGCCCTCTGACGAATTAACACGCCCTACTTAACTTTTCTTGACTCGTTTTATTGATGACTCAAACTTCTCCAAATGCATTATACCCGACTCCCTTCATGGGACGAGTCCCGCATAATCTAGTATTTATACTTGTCTCATGAGGTAGATTACTATTATATTCGTCACATGAGGTAGATTACTATTGAGTTTCTTTGCGCTAAAGTAGTCTCTCTTGGACCATTTTTTCCAGATTTTTTCATATATTTTAGACGTACCCTCGTCAACCAGAAGGCATTTTTTGGTCTTCCAACACTGATGGATTTTGATTCACACGGAGCTTTGGTCGGAGCACCACCAGATCCTCCATTCCGGTGCCGATTCCAGCATAGCAATGAATCGTTTTATCGCTAGTGGATGCCGGCGTGACTCCTGAAATTCATGAGGGGATACAACATTCCCTCAGACAGGTCGCACCAGTCGTGGGCCTGGCTACTGCTAGGGTTTTCCAGACGTCAGACTCGCTCACAGCGTTATCTGAACCTACCTCCGCGTTATCGAGTGCAGAAGCAGACGATCAAAGCACAACGGTGAGTTTCGCTCATACAATATTCTTTAAAAGATTTTTCTGCCGAATATTACGTGGTTTGTGAACGGTGTCCGAAGACCACACTTTTTGCGTTTTGTACTACAACGTTGTGGTTTGCCGAGGTTTGCCGAAATCGGACATCAATCTCATGGTTGCAAACCGGTCCAAACAGGGAAGCCGAGGGTTGCAAATTTGAACGCGATGACATGCAAGGTGCCTCGCAGACATTCAAATAAATATATCTCGCTCTAGTTTACATATGCGAACTATAGGTTGTTGCAAATGGTTATAGGCGGTCTACTGGCTTTGCGGTTGCCGAGCATTTGCCGAGAGTCGGATCATTGTGCCGGGAGCTCGGGCTGATCTTGGCCGTAGTTTTCATAGCTCTTCGCCTGTTTCTTCAAGAACTCAAGGGATAGGTCTGCAGAACGTATGCAAGGTGTCCCCCTTGTATTAAATTTCCCGTTGTGTCGAACACCGACCTTGGAGTCATCTTGCAACGGTAGCGAAAGTACAGTTGCGGTTGGGTGGCGAAGAAATAAACCACGGTACGTGCCTAAAATGTACGTAAACACTATAAAAGTATGGCAAAGAAGCACTAGTGCATTCAGAGGCAAAAAATAATCTTACCAAGATTACACACACATTTGCTGCACGGAATCGACCGTTAAGATGATATTTAACCAGCATAAAGTGCACGCACGTAAATTGAATAATGAGAGGCTGAGGGACAACCAATACCACCCGGTTTGCGAGCTTGCCAGTATATGTCAAATTATCTCGGAAGAGGTGGGAAAAGAAATATCTTGAACGGCCCAAATTAAATTACATACCCTAAGTGGCATGTTCAGTGAGGTATATCTATATAAGAAAAGACGTGGTTTGTAGAGAAAAAAGTGGAGCCAGGTGGAGCAGCAGATGTCATCTGCTCCACAGGTTGCTGCGATGTTGAGTTCATTTTGCATTTGCATCCGCCGCTCCACCGCGATGTTCAATTCTCCACCCAACTGGTGAGTTTCTATTTTTAAACTGTCGGGATGTTGAATGCCTCGCTTTCTGCCCCAGAGAGTGAGTGTAACAGCCACGAGAGTATAATGATTGGATCCCACGGTTCCTCGGCTCTGCCACGATGTCCAGATGTCCGTTGGATGCTTTGGCCAGGACCCCTGCCTAGAAAGTATGAACTGAGGGTGAAAGCAGGTCTAACAAACGGCACAGCCCTCAAATGAAGCATAAGGCAAATTTGTGGTAAAGATAATCCTTAGTTTTAATGTGGGCAGGATGAAGGCCCGGTGTTTTCAAGTAATGAAGGAATAATTTGTGTCATGAAGGCGGGGGTTGGGCACAGAGAAGCAGGATGAAGGTGGGCAGCTTTGAAGATGCTGCACATGAGGTCAGGAGGTGGCACTGTACAGCTGTAAAGACTAGAAAGATAAAGGCAGGTTATGATTTTACATGAAGGCAGAGTTGTTGCAGAGGTCTGGGTGAAAGATTGGAATAATTAGCTTTTGGTGGCGGCCTGAAGACTATGTGTCTGAGATGCTGCCAGTGAACATGTATCTGTCCAATGGGCTGGGAGGAGCCAACCAACGGTTGGCGATGGGCGGCCACTGTTCAGGTTATTTACTTACATCCATGGAGAAATGCAAGGTACAAGGTCTGGAGGTAATGGTCAGATATGAATGTTGGAATCCGAAGATTTCGAATTCCAATAGTGCTCACTGATCAACCCGGCTTAAATTCGCACCAAAAATTGAACAGAACCATACTTTAGGTTTAGGAACACAATTTAGCTCACCCAATATATATTCCCAAGTTCAAACTACTCCTCATCACCAAAAGTAAATACTAATCGGTCGTTACAGGCCACAAAATGTAGTATTTTTTTAGATAAAGTACATGATCATGTTCAGTAGGATGTATGGCCGGCCTTCGCATGGACCACCACCGTGCCGAGAGCCGGCATGGTGCCGATAAATTGATCGATTTGCTGATGTGTGATTTTGGTCCAAATGTCCAAATTCAAGGGTCACAACATTGCCTCCTTGGATGGATAGGACTTGGAATGATGTCCATGCATCCTGAGAACATCTCAGAAAAATTTAATGTGCTAAATGTTTGCAAATATGTGGGAACAAGGCCGATATGTTTATTGTCTGGCTGGGCAACATCCTGCTGATGATTGATCAACTTCATCTGGGTTGTCATTGGAAGGGTTTCCTGCATTCTTTACCAGCATTTTTGAGCGGTCAATTGATGTATGCTGTAATATCGAGGCAAACAGCTGATATTGTGATGCCTCTGTACTACCCCTTAGCCTGATTCTTGCTGGGAAAGTTTTGTAAGTCATAGTCAGGACCCCAAGGCATATGGTAGTGACTGGCAGTTGGGATTGGTTCATAGCTTACGAAGTAATACAGCCATTAGTATTTACTTTTGGTGACGATGAGTAGAGGGAATTTGAAGAGAGATTGAAGAGTATGACTTGCTGCTTGAACTACGACTCGCCCGAGATGCCCGAGGCGTAGTTTAACTTCTTCACAGGCATAAGAGTATAATAAATCGACAGTGTACGGGAGATTGAAGTTACCCTACCTCTATAAATCAATCTGAGGTGATATAGAAAGCACCATAGCCTAGGAAATACATCCAAGCCAATGAAGTCAACTTCCCACCCACCGGCGTGCAGGTTCAGGATGCAAAAGTCAGAATTATGGGCACCAAAAAAAAAAATTGATCCAGAAGGATGAAGGTAGGAGTCATCCAAACAATGAAGATTTCAATGCTGTTAACTCCTGCTAGTATATATACGTATGGTGTCAGAACGGAGAGCTCGAAAATTCTGAAACTATATCCAGATTGGACCCAAGTAGGATATCTATCCACTGAGTCTATTGGCATAAAAGAGTTTGAATAGTGTATGCTCTTGATATGCTCGCAGTTCGAGGCCGAAAGCAGTCGCTTTAAGTTGGAAGCATGTGCCTGTCCATAAGTCTTCATTTCGTAACACTGTACGCTCAGCAACATAATTAACCACTACAGTAGGTCTTCGGAGACATCGGATCCCTGGGCCGAATGGGCAATGTCTGAGTCGATTGTGGTGTGAATTTGAACTTTTAAAGGGTCCGTGTAGACTCGTGACCAGTCTGCGCTATGGCAAATCTTAGTGCGAGCACTATGCCGTAGGCAGACTGGTACAACTCGGGACATGTCAAAGGGCTGAGCCCGGAGTTTGAAATTCTTGCGGGGTGCCGATCATGCTGTCAAAGTTACCTCCGGTGATCTCGGTCTGAAAGTCACTTTCTCAATTAAAATCACCCTGTGTGTTTGGCCCGCCAAGGGAATTAAATGAAATTCTGAGTAGATATAACTGAAGCTATGTACATTCCATTTGCATCTCCAGCTTTGACCAAGAAAAAATAATAAGATTTTAGTCCAGTACAAGCAAGATCAAAGATTTCAAACTCCGGGCTCAGCCCTTGTGATCGGTCCGAGTTGTACCAGTCTGCCTATGGCATAGTGCTTGCACTAAGGTTTGCCATCTTAGGGCAGACTGGTAACGAGTCTATGGCATAGTGCTTGCACTAAGGTTTGCCGTCTTAGGGCAGACTGGTAACGAGTCTAGGGTCCGTGCATTTAACGTTTGACGTTTCATGTCACGTGCATGTTGCTCGCTGTTGCTCGACTCTTTCTTTCCTTCTCCTATCTCCCCCGCTCTACATTTTCGTCTTCATGCAACGCTGCATGCCAGCTGCATGCTGCAGCTCCTCCACAGCGCCCTCAAGCTTTGCTTGCACTCAAGCTCTCCTTCTGATTTCACCCCTGAACGACGCCGACAAGTTCGGAGAAGACCTCCATGACCTTCCTGCAAGCAGGTCCAAGTCATGATGCTGCTTCGCTTTGCCCAAGATTCCAGCGAGCGTGCTGTGTTGTCACATGCATAACGCAACGATAGATCCATCTGAGATACCTAAATCGATTCCCCAATCCACGACACGTCAATCTCACCTCACGCTATCGCGTACTCAAAAATGTTTTGCAAACCAATATTTTATTGTCTTTCAAGCTTCGAAGCACCTGTGCACCAAGTGTTAGATCCGGCCTCAAGATCTATTGTCGAGTCTTTGCCGTGTTCTGGAGTCAGCTCGTGCTTGCAAGTATCCAGGGCACATTCAAGCGCTCAAGATTCGTGTTTTTTCGTCTCTGTCTCCTCCGCACCTTCTACCCCTCAGACTCCACCTCTTTGCCCATCTCTGTTCAAATTGTTCATGACCAGGCTCGCTGCCTTGTACTTCTTCGGGATTGCCAATCAGTGTGTCAGACAATCAGTGGCCGGTGGCAGTGGCCCGGTGCTCTACTGATCCCTCCTTTTCATCAGAAGTTGTTCGTCCTGCATGCACTTGTCGGAGAGGATGGGTTCGCCGGTGGCGCTGGGGTTTGTGGTGGGTATTTGCCTCCTCCACTCCGTACTCTTCGTACCCCTCCTTCTATCTTTGAAACTAAACTCACAACCAACCGACCAACTATCTGCATATGAAAGAAACAGACATCGGCCCCCAGCCAACTCATCATCGACGGCAAGATCGAGCTCAAGAACGACAGCCAGATTCAGGGAGTTCACCGAGACGGGCTCAAGTTTGAGAATGGGCACAATAGACAGGTTGCGCAGCAGCCACCGAGCCAGCTGGTGGCTGATTTTCTGTGCGCAAATGGTGGCTGGTGGCTCGAATGGCTAAATTCATGAAACATTTTCTTCGGTTCAATTGACTCGTTTTGGGATCCAACTGAGCATTCTCAAGTACATGGTCACTCCACGCCTCCAGCTGGCTGAGGAAAGGCGAAGAAATTCTTATTTGAGCGGAAATTACGCTGGGTGAGCGTTCAGAGTGGTTGCCGAGGCAGAAATGCATGGCTACCTTTATTACTCCGCCTTTCAGAGTCATTCACTACCTGGGATTCAAAATTTTACCGGGCCACTAGCCAACGTTTGCGCACACAGAATTAGCCACCAGCTGGCTCGGTGGCTGCTGCGCAACCTGTCTAATATGCCTGTGGATGTGGTTGCTTTTACGACTGGGTGCGTACTGCCACTTTTCCCTCCCTTCCTTCCCTACCTTCCTCCCATCCTATCAGTCACTTCCTACTCAAACTCCAACCCCAACCCAACTTATACTAATGAATAATGTTGTTTGTTCGTCAGACTCGGCGATCGCGCAACGGCGTGTGCAAGGTCTGCTGCGACGCCATCTTTGACAAATGCAAGAGGATCTGGGGGCTGAACGAGCGGGGTGAGATCAACGGCGCGTCGCGCGACCTGGGTGTGCTGGGGCTGTGGTACATGATAGGTGCGTGTTTTGTCCTTTTTACTTTTTCTTTCTCCGCTGTGATTCGGTGCTCCGATCCCGGAGACTACCAGGAAACCTCGCGGGCTTGTTTGGAGAGTGCTACAGCGCTGCAGATTAGAAAGAAAGAAGAGAGTTCAAGTAGGCGCAACGAGACAAGACAATGTATCATCATCAAAACTGTTTTCTGTTGACTTCGTACTATCAAATTTCATCTGCAATTTGATGTCAATTCGAAGGTTTCGCTTCGAGCAATATTACCTGGCATGAATCAATCACCGTCGCATCGGTTAAGTTTCCCTCCATTAAGCACGCAGCCGAGAGATAAATAAACGCAAGAACGTGTGCAAGATCCCCGTCCGCCTCCACCGTGCAGCACCTCCATAGGCTCTGTGGTAAGTGCCAGTGTATCGTGTGGCACGATGGAGTGGACGAGGGAGCAGTCGAAAGACGAATGAAAGAGGATAACTTGACACGAACCGGTTTTCAGTACCCCTCCTGCGCGGTCGATGTGGTGGCAAGGTGGCAAAGGGCAACTTGAACTTATTTGGTCACGGCCATGTGATTGTGACTGATGTCAACCGGCATCTCGGCACATTTCA
This sequence comes from Mycena olivaceomarginata, assembly GCA_029378375.1. Lineage (NCBI taxonomy): Eukaryota > Fungi > Basidiomycota > Agaricomycetes > Agaricales > Mycenaceae > Mycena > Mycena olivaceomarginata. Next base: position 119,302 of record JARKIC010000119.1, read on the forward strand.
CTAGCTTGAAGCAACGGGTTCCTTTCTGAATCTCAGTATCCAATTTACCGGCCAAGAAATACCAAAGCCATAACCAGTTCCAAGTCTAATCTGTCTGCGTAGTACTTGCTCACTGAGTAAAGCCCTTGTATCCCAAACGACGCCGCCAGCCTCTAATATTTCATTGCACCATTATCCCAGCCTCCTTGGTTGAACCCTCTGTCCGACGAGAGGTTGGAGTTGTAGTCGCACAGTCCTCTGGCTTTTCCCGTTGAATCTGTTGACAGAGACCCAGCGGTACAAGTATCCGTATACCCGTGCCGTCAGGCTCCCGTTTCCGTTTTCGTAGCGCTGAGTGCTCGCTCACCTCAGTCGTTTCCACCCTTGTGTGTTCCAACTGAGGTGAGCTTTACCTTACTCTACCATACTTTCACGACACTTATAACTGGCTTGTAGTTCTCATTATATTTGTTCTTACTTTAGGTAGAGTGCGACTTAATATAGTGAAAACTTGAGTTTCCTCCGGAATTTCTTCACCAGTTTTCACAATCCCAATCACCGTTAAACAGAGAAAGATGGACTATATTGTACTACCCATAATTTTAATGGTAGTACGCATATTTACAGCAGTGGTTTGAAAAACCGGTGAGTAACGTGAAGACCTTCAAATTTCTCTATGTTTCCTTGGCTGTTCTGAATCCCGTTGATTTTTGGGAAGATAAGAACGAACCAGTCAAGATATGATATGGAGTTCCAGCATTCATCGATTATATTGACCATGGGATAAGAACATTCAAAACTCACAACAGCTTCAATATCTATCTGAAATGGCGCAAAACCAATGCGAGAATATATAGGGGGGCACATATACACTAGTAGAGAACATCATATTCAAAATTCAGAACGAACAGTTCAGATCCACCGGTAGTATAGATGCCATGTTTTTTTCACCAGTTCTTAAGATCCCGGTCATTTTTGGGACGAGTAGAGTGAACCTGTCAATATATACTACTCAGTTTTGAGTTTTGTCGAAGATACTGATGTCGGCACACGAAAGGACAAAAATGACAATAGCTTCAATATATCCCCGAGATGCCCCGAAAGAAATCGGAGAATATTACTGAGGGCACATGTACACCTGAGAAACATCATATCCAAAATTCAGAGCCAATGGTCTGGTTCCGCGGACAAAAGACACTCTGAGGACCATCAAGAGCGATCACACAATTTCCCTAATAGTAAGTCACCGTCTTCGACTTGAATTTGTATCATTCCCAGCACCACTTTGCACAACCTCGCTTCATTTGAAAGGTATCACAGTAAATATGTTCCATGTCTCTACAGTATATGATCTAACTGCTACATAGATTGTGATTCAAGAGTTTGAGGGCTGAGTTTGAGTACCATCTGGGCCATGCTCACCGACGTCAAAGACAAGTCCCTCGAAACATCACAGAACTTGGAGGTCCGGAGAATTAAAACATTTGCATTTATAGTACTACACAGGCACTGAGTGAGATAACTACGTCAAGGGAAATAGCAGCGTGAGGTGAAGATAGGAGGGCTAAGAGGGAATAGGACCGGGAAAGATTGGGACGGAAAGGGGAAAGCCGACGTGCTGAGCGGGATATGTGCACCAAATGGTGGGATGCAACGCCGCAAGCCGCACCACAGGTCACCACCGGGTCACAAACAGCGGCAACAGGCGCCGGGCAGGAAGGCAATCACCAGGTGGGCAGATGCTTGGGATCGCGGGGTGCGGACCGCCAGGTAGAGCAGCATGCAGGGGGTAAAACCAGGAAGACATAACACCAATGGTGTCACAAAGAACATCTTGGGCTGCGATAGGTAGCAGCGGGTGAAGCGCGCGCAGTGCGAAGGGCCGAGAGTGCAGCACAAAATATGATAATGCGCTCGCTGGGACGCCGGCATCGGGGAGGTAGAAACACCAGCGGCCCTGCGGAAGGCACGCTGCGATGTGCAGTGGGCGGGAAAGGGCAGGGGCGCGGAGCACCGTGCCAAGCGGTACAGGGGCATCAGGGAGGTAGGAGACAATGCATAGGGGGTCGTATAAAGGGCCCTTGATGGGCGTGGGCCGCAAATGGCTAGTCTGTTAGTTACCGCGTCAAATAGGCGGCGGCCTGCGTTATTATGGAACCATCACAGAATCCAGATGCATGCACAAACAAGCACTTAACCAGACGCGTCTCGACGCGTCCCTCATCTTCTCGATAGCCGGACTTAGCGGGGTAGCCTCCAATTCATGTAAGTCGAACTCTTGAGGCATCACCTTGTGCTTTCAGATAAATTGGATCCCTTCTGAAAGAAACAGCCTGAAATTCAACTGAAATTGGAGAAAGATATTGGTTTGTGCACTTTTGAGCCTGGAACCGACTCGTGAACGTACCAGAGGTTCGTACAAGATGTTAAGTTGAGTTTTCTTTAGTTTGGAAGTGTTGAAGTTTGCCTTTACAACGCGTCTCAATCGCGTTCTCACGTGAGTTCGGCTAACACAATCTTACATAATAACGGAGGCCGCCGGCTAATTTACGCGGTAACCAACAGACTTTATCGAGCGAGCTACGAGCTAAGAAACGATAAAGCGTTTGTCTAGAGAGACTAGCAAATGGCGCTTGTGGGCGGTAGGATGACATGGCGGGAAGCGGGCCGTCAATTGGCAGGCAGAGCGAATTAACGGCACCAAAAAGGACGGGCAGCGACGGCCATATAATAGTACGAGGGGTTCCCAGGCTGCTATGGGCTGTGGCAACAGCGGGACGGCGGCGTAAAGCGGCGGGAGCGGGGCGGGGAACGGCAAGGTAATGCGGCACTCTAGGTGGAGAGGACGGCGCCAGGATTCAGGAAGGACGGGGGGTGGGGCAAAAGGAGTCAAGGATGTGGTCAAAGGCGTGCGGCGGGCCCTGCTTAGTGCGGGAGGGTAGCGAGAAGCGGCGGGAGCCGGGGGCGGGGAACGGGTAGTGAGGCGGCGCGCTGAAGCGGTCAACGGGGCCAAAAAAGGTGGGGGGCAACACTTATGAGCTCACATGAGTCATCCCTTGGTTTAAATGAGTCGCGGCAGGTGCTGGAGAGCAGCGGGGACCAGCGGCAGCCGGGCGCGGGATTGGTGCGGTGAAGCAGCGCACTGAGTGGCCTGGCGGCAGTAAAAGCGGCGGTAGATGACTTCCAGGAGCTCGCACAGAGCGCCCCCGGGCAGCAATGGGTCCCAAGGGGCGCTGGAGGGCGGCAGGAAGCGGCGGGAGGGCGGGAATGGTGCCAGATTGGGAAGGCTCTAGCAGGCCGGATAACGGGCGGTAAAGGCAGTGAAGAGCGGCAGATGGGAGCTAGAAGCGTGTACAATGGCCTGCTGGCCTGGCTAGGCCAGCAGGGAGCCCCAGGTGCCAGAGCTGTGGAGGAGCAGAGCAGGTGGTGTCGAAGAGCACCGAGAAATAACAAAGCCAAACATTCCTCCTTCCTGCCAAAATCGGCTTTTGCAAGGTTATTAGTATCACCGGTAGGCGCTTTTACGATCCACGAACACGAAGATAAGCACATATAAATGCTATTCAAGGTCTGTTATGCTTAGATTGGTCCGTAAGAGAGCAGGAGGGAACTGCCATTTTTGGGTGAGGCGGGACCAACACCGCCACGCGCCAACAGGCGGTGGGCGCAGCGAGCGGTGGGTGCACACGAGAAATTACCCAAATGGTCTACTATTCTAGTGTGATGCATCATGGCGCATCTCTAACTTGAAGTCTGGATGCATCACGGCTGATCTCTCATTAGAGGTGCGTGATGTATCAAAAACCCCACTATGGCCTGAAAACAACACTGTTGTCTGCTCCAATTGACGCAACTCTCGTGTTCCGGGAGATAGGGTTACGACTTCCACCACCCATGGAGGCACCGGCATGACATCCCTGATCTGGACTTGGTCGGAGCTCCATCTGATTCTGAAGAAGAGTCCGTCGAGATGGGCAAGCTACATGCCGGAGCGGGGAAAGCCACAGCCAGTATGTCGGGGACCGCAGCGGCTTTCATCGCCAGCTGTGTGTGGCCCACTGTGTCAGTTGTTTTGTTGGGTCGATGGCATTATTTTTAGCAATGTTGAGGATATGAAGGAGCTGAAGCGCAGAGTTTGAGCTGAAGAATCCGGACCTTGGGAAGGTCATCGAGACGCCAACCTGGGTTGATCGCCCACCGTCTGTTGGACGCGGCGGTCAGCAGGACGGACTTTTGCTCATGTATCTTATATGACTGTGTGGTCACGTCATGTGTGTTGATATACCGTGACGGACCGCGCTGGCGTCCCTCACTCGCGTACCACGACGTGTGTCTTGTGAGGGTAAGCCGGATCCCTTTTCTCTCTGTACAATAGCAACTCACAGACACTCTAGTTAGATTGCTCACACGTTGTACAAGTTGGAAGAGGTTATGGGCATTTGAGCTCGCGTTGACGACACGAGCACATACCTGTACATCCGATGACGTTCAATACCCCCGCGAGCTGGTTTTAACACGCGCCGTGCGCATTCAATACTTTTCTTGAACGATATTTCCCCCGCGCTACCACGCCATGTACCCTACGACGAGCAACCCGTTCTCCAGGCCCCATAGCGACCCCTCGGGCCTCAGGCACTACCCACCGATGCACACCTTACTCGTTTTCACTCCACGCGGCCCTCTCCAGCTTCCTGTGCCACCCGCACCACGTCACACCGCGTACCCAACCGCGTACCATCCCGTCCAGAGGCCCCTACCCCCAATACAAGGTCAACGACCCATGGCTGGTCCTCAATACCCCGCAGCGGCACCTTACTACACACCACCTGTCTCGTCCATGCACGTCTCTTTCGTGCCATCCCACCGCCATCCCCTCGCCGAGTACAACCACCAAGTGTTCGCCCCCACGTCCGTCTCTGGGCATCTTGCCGCTATCAGGCCCGTCCCGAAGGTGTTCTCCCTTTCTGTCGCAGGGTGGCTCGAATCGGATCGATTAGCCTTGGAGCGTAACAATTGGACCCCGTGGAAGTCGTGGGTGAGGCTAGAGCCCGGCCTCCAGCCTGGCGCTGTACGCTTCCTGAGCCCCGACAATCCATGCCCGTCATTTGAGATGCTCCCTGGCCACCATCGCGCGTGGATCGACACGCGTGTGTGCGTTCCGTACGAGCATATGCGCCGTGACCAAGTGGGAATACATTGTGGAGTGCAGTACAGCGGTGGACATATGGGATACACTCCGCCGGCGTCACAAGCACAGGGGGCCCATTGGCCAGATCAAGGCGCTGCGCAAGTTCGTTGCCACAATATACTCGCGCGATCCCGCCACATTCTCCGCAACGACCACCACATTGCGCAACCTCAACACCGCGATCTGGGCTGCAGGACCCGTCAACGCTGACTCGTTCCTCCTTGCCGGTATGCTCGCCGCCCTCACCCCACACCACTGCAAGTTTGTCGCTGCCATGCTAGCAATCCCGAAGACGGTGTGCGAGGCAGTTGAGAAATGGCGCGCAGACGGTGGGCGCAAGGGGGAGAAGGCTCCGGTCCCGACGACGAAGACGACGAACCAAGTCAAACACAATCCCACTGGGCAGGCCTATGTCACAATCGACGGGGTGGACATACTCCTAGCCTCAGCAGCGCCCGTCAGCCCCCCGAATCCTCACACCACACAACCTGCACCGTCCACCGCGCACTACGCCCAACTTTTCACCGACCCGCTCCCCAGCGCTGGGGACGACTTCGAGGCCTGGCTCGCGCTTGACAGCGACAACCCTCACATCTCGGTGGACAGGAACGCAATGGCGAACATGGCGTCCGTGGAGGAGCCATCAAACTTCGAGATATTTGCCGACTCTGGTGCTAACGTCCACATTTCACCGTGCCAGGAAGACTTCCTCACCTTCAAAGCCATCGAGCCCCATGCCATCAAGGGATTCCAGGGCAGTTCTATCAACACCCTCGGCATAGGCACCATCTTAACAACCAAATTCAGTCTTCACCTCGCACTCTACGTGCCGAATGCGTCGATACACCTTGTCTCCGTCTACTGTCTATGCAAACAACAACAGTACATCTTCCATTTCGATTCTACGAACGCATGGATCTCCTCCCCGACGCAAGGCATCATCTGCACTGGCCGTGTACACCCCACCCACCACCTCTACCAGCTCGACTGTCTTCCCATCCCACCCACGCCTACTGCTGCTGCCGCCACTGCAGCTGCACGCGACCTGCGCAGCTGGCACCTCTGCCTCGGCCACGCAAATCATCAGTCCATGGCTGACCTCTAATGACCTCGTCGACGGTATGAACCTTGATCCATCATCCGATGCACCCATTTGTGACACATGCATCCAGGGGAAACAGGCTCGTGCAATCATTCCTAAGGTCCGCGAGGGCCCGAAGTCGACGAGGTGTCTGGAGCAGGTGCATGTGGACTTGAGCGGGAAAGTGGCGGTGAAGTCTAGGAGCGGGAACCTCTATACCTTAGATATTGTGGATGACAACTCGACGCACGGATGGTGCATCCCCATTCCTAATAAAGCCGCCGCCTTTCACCATCTTAAAATGTGGACGATCGCAGTGGAGGCAAGGACCAGCGACCGCGTGGGATGCATCAATATCGACAATGGCGAACTGAAATCGGACGAGTTCGAGCTTTGGTGTGCGCAACGGGGGACGCGCATCAAGTACACAGCGCCGCATGTCTCAAAACAGAACGGCAAGGTGGAGCGCTACCACCGGACCATCCACGGGAAGGCTCGTGCGATGCGTATCGGGTGCGCCGTGCTGCCTCACCTCTGGGATGAGTTCTGTGTTACTGTGGCTTACCTACACGTGAGGACTCCATGCACATCACAAGCGGGACGCACGTCCTTCGAGTGTTTTGAGCGGTGTAAGCCTAACATCTCCCACCTCCACGAAATCGGATGCCGCGCGTTCGTCCTCATCAAGAGTAATAACTTCAAAGTCTACGATCGTTCCCTAGAATGCGTACTAATTGGCTACACTCCACAATCCAAGGCCTACCGCTGTTGGGAGTGCGCTACGGGGAAGGTGTATAACTCCATCAACGTGCATTTCATCGAGAGCGGGCAGGTAGAGAAGGTGGTATGGAAGAAAGACAGGCTCGCAGAGCGTCTCACGCAACAACCGCCGACGACCACCGCCTCCCAAGTCCCGGATGACCAATCCTCGGACGACCCCATTCTCACGACTTCCACCCTGCCAACCTCCGCCGCTGATGACGCTCGCACCATGATCCCACCACCACCACCTGTTCCCGCTCCCTGCCTTTCTGCACGTGAACGTTGCGCGCCTGATCGGCTGACCCTGGCTGTTGACGGCGCCGACGAAGACGAGGGTGAATGGGCTATACTACAAGACATGGAGGAGACCATCACCGCCACACCCGAGGACGATGATGATGAAGAAGCCGCGATGCTCGTGCAGCTCAACGCTTACCTGATTGAGAATCCCATCGATGTCGAATTCCCTGACGACCCGCGGAACTACACCGAGGCAATGGCATGCCCTGACACTAGGCAGCGGTGGCGAGCGCCCAGATGGCAGCATCAAACAGTTTGCTTAGGTCGAGGACGGACCTCAGCGCGATGAGGTGCTCGATGGTGACTGGGCCGCGTTGTTCCCGTTTGAAGGCTGCCCTCTTTATTTGCAGTGCGTCTGGCCAGCTCGACCCAGCGGTCGTCTCCTTCCCATTTCGCGCCGTTGATATCGTGCCATGCTTTGATACCGGACATCCAGGATTTGACCGTTCCTCCGCCGACCGAGCCTACGTGCTGGGCGATGAAAGCCGCGAGGAGGAAGTGTGACGCCGGCATTCGAGCGCGCTCCGAGAGCTGGTGGTGATCACAGTACTGATGAAAGCGTAACAATCCCGCAGCGTAGTTGGACTGCGTGTTCTGCGCCTAGGATGCGAAGAGGGCGGCGTAGGTCTTGTTGACCGCTTCCGGGGGCAAGAGCTTGCGGAACTCTGCATCGTGTTCCAGGCCATACGGTGAAGTCCAGGTGCGTAGGCGATCAAGCGCGGCGACGTGTGGCCTGAAATCGTTGTTTTCGATCTCGCAGCCAGCGCGTGGTTTTCTTGCCTTCTTGCCCGTCGGCAAGGATGCGAGCGGAGCCGGTCGGGCTGTAGGGGCGGCTTTCGGCGGGGGGCGGCGTGGAGCGGCGGGGACGGCGCTGGGCGCGCGCGTGCGGGCGGTGAAGCGTGGAGGAGGGAGACATCAGGAAAAGCCTCCCATGGAAATTTCCCGAGATTGCCTCCAATTCGGCCCGAATTGGACAAAATATCCTTGATTGGACCGTTTTCCTTGCTAGTAACGTTGCTATCTAGTTACCTCCAATTTGGACCTAAATTGCCGTAGATTACCTTGAGTTTGAGTCCCATTTCCTGGCATTTGGGTTGATATAAATGCTTAGATTCTTCCGCAAATTGGACCAAAACGCACAATATTGATTGCACGTATACCCTACTTACAAGCAATTACTACGATTACTATGAATGTCCACATCACGACTGGTCTGCAATACCCCATCCTTCAGCATGCGCAGCGCCCGCCATGCCACGGACTCGCTACCGGAGGCCACTGGCGCTCCGATGAGCTACTCAGGGTGGGCGTCGTGCAGCGAGGTGCGGAGGTACGGGCTGCAGTACTCTGAATGCACCAGTGGAGATCGGGGAGGCAAGTCAGCATGTGAAGACAACAGAGGTGCGTACACACACCTTTTGGAGCAGGTCGAGCGCTCACACATGCAAGGACGATACATCCGACCCGCGGCGCGTGCGGAAGTCGTGCCGCACGGCGTTGGCAACTTGGTCGCTACTCAAGGGCGCGAGCACATGGACGAGGGGAACACAGAGGTGCGGGGCATGGATCGATGCGGCACGCACTGCTTTTCGATGTTCTTCCATGAGCTGGTCAACCCGAACAAGTGTCGAGGCGTGAGTGGAAAGGCACAAATAATATAACTCGACTCACGGGTGCAGTAATTGGGCTCGAGGCACAGGCGAGGGTCGCACGAGAAAGGTGGGTGAACAGAGCCCTCACCGGGTGCGAAAAGGCGGAAGTGCACGGGCCGAGGATGCTGCAGCCGGTGACTGGCGGAACTAGTATTAAGATAAGTAGAGGTTTGCGAGTAAGAGGATGAACACACCGTGAGGGATAAGGGAATTGAAGCAGAGAAAGAGGTCAGATACAGGAAGGGTATTAATCACGTACTATCGGGGAGTCGGTGCTTGCCCTGTGAGTGATACCCGCAACCAACAATCGGGAGGATAGGAAATGTAGGTGTAGAAGAGCAAGAGACATACATGCTCAACCAGACACTGGTTTCAGGAGGTAGTGGTCTCTGGATACAATAGGAGAAACAAGTGCGAACAAGGAGAACAGCATGGCATACCTCCACATCATTCACACCTGCCCCGCACCTATGTCGAATTGAATGATGATTGTAGGAGGCCGGCAAGGTAAATGAGCTTTTTTGATGTTTTCATCCTTTTACGCATAATTTGCATGCCAAAAATTTTAATCCCGGAGCACCCTGGCGAAACTCGAAAGTCACGTGAATGTCGAATTGAATAAAATAATACGATTGTAGGAGGCCGGCAAGTGGCGGGGTACAAAGAGATGGAAAAAGAAATGCTCAAGCTGGACCTTTGGAATGAGGAATTTCCATCTGCTCAGGAACTTAATTGAGTGCAGTTGCGGTTGGTGGCATAAATTCAGGCCGGAGTGATTCAGCAAAACTCTGACGTACCGCCTAATTGTAGAATTTTATCTTTCCAATGAACATAACCTACAAACAATGTTTTCGTCCACAGACTCCAAATAGCTCAAACAGCACTTCACTTACTACAACTGAGGTGCGGGGTGGGAATTTCTAATTTGGCGAACAAAAATACAGAAAAATATGATACCCAGAGGTGAAGTGAAGGTAAATGACGCTTTTACATTAAAATATGCGTCACAGCAACCAACGGCTCCTTGGATATGTCGACAGCCCAACAGCCGCTGCTGCAAGGAACGTTTTTTTGTCAAATGCGACTACTTGTTCATTACCACCCTATAAGAGGCGGCAAGATTTTCGAGTCAACCCCTCGCGCTGCCCCCCTTGCACACTGAAACCACAGCACTTCCTGCTCCATCTGACTCGACGATACGCCAGATCTCACACATGTGGCAGCCGTTTCCGAATCGCATAATTAAACCCGGGTCCATTTGCATTCATAAACAAGATCTTATCTACAAGCTCCCAAGTCGCAAAAAAGTCGTACCAAAAATACACCGAGGAAAGCGTGAAAAAAAAAATACAACAACAAAGGAGTCATATCATGAACAGGTCGTTAGGGTAAAGAGCGAAGTCTACATACACGAGTAGCTAGACGAGAGAGTGGACGGACAACATGTAAGTGAGTAACTACGATGGTCCTGTCCTGATGGACGACGATGCAAATGATCAAGTGGTGGGAAGCCAATCAATGGTAGTAGTCGTGAATAGCAGTGGTGGGACACAAATCAACTCGCCCCGCACCGAGCTCGGAGGCAGCGGCACCTCTCGCCCTCAAGAACAGAACGCGCACCCTCGGGCACACGAACATCTATCTCCTCCCCCACATGCCATCCCTCCTCCGCCCCCCATATCCGTCTCTTCGACACCAGTGGGGAGCACAGACAGGGAACGCGCGGGAAAACATGGGGAGCAAGATGTGGGGAGTATGGACAGGAAAAATGGGGAAGAACGGCGCGATGCAACGCCCTATGCGAGCGTCCTCACATACCCTTCAAGCAGACTCACGCTCATCCGCCGCGCCATCACCGCCGCAATCGGTCTCCGGTGCCGGACGGGTTCAGTAACGGCGACCCACGGCCACGGCCACGGCCCCCCGCCAACCACCGCTCGCCCTGGACCAAGTGCGAGAAGGAGACGAGCCGATCGCGCAGAAGGTGCGTGGTGACCACGCCCACGCCCACGCCGGCCCACGCATACGGGGTGAGGGAAACAGGAGGAATAGAGGCGACGGGACGCGAGCGCGCGTCGGGGTAGACGTTTGGTGTGGGCGGGCGCGGGTGCGTGCCTCCGTCCATCTCGCTCGTCTTGATGGTCTCAGCCTTGCCCTGGTGGTAGCGGCGGATAAACCCCGCGACGCACCCCTTGAACCTCATAGCGTAGAGGGGGAAGACGAGCGACAATAGGACCGCGAGGAATCGTGGTACCGGTGTCTCCGCGTAGAGACAGGGAGGTGGAGAGGGACGGAGAGGTGGAGAGAGAGGTGGAGAGGGCGGGAACGTCTAAGAGAAGAGCAGCACGAGGTGAAAGAGGATGCGCGTGGCGAGGAAGGTGAGGGCGAAGACGGCGTTGGAGCGGAGGAGGAGGGCGGAGACGCCGAGGAGGAAGGTGGGAAGCTGCGATTGCGCCGGTATCGTATGCGGAGGAGCGATGGGGAAGGGAGGAGAAGAGAGAAACGCACCTCCATAACAGCGCACAGACAATATATGCGCCCACGCGCAGCGGATCGCGATCTCCACGATGCCAATGTACACGACGTTGTGCACCCAACCTGTCGCCGATCTAGGCGCGGTAGTACAGCCAGCCCACGATCATGTCCGCGCAGAGGTACGCCTGCGAATGAGATTAGAATAATCATATCAGCACAAATAGTAATCATTCAAGAGAGTGCGAGGCCACGCACCTGAAAGAACCGATTATCAGTCACCGCCGCGTCTGCGCGCATCTGCATGCCCGCGACGCCGCCGCGCGTAGCGTAGTCCATGATGAAGGGGAGGGTCGAAAGGGTCGTGGCGGTGCTGGCAATGGTGGTGAGGAACCACGCGCGGAAGCGCGGGGCGAGGGCGGGGTACGCCCCGCAGAGGGTGACAAGCGCGGGGAGGAACACGGGCGCCGGCGCAATGGTGAGGTCGAGGCGGGCATCGACAGCGTGGAAGTGTCGGGGCCGTCCGAAGAGGCAGACTCTGCCGTACGGACGGCGGTGCTGCTGAAGATGGTCGCGAGTGCGGGCTCATGCCCTCTTGATACTTGAGATGCAGACGGGGTGCGCGCGCGCAGGATGGCTGACGAGGTGTGAGTATACATATATATATATACCTCAAGGGTGGGGAAAAAAAAAAAAAAGGGAGACTAAAGAGTAAAGAGGGGCGAAAGGATGGAAAATGAAGAACGGGCGAAAGGAGGAAGGGAAAAAGGAAGAGAAACGCACCCAAAGAGGCTCCGGATCGTACTTGGCGGGGTGCGCAGGTCATTCGAGCGCGGCACCGAGCATCTCGCACATCGCAAGCGATATGGCGTTGCTGCACGATTCGAGTGGCGTGGGCCCGAGCACACGTATGCGATGCTGGACGTACTTGCTTGGATTGCGATTGAGGGGCGGTCTAGCAGCGCCTGTTACGCACAGTCGACGAATAAAGAATCAAAGAGGAGCGAATAATACATACGTGTTTCGCGAGCGTCTGTCGAGACTGGAACGTGTCGTATGTACGACGCCGTGCACGAAAGAGACGATGCACATTCAACTCTGGACGGTGCGGAAGGACAGATAGAGGGTAATCAGCAAAGATCATTAGGATTAAATGGGCACGTACGATGCTCGTGATGTGGGATCGCGTGTGCGCCTTGAGACGAGGATTCTTGGTTTCACAGAACGGGTGCGGCGCAAATATGGCGAGAAGAGGCGCTGCAGCACCTAGAAGACCAGCGGAAAACTAGGCAGCGGAGAGGGTGCCTAGAGGACTGAGGTGGGATTGGGAAAGTTGCCTTCGAGGCATAGCGGAGCGGGCATCCAGACGGGTCGAGCGTCGAGGATGTCAGCGACGTGACAGTCGTGATCGCCGCGGCAGCGACGGATGACGGCGCCACGCAGTGCCAAATAAACGTGTCGGGCTGAAGGCGGGGTGCGGCGGGAAGGCAGGCGCGTGGATTGAAAAGGCGGCAGTCAGTTATCACGAGGGAAAGCGCGGGCTGGTAAGTTGGAGGACGTTAGGAATAAGTAATCGGCGATGCCGCGCGGGAAAGGAGCGCACTTGGCAACGGGCCGGAGCGGCCGAAAACGCCCCACGTTGCGGGGTAGAATATCTGGCGGTGGAAAGGTGGTATGAGGGAGATTGGCCGGGACAATCATATTTTCGAATGAAAAAATTGAGCCATTTCCCTAAAGTTTGGCACCCTATAATTAGGAAATGTGCATGGCGGCCGCATGCTGCAGTTGAATGGTTTACCAGGCAGAAGGAAACACAGGATTGCTAGATAAGTGATCCAGACTTCGACGAGGCGGTTCGGTTGGGGTCCAGTGCAACAAGCAGTCAACAGTTCGACAGTGATGTGGTCGATGACGGATCTGGGTATTGCGCCGCCGACACAGTGGTGAATATGGGGAGGCAGATAGTGAACAACGAAATGGCTTGGTTGAGAAGTGATGCGACGTTTCAACAACCGCGAGATCGCTGGTTCAAAAGTCGCCGGTGCGATCAATGATGGCAGCGAGGTGGATCCGGGTGTTGTGGACACAGCAATACAGAAGTGGGACGCTCGCAGTGCATCAATATTGAGAAATGGACGGACTAGTTGCAGTGGGAAGGTATAGTGTAGCCGAGCACAAGCCACGCCACGCCGCAAGCCACGACCATCACGTTGAGGAGCGGCCGATAGAGTAACCCCGGAACCTCGAACTCGACTGCATCCGCTTCCGGTACGCAAACCTTGGGCGCTGGGAGCTTGATTTTTATTGAAGCTGTTTTCCATTGGTTATCGAGAGTTTTCATCTGCATCGAGTCCGGATAGCGAGGCCTTCAGGACGCTCTACAATAGAGAGCTTGCGCAAAGCCACCCTGAGCGTGGGTGGCTTAGAAAGTGGAGGATCTGAAATGAGCCCTACATGCTCTCCTTGCTTTCAATGCACCAAATGGACGCTGAAGTGATGCTCTAGGGCACCCACACCAGACCCATTGATGGTTGGACATACCAAGCTCAATTGAAAGCCACCCCGCACTCGCGGTGGCTTTGCGCAAGCTCTCTAATAGTAGGAGCTGCGGGTGGTTCATCGCGATATCGTTTTGGAAGCCTGATTCGGCGCCGCGGACGACCACCGGGACCAAGAGGGAGCGGACTAGGGGGAGATACGATGGGGGAGGGTAGACGAACGTCGGTTTTCTAGTGAATAACGGTCAGCACTGGCAGTACATGAATTTTTCTTTCCAGCGAGAATTGCTCATACCGTTTCTGAGGGAGATGCTGGTGTCTGGTTTACTGTGAGCATGGTAGCAGCATCTGCTGCAGCAGCACTCTGTACTCCTTGGATGTGTTGCGCCGTGAGGGCCGCGCACTTGTTGTAGCGGTTTGTCATACCACGTCCTTTTGTCAGACCAGCCTGGCCGTAATAGTGATTCCGTACTTTGTGCGCCAAAATATCCCGATTCCAGCCCTAGAGGACCTCATCGACATATCGACTGGTAGTTTGCGCGAAATGGAATACTCCACGCTCGAAGATTCCGAAGGCGACGCATCAGAGGAAGTAGGAAACCCAGACAACCGGTAAACTCTTGGCTTTGGGTCGGTCGGATTTCCGACCGAAATTTGCGTTGTTTTATTCTATGAAATTTTCGTTCTGAGGGCCTGTTTTACTCTATATCCGACCAACCTTCGAAAAAAATGCGAAATTTTCGATTTTGAGCCCGTTTTTTAGATATTTCACAAACAAAATGTTCGCGTGAACAGTACAGCAAATCCTAGGAGGCCATCCGCTCCGTATTCTGGAGGTGTATAGAATGAGCTATTTTCCGACAAAAATTGCGCCACTCACCGAGGCAAACGGACGAGATTTGGAGGGAGGGCAGCTGTCCGGGCCTCGGGAAATCGCCGTGTCACGGCGTGCCGTGGCGTGACTGGCGTGCAAGCGTGCACCGTTCAAAAGCGTGCGTGTTCGTTTCAATTCACGGGCCTTCCAAGGGCTTTGGACCACTTGGCCCTGTGTTCTGGCTTTGAATTCAAGACATGCCTCAACTGTGCATGTGTCCCCGCTTGAATCCTGTTCTGTATGCCCTGTGACACTTCCGACGATTGCACTAAGATCTTGCCAAGGTCCGCCATGAATTTGGGGGACGAGATTCCATAATTTCTTCATGGATTCGATTTCTATATCTGCAATTGCACCCCTCGTCCACAAATAGGATTTATTTAGGCCCAGAAGATTTGGAGGCTGGCTTGAAGCCGTTTTGAACGGGATCACACTCAACCTCCCCATGACGCAAACAAAACCAAAAACTGTGGTGGCGCTCGCGCTCTATTCCCTGCGAAATTGGGGAGCGTCGGTAAAATGATGATGAATATGTTCTGCACAAACGATGCCACTGACCGACCTTTGTTGTAGGATTTTAGGTTCCAGTTGAATCTGCCAAAACTTGTAATCTTCAGGCCAAAATCGGGTTATTGCCGCAATTCTCTACAGGTACTTCATGGGGTTCAACT
The DNA here is from genome assembly GCA_029378375.1 of Mycena olivaceomarginata. Classification (NCBI taxonomy): domain Eukaryota; kingdom Fungi; phylum Basidiomycota; class Agaricomycetes; order Agaricales; family Mycenaceae; genus Mycena; species Mycena olivaceomarginata. The sequence goes on from JARKIC010000119.1 coordinate 134,779, forward strand.
TCTTATCAGTCCCTCAAAATTTGTTGGTCTTCCTGGTGCTGACCGACAAAGAGGCAATGTTTGACCCTCGGATCACTACGAAAGGCAATCTTGGTGATGCCTTCCGAATTTTTACCAATGGCTTGAAAGGAGCGACTGTGCCGCCAGATACGCGAATGGAGTCCGAACCCGCCCAGAATTAGCCGAATAAACTCGAGTTGAAGTTGTGCTCAAATTCAGATATCCGAAATGGTCGGTACCGGAGTTTGGGAATTTACCGATGGAGTCTGGTACTCTCTGAACGCCCCGCTGATCCGCTTCAAGACGCACCCACAAACACGCAAATCGGCTCAGAACTGAGCTAGAAATGCGCAAGACAAAACGGGCTCTCAAAATTGTTTTTGTTTTTTTGAAAACTGCTGACTGTCATCAATTATGCAAAGAGCTGTAAAACCTGGTGCAGGAAAGAAACCTTGGCAATTTCCCGGAGTGCCCACGCAAAAGAGAACCTGCCACGGTATTCATGGATCCCTGACTTCCCGGCTACTCTATGTAACCTCTTATCCCACAGCCGAGATCATTTTTTCCTCGTGAATTATCCAGAGCGGACCGGATCTTGGGTTCACAAATCGGGGTTTCCAGAACATTTCCTCAATTTGCTAAAATTATCAGAAAACGAAATCACCATGGTGGTACTGAACCTGGATGGCAAGCCACCAGCGCAGCTCTTCGAGATAGATATCAAGATGTCGAGTATAGATCTCTTTGACAGCCGTCAGTGGACCAGTTTGAGTGTTTATAGGTGCGTTAGGAAGCGGGTAAGTAGTGCTTTTGAACCGTCCCCGATATAATAGGTATATTCCAAAATGCAGGTACTCCAGAATTCGGGTTGTTCAAGCTTACCGGCCATTTCACTTGCATGTTATTCAGCCAATTCTGGTCCGTTTCCGACGAAACCAGATTCATTTGGGAAGGAACATGAAGGCACAGCGGTGGAGGGTTCAATAACATGAATATTTCCCCCGGCATCTGGCCAAGACTGTAATCATGTTAAGTGGCGGTAATTCAATTCCATTGTGTGTGCTGGAGGTGTACCACACAATTTTAAATGGTTGACAGGATTGCCTCCTCCCTGTGTCCACAAATCACTTTCAACATAGCAAATACGTCCAGAATTGATTGAGAATAGGAGGTGGCAGTCCCCCGAACAAACCACACAATACAACTTGGTAATTTTCAAGGCAGCTGTTGCACGTTTGAAAGCCCCGATCAATAGCTTTCGAATGAGCCTATGCTCAGGCATTTCTGTGGAGAAACGAATGAGAAATGAAGAAAGGAAGTGGGGGCATCAAATGTTTTTATTTAAAAAAAAAACAGCGACAACTGTCATCAATTGTGCAAAGAACTGTCAAAGAAAAACTACAAAGTTGCATCCCACTGCGACGCACTCCCATCTGCAAGTCGATGGTATTCCGCACGCTGCTGTCCCTGATTTGAAGGTTCTCAAGAACGAATTTATGGAGCGCTACGGATCTTCCCTAGGGCCTAGGGCTCGGCCAATGCACATTATAATATTATTCCCCCCACGTACTAGGGGTGGGCCCATGGAGGGCATAATATTATCCACCCTCCCATAAGATTGGTTGTGTTGAGCCCTTCCGCCGCATAAATTGCGGGGTATGTTTAACAAAGTTTACTTTGGGCGCGATGCAGTCGCCCGCCCTAAAAATTTAGCTCCGCCCCAAATACTGTACACTAAAGTGGATGCTCCATGCATTCTCAACGACAAGGAAAAAATTCGCCTGGAATACGATGTCACATTGCTGGGCAAGGGGACTGGAGGCAGTGAACACTTTGATCACATCAAAATATTTTCATGGCCAGGAGACGCCTTGAAAAAAAAAAAGGATGCTGGAATTTTTTAGAGCTTGTTTTTTGCAGTGTACTTTGATTTTCAGGACGCACCGCCGGGTGTCGCGCTATCGACCACGCCTCTCAAATTTTGTCCAAACGGAAGACACGACCTCCGACCCAATAAACATCAGTCCTGTCTTGCCTTCTCCTCGCACTCCGTCCCTTCATCCGTTCGTTCCCCTAGCCCTCCCGCTCCTCCATTATAAGCCGAGTATGAAGGAACGAGGAGATAATATCGCCCACAACGAGTATGTCGCCTCGAGCTTACGATAGATGAAATAGAAATCATTTGGGGCGTCAAAGGGAGGAGGGACAGACCCACTCATCATGCCCCCGTCGACCTGGTCCTCGTCGGCGGCTTGCCCTGGGGGCGCTTGATCCCCTTTGGGTCTGTTTTCTACTTTCTCTTGCGCTTTTTTGAGCTCGAATTATGCGGATTGAGTTCTGCTTCGAGATATGACTAAATTCGGGTGAGCAGTATATATGTTGCGCAACAATTGTACTCACATTCGCCGCCGGATTGAAGGGGGTGCTAGAAGTCGTATTTGAAGGGTAGGCCAGTCCCGCTGCTATCTTTTCTTCTCGCTTCTGCGCCATAGCACGAAAAGGACCCGAGAGCTTCTCGGTCGTTCCTCCAGCGGCCGCGGTTGCACTGGGGACGTATGCGCGCGACCCGAAGATGCTATTGTGAGTAGCAGAAGGGGCCGGGGCAAGCACGTATGGGCTTGTTATCCGCATTCTGAGGCTCGGGATGATAAATCAGGTGTCAATTTCTTGCACTGAGGCCGACTACGACGTCACTACGTACCGCTTTGAGGTGCTGGCCGGCCGCACATGTGCAGATTGCACACTTAACCAGTGCTGGGTGTTCACCAGGGACGCTGGAGGGACTGGGCACGAAGATACCGCACCCTATGCCGCATTTCGGGTTGGTGCATCCGCCGAGGCTCAGATGATCCATGGTGGGGGATGAAAAGATGGGCCTGGGGATTAGACATGCAAGGGCGCGAGATATATAGAGCAGAGATCCATCATTAAGTAATTGTTTCAGAGATAAGGACCTCGTGGGCAGCGCCGACCACCTAAGGCCAGTGTGGACAGTAAGGTCAAGGGAGGGCTGCCCTAAGCCGAATTTTCAGTGTCATTTCGCGCGTTGTTGGGGGCACGATCACATGAGCGTGTTTTCTCCGTCATGTGTGATTTCAACTTTTTTTGGCAGCCGGATCATTTCAACATTGTCTGCGCAACCATGTGTCATTTCAACTTCTTTTGGAAGCCGGATCATTTCAACTTTGTCTGCGCAATCCATGTCATTTCAACTTCTTATTTATTGGACACTATGTAGCCCATACAGGTAGTATTCTACCAGCAGGAGCCTGGTTTACAGGGCAGTCCCAATTTTTGGCCGACATGGATTTTATAACTCCCTCAGTTTTAATGCTAATTAAAATCTGTCTTAGGAAAAGTTTCCTCTCGTCAAAAGGAGTGTTTTCACCAGAGGAATAAGAAATTAGATATTTTTTGAACACCCTTGTCACATAGTAGTGGTGACTAAGTGAACCGCACCATAGATCAATCAAGGACCCCGGAATATCCCTTTGGAGGCTAGCCCCAACCAACCCAATCGGCCAATTTTTGTCCGGACAGATTTCCTATTGAAGGCGCGATTTTTGTCCGGACAGGACCTAGCCGAGCCATCCAAAAGAGGCAATTTCCGCTTCCCATGAGCTAAAAAAAAAACCAAAAAATTCCGTGTGTGGCCATTTATGCCGCTGTTCATGAAGAACACACGATTTCGACGTTATTTCGTCCCAAAAAAGTCGTTTCCGCCCAAAAATTACGCGAGCCATGGACTCGAACCTCGACCAGACCTCAAATTTTCGTCCGGACAGGACCTAGGTTGTTGTCCCTCGACACGTCATTTTTGTCCGGCCAGAACCTAGGTTTAGAGGCCAAAATGTCCAATTTTTGTCTGGCACGGGGACTAGAGTCCAAAGGGATATTCCGGGGTCCTGTCAATCACGGACCCTCTTCGGGCCAGCCTTCCGCGATTGCGTCAATGATTTTAAAAAGGACCCCGGATTTCAGGCCACACATGCCTGATCCGAATCCCGACAAATTTTGGGAAAAAATTGTACTTTACCTCCGACAATTTTGTCACTGAAAACGCGGCCAGGCCTGGTAGAATCCCGACAAAAATCGCGGCGGCGGGAGAATTCTTTTCGAAAATGTCCTGTGTTGGGCGAAATTTTGGGCTCTGGAATGCGACGAACTTAGTAGGGCTGGGTATTATTTAGAATTCCGGTATAATGTTTGGTATTTTACAGCGCGGTGCGGCCGAGCGCCTGCTTGCAATTTTATAAAGAGAGAGTAATATCCTCCGGGCTGATTTATGTCAGATGACTCCAAGGATGACTCATCCCCTTGCTCATCGCGGTGCCGCTGGCCCATAAAAACCGTTCTTCTTTCCTCTCCAGCTCCACCGACATGCTCTTCGAGAGCAACTTCAACAATGTTTCTCGGAATACCAACCGGATTTCCGCGAGTGTCGCCCAGATCTCCTCCTCCGAGTCAGGGAGAAGTTCATTGGGCGGCACCAAAGATACTCGGTGGTAAACCTTGGACCCTCTCAGCGAACCTGTCGGACGAATGCACCGCCTTTAGTCGACGCCAAAGAAGAGAGAATGCGCCGCATGGTAAAAATAAGCATTTCCGTTGGTTAGAAGGCTTAAAACATATGTCCAGATATGGCCACCCCGTTCCAGCAACGTGAGGAATCACATACCAATTTCTCCGCCCCATGTAATGCTATCACGATGATCCCGTACGACGTTACTGCAGGCCATTTAGGAGACTGGGACAATAGATCTGTGGCCACGATTCGTAATCATAGGCCCATCCATCCTTACAGCATCTCGCCCAATACCTTTCACGGCGTTGGCGGGAATATGCCACAGCTCACCGGCCTCGATCTCCTGTTTCGCTTCATTGCGATGGGCGCTGCACACAACTCTGGAGAAGTGTTCAGGGACCCAGCCTGCCATCCCGGGACTCGTGTGGCCGTTTTGGAGCAGTTGTCACGCTGGGCTATTGGCGCCAGACCGGAGAGTATGGTTCTCTGGCTTCGGGGACCACCAGGGGTGGGCAAGTCGGCCACCGCGCAGATGTTTGCGGGCATGTGCCACAAAGACGAGCGGCTCGGAGGCTCCTTCTTCTTCAAAAGTGGACATCCGGAACGAGGGTCGTGGGATAAGGTATTCATAACCCTAGCCTACGACCTGGCGCACTCGGTACCAGGACTCCTTCTCCTGGCATTTTGAAAAGCATGACCTGATGCAATAGAGCTGCATTCAAATGGCTGCCATTTTGAAAAGCCTGACCTGGCACAATGGAGGTGCATTCACATGGCAAGCATTTTGAAAAGCATGACCTGACACAATAGAGCTGCATTCAATGGCTGTCATGTTGAAAAGCGGTGCAATAGACCTGCATTCGAATGGCTGGCATTTTGAAAAGCATGACCTGGTGCAATGGAGGTGAATCGATCGGTCTCATTATTTTCGGGAACAGCTGTAAAATATTGGCAACGTTTAGGACCTGGAGAGCATCAGTAAAGGAAAAATTTCTTACAAATAGCATTTGTTGAAACAACCTGGACACCCTCAAGTACAATCATCCCAAATACAATCAGCCGGAGTGATGAAATCGCATTCTGGTTGATCATCAATCACCGGTGATTGTAGATCCTCCCCATGGTGTGTTGTGTCTTTGAATATAAGTTCTATGGAATGATGTCTCCCCCCAGAGGCTATGCACTACTCAACAACGAGGTGGATCAAGATATAAATATTCTTGTCTATGCAGTCGAAAAGTAACCTTGCTCCTCACAGGCTTGTCTTTTTGTTTTTCTTCCTTCTACACATTATCTTGTTCAAGTGCCCTCGTTTTTACTCCGTGAATGTGGACCTTGAATCCGAATTTACATGCTAGTTTGTCGCATGTTTGACAGATTTTATTCCTTGAAACATGTTTAATCAGTGGTTAAGCCGGGTGTCTATTGCATCAGGTCATGCTTTTCAAAATGGCAACCATTTGAAATTGAATGCATCTCTATTGCGTCAGGTCATGCTTTTCAAAATGCCCACCATTTGAATGCATCTTTATTGTGTCTGGTCATTTGAAATTGAATGCATCTCTATTGCATCAGGTCATACTTTTCAAAATGCCTGCCATTTGAATGCACCTCTATTGCATCAGGTCATGCTTTTCAAAATGGCAGTCATTTGAAATTGAATGCATCTCTATTGCGTCGAGTCATGCTTTTGAAAATGCCTGCCATTTGAATGCACCTCTATTGCATCAGGTCATGCTTTTCAAAATGGCATAGGTGACAATGAATGGTGAAAGGTGGCAATGAGTCAGATGACTGATGGTGGCAGTGACAGTGAAGTCGCAGCAGAAAGAAGGTATCCAAGAGGCAGATGGTGAATCCACCCAGAGTAGAGAAGAAACAAAACAAAAAAGCAAGAGGGGGGTAGTAGAGGTGTAGGTACGTACGGGGCACGTAACCTGTTGTCATTTGAAATTGAATGCATCTCCATTGCACCAGGTCATGCTTTTCAAAATGCCTGCCATTTGAATGTAGCTCTATTGCATCAGGTCCTGCCTTTCAGAATGCCCGCCATTTGAACGTACTCTATTGCGCCAGGTCATGCTTTTCAAAATGGCAGCCCTTTGAATGCACCTCCATTGCATCAGGTCATGCCTTTCAAAATGCCCACCATTTGAATACCTCTATTGCGTCACGTCATGCTTTTCAAAATGGCAGCCCTTTGAATGCACCTCCATTGCATCAGGTCATGCTTTTCAAAATGCCAGCCCTTTGAATGCACCTCTATTGTGTCAGGTCATGCTTTTCAAAATGCCAGCCATTTGAATGCATCTCTATTGTGTCAGCTCATACTTTTCAAAATGCCCACCATTTGAATGCACCTCTATTGTGTCAGGTCATGCTTTTCAAAATGCCAGCCATTTGAATGCATCTCTATTGTGTCAGCTCATACTTTTCAAAATGCCTGCCATTTGAATGCACCTCTATTGTGCCAGGTCACGCTGTTCAAAATGCCAGCCATTTGAATGCATCTCCATTGTGTCAGCTCATACTTTTCAAAATGCCTGCCATTTGAATGCACCTCTATTGCGCCAGGTCACACTGTTCAAAATGCCAGCCATTTGAATGCATCTCCATTGTGTCAGCTCATACTTTTCAAAATGCCTGGGTGAGGTTTATCATAAACGAATGCATTGCATCCTTTGGTAGCATTTTGTGAGTCTGTAGGACCCTTGTGTGTGTTCTCTTTTGACACTTTTTCAAGAAAGTGGACCTACCTAAGAAAATAGACCGGTCGATCTGAGTTTGAAATCGGGTAACGCGCGGAATTGCCATAAAAGGCTATTAGATAAGCAAGGTTTTGGCGGGATGGCGTCATCGATTTCGATTCCAAACAATGCCAACAGAAGAGAAGAAATATTCCTGTAATATCAGGTATGCATTGGACAAAGTTGAATGAGAGTAACGGCAAACTTCGGGATTGAGAGATTTTAGGCGACTCGGAGCGATCACCAAAAACCGTGTTTTTCTCTGAGATCTCGCTTTTTGTCCGTCCCCTCCGAGATTCAGCCAAGAATCAATTCTCCTTGCGTTAAAGACCATTACACCGGAGGTATAGCCGTGTTAACAGGGTTTCAAGGATTGGGTGAATTGATGGTGGTGGTTCGGGATCAAACGAAGGGTAATAAAGCCCTCGAGCGGGACCTGAATAGCTCTAAATGTTCCCCATGATTGACTATGTATTCCTGCAAATTCTTTCTTTTCGGCGGGAAGAAGCGGGGATTATGATGTCAAGTCACGCATTTCAAAATGTAAAGAATAGAATACCCTTTGGAAAGAGCAATAAAGGCTCCGTGCGGGACCTGGATAGCTGTCAATGTTGGAGATTGGCAATCCAGCACAAGTCCGAGACATGGCTGCTGACTAAAAGATGATTGATATGGAATCGGAGGGAACATGCCGGAACATACAGGAAAAATAGGACTTCAGCACAAATACAGCACCTACGGTAGAGCTCCTCATGAGCTTGTAACCAATGGCCTAACAGCCAGGAGTGATATCTCATTTGGTTCACAAGACAAAAACCAACAGTCAATGTCAAGTCAAGTGTTTCGAAATGTAAAGACTTGAATGCCCTTTGGAAAGAGCAATAAAGTGGCACCCACGGTTTACGGCTACCGCACCCCGTCCGATCAGGGTTCGCCGTTATTACTAATCCGCGGAGTTTGAATTGCCCCAAGACAATTCCCCACCCAAGACTGCCAGGCCCGCGCGCCCCTTCTCCCATGATGTCCAGGGTTGAGGAAAATCCGAGCGAGATACCGTCCAGAATAGATTTGGCGTTAATCCCGTTGGAGAATGCGATTGTTGCAATAACGACCAGCGGAATGTAAAACTAAACACATCAACACATCTTGCACCGGGAGTGTGGCCAGAATGTGGACCGCTGAGTCTGCAGCGACGTTTCATCAGTGGGCGGACACCAAATCTCCTTACGTTGCCAGTCCCCAATCACCGAGATTTCGCAGCGAATCCGGAAATTGACCCTGGTTATAGTTCTGTTAATTGTACAAGTAAAATTCATTTCTAGGTTCGGGTGGCTTCCAACATGGCAGGTAACAGGAATCCTACTCTTTATATGATTATCCGTGTCTGTCTGAAGCCTTTTAAACTCTGCTTATGGCAAATCAGCTCCGAATCTTCGGGATATCACTGTTAAACTTTGGGAATGGCGCTAATTCCAGCGCTAATCACTTAACCTTCACATTACCTGCCGTGTTTAAGGCCACCCGTGGGCGGGCGCCGTTTTTCCTTGTGGCAGACCTGTTGATGGCCGCCTGGGGATGCGGGGGAGATCGAATACTGGCCACGCCTGACCAGGAGACGCGAATACCCGTAAATACTAGGAAAGAGCTGGAAGAAAGACGGAGAAAAGGGGGGGGATTCCTTCATATTTGTGCGATGGCGGGGCGGTTGCGAGGGGAGACTCGGCGCTGTCTGGGATTAAATCTTGGAGAATATCTGAAGGTTGGTGTAAGGGTAAGAAACATTATTGAGTGAACCAATAGAATCAGACCCAACTTATGGCCAAGTGCGCACTGGACCGGGTCGCGAGCAAAGATGTTTGAGAATGCCAGTTGAATTGGGAAAACGAGCTTGAGGCGTCGAGAAATTGAATACCACCTAATTCTGAATGAAACGAGACTTTGAGTATTTTGGAGGTGTTCATGGAAAGAGGTCTGTCTTGTGGGCTGTTTATTTGAACCCAGACAGCCAGACAGCAAAAGCAGTTCAGATTCATGTAATCATTCAGGAGCAGAGACGTCCTCAACGGCAAGTGCATAGAACCAGATACAGAAATGACCCGGAATGAGCAGCACCGTACAAAGAGTATTGGGATCAAATGGACTGCAGAAACTTCACTCGAGCCCGGATTTATACGGCACTCCCATTGGCAGATCCGGGTAAGGTGAGAAAAGTCTCTTGGCTGTGCAAAGCTGTAACTCATGAGACCAGTCCGTTTGTCTCAAAAACCCTAGAATGGTTTAGAAGGGTTTAGAGCCAACAGCTTTACGGTTGCGGTGCAGTTAGGAGCCCGTTAATTTCGGACATTGCGAGAATAGTATGAACGGTGAAAGGAGTGAAAGATAGAAATCTCAGAATGCTGTGGGATCAACTGGGCATTGTGGCGCAGTCTGTCGTGGATTTTTGGTGTGTTGAAATTGGGGGGCAAGAACAGAGGAGAACAGAAGGAGTTATCCTGTATGGGGATGAAACCAAAGTGATACAAAGAATCGCGACGGTAATCGTTAAAGAACGGTTAATATGAGTGTTGTCAGTTCGAATCCTTCTGCGTACATTCTTTTTCTTTTGTGATTATTCTGTTTGCCCCATCAGCGCCTGTGTCCCGCTACCGAGGAGTTAGGGCGCGCTGCGCTTGCCCTAACTCCAGGTATTAGCGCTGTTCCCGCCACACCTGGTTAGGATCAGGTTTGGTTAGGTTTAGGGTAAGGTATATATATAGTGAAAAAGAAAACTCTCTGATTCTATCAAAGTGGAATCATGGTTTTCGCAAAGGAGAAGACGTGCCGAAATAACGGCCATCACATGTGCCGAAGCTCGCCGCCATCCAATTTCCGCAGTTGGGTGTCACTGATGCGGCGGAAAGTGAGCAAGTCTACGGCAGCTCTATGCCGAGAAATGTTGATGCGGCCGAAAGAAGCCGATAGGAATGCCTGCAGGCAATCCAGTTGAGCGATTGCACGGGTAGTGGCTGAAGAGCACTCCAAAGGAGGGACTGTGTAGGGAGTGCCCGAAGAGCTCTCCATTGGAGTGACCCGGAAAGCATTCCCAGTGCAAGACCTCATCAGGAGTGCCTAAGTTCCGAAAAGAGTGATCGGGCACTTCATTTGATTGCCTTTACTTTACACAATGACGTCGGCAAGCATATGCAAGAGCTCTCTCCCGAAACTTATCAATACCATCTCAACTCAAATCTACCAAACTCGTCTATTTAGAAAGCAAAAAGTACGACTGACACCCGCACTCTGGTACTAATTTCAACTTCAAAGCCACCGCAGCACAGACTTCCTGTCACTAAATTTCTGACCCAAACTCTCAATATCACCACACTTCCACAAATCCGTACCGTATCGTTTGGATGCCCCCATGCACCCCCGAATAGATCTATAACTCCGACAGAAAATCTTCGAAGGAGCGGTCTCCGGACCAACCCAACACGGACTCCTGTGGGTGGGAATATTGATCGTCGACAAAGCGGATTACAGCGGCCGCATATGAGAAAATCCCGCAGGATTTTTCCACAAGCTGATCCAAAATGTGCGGGGTCGGCCATACCAGTACCAGAACTATCCCCTCTGCCAACCACTTGGAATGAATGTTTGAAAATTCGCCCGGCAAGTGCAATCCCTCCTCTCCGAGTCCCAATTTCAGGAATATCCTTGTGGGTAGCAGAATCCAGGACTCTTCACATTAAAATATTATTTCCATCAACAACTAAACCCAATGGTATAGGGCACAGAATATTATTGCCTATTACAGCACTTTGCGGAACATGAGGCGCGGCTTGTTTTTTTCTATTTTCGACAGTTTGACTAGAACAGCTGCCACGGGCTGAGTTTTGATTGGATTTCCTTGGGAGTAGGCGCGTTCAAATCGCATTGAAAATCCGCAGAGGATGGGATACCGGCTTTTTTGATGAACTACATAATATAATTTCTTCAGAAATATCATGGTTTTGACTAGGACAGCTGTAGCACAATGAATAATGGTCCGATTGACCTAGTTTTTGGATATGTCATGTATCTAAACTATCTCTAGGGGAGCATGAGGTCTACAGATACGGGTATACCCCAGTTCCAATCCAGAGCTCTGCTTCTCACGGGACATGAATATTGCCCTCACCAAACTGAGCGCAAAATCACATTGGGTCAGGATATTGCTTACAAGATACATATGCCTTCGCTATTGATAATATACAACACAGATGTGTATGTCTTTCCTTCGAATTTGTTTTTGGTGCATATTTTGGACCATCCGTCCATGGATGTAAACTTGACAAAGATGACATGAACTGAAACTCCTTTCTTTATCATCTCCAGCTTGAAATATTCACAAGTGTGCGTCGTTTTGACGTAAGGTCAGCATCGCGCGACGCGCGCTGCTGAAACTGGGGTGACGGTAACCACTACACTATCCTTCCCCCGGTGCACTTCGACATTTCCTGCAAAGACATGGCGATGGTATACAATCACTGCAGCAAGAGTCAGAGGAACAACCGTCACCCATCGAAAGAGTTCGTGCCTTCCGTAGTTGATGGTAATCTCCTCGTTGGGATAAATATCCTTTTTGGAGATGACGAGAGCTCTAGATTTTCCTTCTGGCGTCTGCCAGAGCTCAACCACAGCATTTGGATCACAGCTATGATTGATGTACCGCGCGAGGTTAATTCGAGTTGGCTTGCTGGCATCAACGAATTCCTGGGGGGAAAAATGTTAAACACTTGTTGAATAGGGTAATTTCGTGCACCTTAGGTCCAACGCGAAGAATGTACACACATCCCTGCTTCACGAGTTCATACATTTTTTTTTGGCTCAATTCGATTGCCTGTGTATTCAATGACAAAAGTTTCCCTTGGACAGCGGTGAGCGTCATTATAAAGAAGGTATTTTGATCACGTACTGAGGTATATGCTCCCCGGAGAAAAGGCCCTTCCCACGCCTACCCGCGTTCAAAACATACGTGGCGCAAGGATGTGCCGGTTTGGGACTGTTGTATTCAGTTTCCGGTGACCAACGTAGCATACCCTCTCACCAAGGACAAAAAGCACCAAAGCAATCGCAAAGCGTTTGCGAGCAATAGTTGAGCCAGCAATTTCCCTCGAAGGTCGGCCCGCCTGTGGTAATTCGCGCCTTGAATCCTGTTTGAATCGTATAAAATTGCAAACCAGCTCTATTCTGACCTTGTTGCTTCTCAAATCACTCATCACAACATCTTGTGGCCAGGAATACACCCCATCCACGTTCATGGGAGATTTGACTTGCATTTGCTCATGTCTGATCTGCATTGGTGCAATCCTTGCACTTCTTCGAGGTCCATGTGTCAGATATTTGTCTTTCCGCCTCTAGGTGTGGTCAATGTTTTGAACTCTGTCAGCAACCAGTAGTGAGACTAACTCGAGGCATTGTCGAGTGGGCCTGCCAATCAATCGGAGAAAATGATAACTTTCGTCAGGTTAAGTACGCAATCATGGGCATCGGTACCCTATGGAATCACGGGGTTCGGGCAAGCGTACAGAGAAGGAAATGGGTGTCTTCTTGTGTTGTCAGTACTCGTCATGATCAAAAATAACCGGAAAATCCGGGTTTCAGAAGCACCTATGGTGCCGTTCAAGTAGTCACCACCAGTGCGGATCGACGCCTTGAGTTGCAGGTGGCCGTACGGCCTCCAAAACGAACGACCGGCGCGACCTAAAGCAATTTAATTGGTATAACAGTCTCACAACAGACTCACCTGGCGAAAGTCCCCAGCGGATTTCGTTCTATCACTAATTGTGCCTGAATTATTCCAGAGGAATTCATTCTGAACCAAAAGTAGGAGATCGGTCTGACCTGCTGAAACTGTCCTTGAAACCGCAGGGACTGGTCGGGTCTCCACCCCAACGAAGTCGCTCTGCGTCGACTTCCAGCTGACTCTGTTCCGGTTCTGGAAGGCCAATATTTGTCAACGTTCGGCCCAGGCCCTAGAGGATAATTTGCAGTGCGCGTAGGAGTTCGTTTCTGATGAGTGTTGGGTTCGGAGACGAAGTGACTCGCAACATGCGATCACGAATGTCTGCAGACGGCTTGGCTTCGTGGGCTTTCCAAATAGAAATAACGGGATGGCCTTCCGTTTCCAGTAAAGCAAGGAGTTGTGCTGGAGGTGCGCCAAAATTCAGCAGTTCCTCAAATGCCATAATACCTTCGTCCCGATTATCAAACAGACCTATGGCGCGAGCAGCATCCTGGTGTGTTGGGTACGTAACTCCATCGACAGTGCGAATGTCGACCCAGTCTCGAGCACTCCGATGCAAGAGGAGGGCCCTCAGGTAAAAAACATCGCCGTGGCGGGGATAAACCATTTGAATGCGACTAACGGTGATATGCCCCTGTACCTCTGTGGCCGTCTAGTTGCGAACAATTTCGATATACCTCCCATTAAGGTTGAGAACTTGATTCTGGTAAAAACACCACCTGGTTTGGACCGTGCCAATGGTATACATATCATGATCAAACTTGAATCAAACCATGGACGGAGTGCTTTCAGAACTGGAATGGGAGTTCAAAGAATGGAAATTAACTGTTCGGGAGTGAAGTTCCCTACGATACAAGCTTCCTGCACATAGTAAAGACTGAGATATACAGGTGTTCAACCAATTGGCGGCCGATGTGACAGAGAGTCCCAATTTGGATGATCCGAATTTTTTTTAGGTCCCTCAATTTTGAAGCAAATAGAAATTCCTCTTGCCAAAAGTTTCCTCTCGATGAATGGAGCACTTTTGGAAAGATGAATAAGAAATCGGATTTTTTTTTGCCGAGTAGGAACCGTTGCCACAATTTGGTGGTGACTAAGCGGAGCGCACCAAAGTCACCTGTATTACTTTTATGTCATCGTAAACTTGAGAGTCCCATTTATGCGGGGGTGTAAAATCCTCCATACCTTACCTCACAAAGAATTGGGATGGTTGTATATATCGATTATTCTAATGGGCCATGAACTAGATAATAGATAAAGGTGTGCTGTACCGAAAATCCAGGTTCATTAAGCCATTATTGCTGGCGCCACGGCTGTCCTGCCTGAAATGTCGATTTTTCAGTCCAAACTTTGATTTTGGGACCACAAATAATGTCCAAAGAGGCTTGTAACTGCGAATTTTGAGTGCGAGTAGAATGAGATATGTCCCGAACGGATTCGACAAGAATGGACGGCAGGACAGCTGTTCTGCCCGAAACGTCCCAAAACAGAAAAAAATCGTCTACAATCCAAGTTCTGCAAAGAGCTGTAAGCTTGCCTAAAACTCAAGCTGTGCGACGGCCTTTCTTTTCTTGCGCATCTTACGTTGATTATTTCGTCCTGCAGTTATTTGAACTCAATTCAGACTGCCGTGCCGTGCCAACCAGTCGGACAACACTCGCGAATCACACGCACCTGAGGACTGGTCCATACCTAAGAGAACTGATACAGTAAGATTGAACTGTAACAAACAGAATCCGAAGGGTTCCTGAGAAAAAAAACCTGGGGTGTACATACAGCCGAATGATTGCACCGCATTAACAAGCTGGGTTGACATTGCAACTGTTTGGTTAACGATTCATCGTTGGAGGCTCCAGCTGCAATGAGGAAGGCAAAGGGAACAAATACCAAGAGACAGTCTTGCTATGTTTCGGGCAACTTGTGGTGGTCCTACTCGCTGTCGGCGAAAGTAATGGCCGATGGTCGTTCTCACTATTCTGGCCACCAAGTCACTCCAAAAAACTTATGGAGTGAAAATGTGAGTGAATAGAAGACATTTGGATATGTTACCCAACTTCCAAAAAAGGAAATTCTGAAGATATAAGGAATTTTCTGTGAGAATTTGAAACACACTTTTTTCCCATTGTCGTGGAGATACTTCAGGCCCGAGCGGGTCGCGCGCGCTGGACGGGCGGCGGGCGCGGCGGATCAGCAGGACGCGCCCCTTAAATTAAAACCACAAGGATTTTTAGTGGACAACTCACCGACACTGAGGGCAACTCTGAGATGGTTGCCAGCAACGTCTCAGGTTATTCTGGCTGAAATCTCGAGCACCTGTTGATAGTTTCTCATTAGGAAGGTGAGTTCATTATAGCTTCTGAAGCGGCGTTTCAGGTCTCAATGTATCGGTTTTCAAGTTCCCGGGTCAAGAAACCAACCCAATTCATTTCCCTCCTTGTATTTCGCAGAAAGCAATGAAAATATGCACCTTTCGAATTTATTTCAGTATTACGGTCGTATTACGGCCGTAATGACCGTACCGAAAAACCCCTCCAAACGGGCTCACAGGGCAGTCTTTTTTCGTCTTCTGGCCTTGCCGAGAACCTCAGGCCGGCTAATAAACACCAAACCCATTCTGAGGTGACACGGATGGCGGACACATTTGAGGATATCTCGTGAAGCGACAGCCGATGTTTACACGCTTTACAATGTTTTTTACACACTTAATGAGTGCTCAGGGAGAGCCATGGAAAATTTAACCGCCGGCGGCTCAACTGGTGTAATATCTTTTTGCAACTGGGCAGTGACTCCACAAGCCCAAGTTGCTTTTTCCTCCTTCAAAAGTGGTATGGGGACGGATTTTTCGTTTGACTTAGGTTCCTTATCATGGAGTGAGTGCTCAGGAAGAGCCATGAAAAATTTAACCCCCGGCGGCTCAACTGGCGTAATATTTTCTGTATTTGGGCATGCAGGTCTGACTCCACAAGCATATTTTGCTTTGTCCTCATTCAGAAGTGGAATGGGTACGAATTTCTTGGTGGAATCAAGCGTCCGAGCTTTGAGCTCTGCGGCATGGGACGAGGGCGTTGGAGGGCGAGAATGGGGGTCCGCAGCCTCTTCTCTGTGTCGGAAAAATCGCAAAAGCCTTATAAGGCATTTTTGGACCTTACAAGACCTTATGAGGCTGCGCAGTCAACCTTATGGGGCCTTTCCCGGCAGGCTCAGGTCGTATAAGTACGCTTTCTCTGGGATGATCAAAACTTATACTCGAACAGCTCAGATATTCCATAGAGATTAACCTAGTTTTCCTATATACGACATCCTTCACAAATGGTGTTGGGTTTCCATAAGCTGGCTATGGATTTCAAAAGTGGAAGGGGTACATAATTCTCGTTTGAATTAGGTTCCTTAGCATGGAATGAGTGCTCAGGAAGAGCCACGGAAAATTTAACCACCGGCGGCTCAACTGGTGTAATATTTTTCGCATCTGAGCAGGCAGTTCTGACTGATGAGAGCTATCGGACTTGTCTAAAGTCATTTTTCAAGAAATGACTTCCTTAGGCTCCAAATAGCAGACGTCCATGCGATTCTTGGTATTAGTCCAATCAAATTATTTACCAGCCGATGAATGCGAGTGCGAGTGCGAGTGGGAGGAGTCCGCACGGCGGGATTGACGAGATGAGCTACAGCAAAGTTATACATGTATGGCTCGGGCTGAACTATATACCGGGCATCGAGACTCCAACTCCAACACACCCCCTTGATTCATGTCGTCAAAATCCTTGGTCGCTCGCGCGGCCTTGATGACCGAATCAGTGCGCTGAAGATCAGCTCGATCCTATGCGTTAATCGCATTGATCACGGAAGGCACGTCACGCTGAGGGGATTCGACCTGGAGAAGGGTGATGATGAACGAGTAGGCGGATGAAAGACCGCTCAGGATTTTGTCCTGAACCATGTGCATCGGAAGGGAGGCAGCTATGACCGTGAGACGACGCTCGGCAGTGACGACAGCCTGAAGGAGGATATCTGCCGGTTTGGAGAGGTCGTGGGAGGTAGCGTGGAACTGGGACATAAGGATCGAGCGAGTGTATAACATTCTACTCCATGTAGAAGCAGATAAATGCGCTGGCAGATCCGGAAGTCACAATAGCCGGTAAGAGAGAGTAAGGAAGACAGCAGATCCAACTCGCAAGAAGTGGTTGAAAGACCATCTTTTTCGTTGCAAGACTACTCTTGGTGTAGCCTGCCACTTGAATATAGAGTGCTACTGTAGTTGCGCGGTTGGCTACAGATGGCTACATGAGGCTATAGAGCTTCCTCGGTCAGCTACAGGTGCTACATAAAGGGGTACTGTGCAACGAGGCAACAGCTAATACATAGCCTACATAGCACTATGTGGTGGTTCCCTTTTTTCTTAGAGCGGCACTCGAGTATATCGAGGTCTGAGGACTATGAGTGCAATGAAGTGTTATCGAGCTAAGGGCCTATCCAGTGTATTTTGGTCCTAAGCTAGGCTATAGCTGACTCTGTAACTCCCGCATACCCTACAGAACAGGGGATAGGCTCCCGTAGGTCTTAGTTAAACCAATGAGTTCCCCTTGAAGTGATTGAACGCTGCCACATCTCAATTCCGTGTCTTCCTAGTTTACGACTGTATCTAGCCACAAGAATGGAAGCCTAGGATATTTGAAGCAGGGCCAGGATTCATTCTGCTGTATCCCACTCCGCGGGCTTCGAAAGTATGCTACCCTATCCCTAGGTATCCTTCTTTATAGCATCTGAATCCATAGACGCCCCACCCATAGTCCTTTTCATCCATCCATCAGCTTTCCCTTCCAACTGAGCAATCGAGTTTTGTGGTGAAAAGAATACATAGCTGATTCGCCCAGGGGTTATTCCTTCAGGTGTGATCCCACCTTTCGGCGTCCACTTTCCAACGCAGTGGATATAAGAGCCCCGACATAAATATGAGGATGTCTCCAGCACGATAGCTGTTGGAAGAAGAGCGTGGGTTATTCAACAAATGGTTGAGACAAGGGATAACCAATGTTACCTCAACTTCATACCAATGTCAGGAAGGTACATGGGGCCACCATTGAAGTTCCCGACACAGAAACAAGCAGTCGGCGCCGTCATCGAGACCATCCACGTGCTCGCCGACCTGTAATTTGTACACAATTGCTCTGCCGAGCCATGGACCTGGATCAGCAGTCTCCCACACCCCAGTTTTGAATGCGGACGTGTATTTTGCATAGTAAGTCGGGAATGCCTCCGCAAAAGCGCATTGAAGGTAGATGGCAACCCTTTCTGTGAGCTGTAGTAATAATTTACCACAAGCGCCGCTTGACAGCCTCGAAAGAAATCGCTGGAAGGCATGAAAGGCCCATTCTAGCAGAAGCCTGTCAAAAATGATTTCGAGAGGGAATATCATACAAGTTCTACCTTGTGGCCTTGCATAGTCCAACATTGCACCAAATGGGTGACCCCCGCCCGCTCCGATATCTCTGAGCTCCCGCCGTCCGGTGAATAGACCATATATTTCTCTTCTTCGTTGTGTCTAATATCTCTGTCAGGAGTAATCGGATGCAGGACAGAGTGCAAAGTCTGGGCCGCTTCCAGCGCCCTCTTGATCAATGACTCCTGTTACGGTATGAGTATTTAGCTAGAAAATGTGATGGATTCCGAACGTTTAGGCCATCATAGTCGTCCTGGGATGGGTTCGAGCCGATAACGTCAGTCAGAGTCCTTCCCTGGGCCCCAGGGTAATCCGTCTGTATATATTGTGGAGAATTTGAGCATAGAAATCCAGAGTTGAAACCCAGATCCGAAAAAGACCCAGAAGCGAAAAATATGATATTCTAGGCACAATTGTGAGGAGGGTAACCCGATTCTTTTGTGTGAGACCCTTATAGAAATCATGAACAATCCCACTTGAGTGAAAAAGCCCATACCAATCGTCGACTAGCACAGAAAATTGCAAACATGCCAAAAAGCAGAAATGTGTGGCTGTGCCAGAAGTCCTGAGAAGAGAATCATTATTGTGAGCGCCCCCTATTTTATATAGACCTGAAATTGTATGTGGGAGGGCTTCAGCACTTCCTATCCCTCCTCATAGTCTCAGATTGTCCCAAGGGTACAATCTACTCCCGTGCATAACCCCATTTTTCGGATCGGGGGCCCTCCACCAAAATGAGTGACAAAAATAACGGGCTCATGTTCCGTAACCACCCATCGTAAAAATCTGAAAATATTTGTTGACACACTTCAAAGCGATTTTATCGTATCCGCCTGATTTGTTTTACAAGTGCTTGCATTGCCATTGAGATATACGGAAGAACATTATTTTTTTCGGATCCGGGTTTCAACTCTGTCTTATTCAATGGCAAAATACCCACGTCGGTGAGCTTGGGGCATCCTGGAACTCTCCAGGCAAGGACACATGCAAGGGTTATACCATTTTTGTCCTTGTATATTGCCGACCGTGCATCCTCGGGCTGAGTTTCTATGCTTCTGATACGCTGGGCGGCAGATGATTCGAGATCTTCCGTATTTTTGGTCTGGCTTTCAGGTCGTTTATATCGACAGAAAGAAGAAATGTGTCTGCATTTGTGGCCCAAGTGTGTGCCTTAGCCCGGCAATATTCCAAGAAAGCTTCTTTGTCGGGCAGTGAAGTCAAGGGGCTCAATTGAGGTTTTGGAACCTTTGCTGCTCTGAGCTGTGGTTCAATAGATTATCATTAATGGGATTCCAACCCCGAGTAAATCGACGAACTCGGGCCTTTTCCAGTTTCATGTCCTCCTTGGATTTAGGTCCCAGTATGAAGTCCTTTGCCCTACGCTTCGAGGTTATTACCTTGACCGATGATGGACCATCACTGTTCATTGTCGCCACCCAATGGGTTGAGGGGTCCATTACACTAAAGCTGAGGGGTTACTGCCTAGGCCATTTTATACACTCTATTCTGGGAAGGCTTCCGTACTTCCGATGTGAGACGGCAGGCTGTGGTTGCTTCCGGCTCCGTTCGACTTCTTGGCACCCCGTACGGGAAGGTTTACGTCCAAGCACCTTACACGGGGGAGCTCTTTTCTGGGGGAGGCACTGTGCTTTTACCGTTCCTGTTAAAGACCCCCCGACCAACTACACCGCCATTCGTGACGGATGCTACTGAAACATCACGCGGCGATATTTTGTCAACAACCCATCAATATTTCACGAAGGTTGTTACAATGTTACGTGAACATTTGATTCAAAAACATCTCCAGGACGTCAGCAGCTCGTTTGTAGCAACGTTGTGATGTGGCTTGTCAACCATGACATTTAAAAATGCTCGTGGGATTCGATTACAGCTGTTCCAAAAAAACTATGAGACTTGTCAGTTTTTTCCGCCGATCGCTGCCAAAAATGGAATTCGTCTACTTTTAGACTACCCGGCTTTCCCAAGGCCTTTCTGTCTTATTTTGCTTGAATTTTTACTTGCTGGAAGACCTAACCAGCATCTGGTGCCTTATATGTGCTTTGACTGCAGGGAACGAGATGGCAATGAGCCACGGGCGAACAGCCCCAGACAATGAGCAGGCGACTGAGTGCCGGGCCGGAATAACAAGGATAAAACAGCACTGCGGATGATGAGCAAGCGGCTGAGTGACGACAGTACTGCAGGGTTATGCTTGCGCATTTGTGTTGGAATCAATAGAGCAATCCCATATTAGCAGTGAACCCGTTGCAAACGCACGGGGAATTCTTCGCTATCTACACTACATATATATTACTTTGCTGTAATTAAGGGACAAATTAAGTCTGTCAGGTACAGGTACGGGCACAGGAATGAACGGCGGGGACCTGGTAACAAAGTGCGCCACAGAGACAGTGTGCGCACATAACTCGTAACTCCAACAGGGAGCGGAGCTGAACCAAAAAAAAAAGAAAGAAAAAAAAAATTGCGGACGTAATACGTGTGTGTGACCCGTGCCGCGGCGATTATTCGTTCTTTAACGAGATGGTAGAAATGCAGTGCAATATCCCCGAATAAGCTTACTCCTTCCTACACGCTCAGGTTCAGTCGCTTTCTGAAAGGCTTCGTCTCACGGTGGCCGAGCTCCACGATCAGCTACGGACTGTCCAAGGACTGTGCATCAAATTGCATCAGATCCGTTTGTCACCGTAAGTTCCGTCCGGCGAAACTACGCATCTACCGTTTCTTGAAGCAATCGACGATTTGCGTTTGGCACCCTTGGTTTCATCCCCTTGCAGCTTATTCCCTTCCTCCTTCTTCTCGCAAAGTTCTCTTTCACTGCATCAAATAGCTCACGGTTTATACAGCAGTTCCACCGATTCGTAATATCGATCTCACGGAGCCCGAATTTCAGATCTCAAAAGCTGTGGAATCGAAGCCAAATTAGGACTGTTCCGGAAATCACCCGATACCAGCCAGCCCGATTTGCGGTAAACAATTCCATCGGTGCTCTCATGACAGAACGCAGAGCTGCGGGATTAAACCTAAACGAGGGTCTTGAGCAAAGGAGGCAAATCCCGTGGCGCAACGGCTTTCGGACCTCTGCCGGGAGTCCACATTATCACTTCTCACATAAAAGACCGGGTCCCTCAATTCTCTCTTGCTTTCAGCCTCGCCCACTCCTCGAGCCGTACGTGAACCCCGTCTCAATGCAATACTGATTCCTTGAATTTCTATCTATCCTCAAGCATTTCAAGCCCTCAACGCCCTCAATTATGTACGCCAAACTTATTTATCAGCTATGTCCACTGCCGTTGGCCTCCGCCTCCCTCATTGTGCTCCAAACCGTCATCATCACGGTCGAAGGTTTCAACGTGCGCTCAAATATCTGTGCTGTCGTGTAATTTTCCCTGACTGCTGTCTTGCTGCTCTTGCCGGGCGAAAAAACAATGTTGCAGGAAAAAATTCTGGCTGGCAGCACCGAGCTCTCTTGCGTTTGAAATCAGCCTCACCCATTGAAGCCTGATCTTTGTTCTATGTTGTGGCTACGGTCGTCGATGTCCCCGTCAGGCCCGCAGCCAAACGAATCCCGGGCTACAGCTTTCGTGAATATGCCCCAACTGCGTCGTCCAAGTCCAGGATGGTTTGCGATTTTGGATCCGACAGAAGCAGGGTGCTACCCAAGCCCGGCATACCCTACACTTTCCCTCACCTGATTTCGCCATTGATTGGGTTTCCCTCCAAGTTCGCAGCGATTCAACTGCAATTTTAACCAAGCGAAGGTTACCTCGAGGCATTTTTCAGCTCCGCCGTTGTCGGTGTTCCATGGGCTGTGCGATCATGACGTGCACAGTGCAATATCCGCGTCATTACAGTGTTTGTACCATCTCTTGGAACGATCAAATTAAGAATGCTTTCGGAGTAATAGTCACCCACTTTCATAGCAAATCAGGCCTGGCCGATCATGTCCTTAGTGTTATATCTTTGATCTGTGCCACCCTTTCCAGCAATCGGGGGCGGAACTGAGCAATATCAAGTAGGATCAAGACAAAATCTTGTTATCGTCGATTTACTGGCACTTGGAACAGCGTCACAATCACGCCGACAACGTTGGCTAAATCAGTTATCGTGATCTAATCATCGGCTACTTCACTTCCACTCATCGAGTCCTCGCCGCCATTCTCCTCCTCCTCCTCCTCCGGATCCTGTTTCTTCGGCTTTGGCAACAACACCTCGATCTCGTAGTCCGCGAGCTTTGGTTTGAGCCACCCGGGCCGGCGCTTCTCGACTTTGGCAGCTGTCTTCTCGACCTCCCATGCAGCGACATCCGCGGAATACACTGCTCGCCTCTCCACGTTCCTCACTCGGATCGCATCGTTTGCTTCCTGCCACGTAGCAACCCTCGCCGCGTGAGTCTCTTTGTCCGCCTTCCTCTTCTCTTTCTCCGCAGCCTCATCCAGCTTTTTCTGCTCGTCTTCGACACACAACTGATAGAAATCATCACCTGAAAAGTACTTGGCCTTGCCGTCACCCATCCTTCGGTTCCCGGTCTTGCGGCGCTTTCGTTCCTCGACTGCCTGCAGTTGTGACTGCGCGCGATTGTTGTACATTCCCGCAAGCACGGTTGAAGCTTGCATCTCGACCATGGATCGTTTGCGGCTATTGTCGCGGCCCTCGCTTTCTTGCAGGGCCAGCATCAGCTCTGCTTCCTGGGTCGTCCGAGGGGCATGCTCGAAGAGATGGGAGTACCGCGAACCATGTTTAACGGGGGATATGGTGTATGGCTTGAAAGCGGGAGGAGCTGAAGTGGATTTGAGTGGGGATGAGGGTGACAAGGAATGCTGCTGATGTCGATGGCAGGTTATCAACGGCGCTGCGCATGAAGAATGGAGCAGGGGAAGATGAGGTGGGGTCAATAGAAGGCAAGTTCATGTCCATGGGCATCGTTTTGAAGGCACTGATAATCCATATAGTCGGTGATCATCCCCGCCATGAGCTTGACGGGGCTCGACTGCTGGATGGGGAGTGTGCCCTGCGATGAAGATTCAAGGCTAGGCGCCATCATATCTTCTGTAACAACGTCGCGGTTCAATGGAATAACACCCGTTTTGCGAAACGCCGCCTTGATATTAGCTTCCGTGAGTGTTTCTGTGTGCGCTTCGGCATAAACAGCAAGAAAATTCGACTTTGCCACCACGTGGCCCTCGCGCTCATAACCGGTCGCGAACATTGCTCCAAGTGATCTTGAATCGCCCGAAAATTACGATGTCAAGGCCCTGGTAAACGTGCGTGCTGTGAGAGGGATATTCGATCACCTCGATATTGTGCTCGCGCGCGTATCGAAGAAAGGCGCAGGTATAATGTGAAACGTGTCCATCAACGAGAAGATTTCGACGGCGGCCTGCAGCCTTGGCCCGAGTGTAGGCATCGAAATCTTTTATCCATTCGACACTGATTTCGCCATCGATATAGCCCTTCTTTGAATATCCAAGGCTATTGTTATGTCAGTCAAGCACAAAATATTTTATCAGGACTCACGAGGCGTTCAGGGGATTATTCTGCTTCCAACTTGCCTGGAAAGCCTCACCTTTGTAGATAACGAGCGGCGGGGTCGATGTACCGTCGCCGCATATGGTCACCAGCACCGTAATATTTTCTCTATCCCCGCTGCGTTGCTGATGCTGCCGTTTTTTTTCCTTTCCCCCCAATGACCCGTTCCTTCTGACCTATCCCCTTCTGAAAGCCTGACTCGTCTGCACCATAAATATTTTCGTCAAGGATTCAATCGTCACCGCCCTTGCCCTCGATAACGCGCTCCAGCAGATCAAAGTAGTCCGTCTTCGTCAGCGGATTAACCGCGCGCGCGCGCGCGACTTGTCCAGTGGAGCAGACCAGTAAGTCCTCAGCTCGTCGTGGTCTGTCACAAAACGTCTTGTCCACTGCTGGCCGACACCTGCCTCCGGAAATTTGTCACCCCAGCGTGCCCTCGCAATCTCATCAACGTGCTCCTTCAGCCTACGGTGGCTAAGGGGGAAGCCGCGATTCGCGCATTCCAGTGCGAAGTCGATGACGATCCGTTCCTCATCGCTGGTAAGCCACTTCTGCTCCTCATGGGCTTCGCGCGTGCTTCGTCCACCGTTGACGCGTCGATGGAGTGTGGTTTTGGACAGGTGAATGATCTTTTTGGTATTATCCAGGCATTCGCGTTCTGCCTGCATCCGCGCGTCTTCGAGACTCGTGGGTGGCTGAGAAGACGAGCCTTGTGCTTCTTTCAAGATCTGGATGGCACGCTGGAGGCAGTGCTCCCGAGCATCTGCGAGCTGCCTCTCCTTGACCCGGTCAGATTTAGCACGCCCGACCATGGCTGGGTCGGTGTAATGTATATGGAATCAGTGGCTCAGCGCTACTAGTACGGAGATTATTGGCTGATTTGGGATGCGTGATGTGACCTACTGGATAGGGGTGCTCCCCGGACAAAATCGTGAATTGCAACGGGTCATTGAACCTGTTGACCCCAGGGTAAGACCAAATGAATCCTTGTCATCCCACTATAAACTAACCCAATTTCTAAGTGTATCCGCAGAAAGTTGAACACTCCAGCACAAAAATGCGCATCAAATCAATTTGCGTTTTCCTGACTTCCGGAATGATTTTCGATTTTAATGGGATCTGCTCTCTCGATAGACTTAAAACTTGACTACAGCATACTTGAGATATAATACAATGTAGTAGCAAAAGTCCGAGGCCAAGATGTATCTAGGGAGTGAGTAACCGCCGATCGTTCCATCTGATCATCGCGTTCCAAGAGGTGGTACAACACTGTAGCTCCAAAGCCCATTCAAAGGGGCAGGCTGCATAATCTGATTCGCTTGCCTCCTTTCCTCCATCATATTCCCCCGCTATCGAATCTCTCCCCTCTTCGATGCTCTGCGCAGCTGCAATGGTGAACTTCGAGCCCAGGATCAATCAAACAGCTGGTGAACATCAGACTCAGCAAGACTTTGACTTTGGGCTCAACCTGGTGCCGCACTACTCATGTTCTTCGTGTTGCTGGGTTCAGACCGCAAAATTCAAGCTTGCAAGCCTCGAACAAAATTCAAGCACTAAACTTTTTCTGTCGCATTCTCTCTCCCCTTTTCGTCTCTTTTTAGTTCTGTATTTCTCAAGCCGGACGATTTACATCTCGTGCACTTGCCTAACCTCAAGTCCTATCAAGGTGCAAGGTGATTTATTCTTCATTTCCTCCTTTAATTGTTTCTTCTTCTCATGGATATCCACCATACTTCAGGCCTGCATCGGTGTTATTCTTTAGGCTCTGTTGGCTATAGATTTCTCTGCACAGGTGTTCGCAATTTGACGCATACATCTGGTCTCGCTCATCCTGACTCCCCTCGCGCTTCCGTACGTAAGTCTGTTCCGCACATATTTTCAATTTGGATGGACCTAATCGAAAATTTCTACCAAAGCTCTCTACTATCACACGGTCTGGGCGAATAGCTCGCTTATAGAGCCAGGTGTGTGTTATGTTGATTTGATTCTTCTATTGGAACCTCTGAAACCGCTCACGGACCGACGGTACAGGTGCGTAATAGATCAACTGCAGATGGTGATGGGTGCTTGGTGCGCATCTCCCAATTTATTGTTATATCTGTTGGTTTGCTGCTTCTGTTGCACTTCCTGTGAATATTCCTCTCGATGAGTTCCGCTCACACGTTTGTTTACTTGCCGTCTTCGCACTGGGTATGGCGGCTTAGCATCAACAACAATAGAGAGCTTGAGCCCAAGCTGCATGCCGCTTTTTGATTGTGCAAAAAGCGGCATGCAGCTTTTTTTTTTTTTGCCTCTAGAGGCCATTACGACTGTGTAAGAGCATTGGGGTGTCGGAATTTGACTACCAGGTGGAATTTGTAAAACGCTGCATGCCGTTTTTGCACAATGCACAAAAGCGGCATGCCGCTTAGGCACAAACTCTCTAATGTGTGGAAACGGGTCTGTTCCTTATCTTTCCCCTGGCTCCATACAACTAAATTACAGGAAGCAGATAAAGATTACAAGACCTTCCGATTCAGATCGAGCTGCATACTGTTTTAGACCTGAGATGAGCAATTGTTATTCTATGTGGTTGTTGGACAACGAATTGGAGGACTGGGTGAGCGATTGGTTTGATAGGCAAAGAGGCAAACCGCCGTATGCCAGATTTGCAATAACATACTAGAGTACGCTTCCTGTTTCTTATGTTTCAAATTTCTTGTCAGCTATGGAAATCTCGGAAAGAAATACCCAAGAAACAGGATACGATTTAAGTATCAGGATCAAGATGTGAGCAGTATGAGGTGACTAGCCGGTTAGATGTGGCTAGACACGGCCTTCGGCTAGGCGCTAGCGAGGCGTCTCGAAACGCCGCCGTCTACCAGTGGGCGGAACGCAGTGAACACGCTTGTATCGAACTCCATCCTCCTCGAGCCCGTCGCCCTGCAGCGTGCCCAGGCCAATGGCACTTCTTTTGAATTCACCCCATGCGCCGACACATCCTTCACCGTGGATCTATCCGACATCTGGGTGAACGGTCTTTGGTTCATGAGTCTGATGCTCAGCCTCACCACCGCACTCCTTGCCGTCCTTGCGAAGCAGTGGTTATGCCAATATTCTTCCTTCATCGCTGGCTCTGCTCGTGAGCGCGCCTTGATACGACAATGTCGCTACGCATCTTTCGAAAGATGGGGTGTGCAGCTAATAATCGGCCTCCTCCCTACCATCCCCCATCTCTCGCTCTTCTTGTTTATGGCCGGTCTCGTGGTATTTCTCCACGCTTTGGATTATATCATGGCCACGGTCGTGGCCTGCATCGCGGGTTGCCTTCTTGGTGTCTACATCGTCATCAACACACTTCCAATCTTGCTCATTGGATGTCCCTATCGCATCCCCTTAACCCCGCTTCTCTACTCCTTCACATATGGCCCCGCAAGAGAATTCGGTATCATCTGCCTAGCGGTCATAATATTTGTCCTAACAACTCCATACATATTCCTGCACAACACGCTACGAAGGAGAAATGCCTGGTTCTCACCGGTCGTTGATCCGTTTGCGCTCCCCATTCGATTTCACCTACCCTTCGGCTGGACCATTCGCTTCTACCCCTCCCACGACAAGTTCATGCGCCAGGCCGAGCGCACTTACGTTGAACGCCACGATAATGTGTGGACCCATTCCGCACTGTCCTGGCTCGCATCCACCACATCGGACCCCTCCGCCAAAGTTATTGTAGTCGAGGCTCTGGGTATAGTGGGTAGTCCGCTGAACGTTAAGCCCCTGCTTCCTGTTTTTATGTAGTAGTGGAAGAATATATCATTTCTCCCTGATACTCCCTGTGACGAGATGTAGGCTGGACGACTTATACGCTCGACGATAACACAGTCAGATCACTATTTGACATCCCTACTGTTGAATTCCCTGCCATCGACGCCGATCTGGATAACCGACCCCGCTATGATCCTGGGCATCGCAGCGTGCGTGTAACGGTGCGCTGCGCGCGCCGCGAATTCCTGCCGATTATTCCCTCACTACCATCATCTCATCCACACCCTCACTAATTGTTTCATCGACACTCGTTGATTGGGACCTTGACACTGTTACTTGACATTCACACACACTCCTTGACTCCCGTTTCCCCCTTCCATTTCATATAATATTCTCATCTACTATAAATACCCGGCTGTCCGTAGTTGATTGCTCAGTGAATCCGATACTCTTACGCCGCTTACTCTCTGAAACTCTCTCTCTACCTGATTTGTGTGCCAGAACTAGCCGCCGACTTGCTTGCCGGCTGCTCTCCGTCAGAGTGCGGCCGCACCTCCACAGCATTTTACCATTGGGAAGCTCTTCTTCATGTTTAGATTGCTTACAGGTATTTTGTGGAAAAAGCGCGCAAGCCCCACAACTCTTACGCCGGAGCTATTTCCCGATTAGGGAATGCTTACGTCATGTGTCGTTTTTTTGAGCCTCAAAAAACTTAAATTGATCCTAGTAATTATCCCTGCACACCATGTAGACAGCCAACATGTGGGAGTGGTTTAAACATGTTTTTGGAACAACAAACATATTTTGCTATCAGTAGAAACACAGCCGGGCAGCCCCGACAGCACCGAGGCTCGTCCCAATCAATTCTGTGGCTTCGGACGATGAAGAGGGCATGGAGGACGAAGCTCCACCTGAGATCAGCTCGATTGCGGACCTCCAAGAAGCCTTGGAGTTTATTCACGCTGTCAACAATCCATCGCTGGACAATGGCGACCTCGATGCCGAAACCGTTGCACGTTTGCGTGATCCCCTAATGACACCTCTCGATATCATAGATCCCGTTGACCGGTATTCGCTTGACACCTTCCTCGCTGCAACCCATGGCTCTGTAAAAATTTATGAACAGAACATCGCCGCCTATAAACGCCGGCATCCCGACGAAGACGTCCTTTCCCATGCCGCTATCAAGAAAAAAGTTGCGGAGTGGAGTGGTGTCATGCCTATCCGCTCGGAGATGTGCCCAGACAGCTGCATGGCCTACACCGGTCCATTTGCCGGCCGCAACCAATGCAGGTGCGGTAAACCGCACTTGGATGCAGCGGGGAAGGGACAGGAGTTTTATATGTTCCCGATCGGCCCGCAGTTGCAGGCCCTTTTCCGCTCTCCAGAAAGTGCCAAAAATATGCACTATCGTCGTGTCGAAACCCAACAGATCCTAGATGCCGTCGACGAGGATGGGAATCTGAATATTTCCGTCTACGAAGACTACCTGCAAGGCGCGGAATATCTAGCCGCTGTCGAATGCGGGGATATCAAGGACACAGATGTGGTGCTCATCGGCTCGACTGACGGTGCTCAGCTGTACCGCAGCAAGAAATCTGATTGTTGGATTTCCATTTGGATTGTCGCAGATCTAGCACCGGACAAACACTTCAAAGTTCGTGCTGTCCTCATGGATTCCGTTATTCCAGGACCGAATAAACCGAAACATATGGATTCATTCATGTTCCCCTCCGCTCACCATCTCTCCGCACTGCAGAAGGAAGGTCTTCGTATTTGGGATGCATCGAATCTCAAATGTATCCACCTGCCGTCCTTTCTTGCTGCTGAAAACTGCCGATGGCCCTGGCATGACACTTCTCAATGGTCTTGTCGGTCACCATGGTGTATACGGTTGTCGCCTATATTGTCCTTTGAAAGGTCGTCGAAAAGATGGGAAGCCTATTTATTATCCAGTCATGAAACTTCCGACAGATTACAAACTGCACGGTTAGTTTGAGTATTCCGAGTATTGTAGCTATACTGACATTGTCATATCTGTTAGGTTGCGATCATCCCGACGTTGATCCAGAGGCGCTTCAACAACCCTCCGAAGAAGAATATCAGGCAAATTTGAAGTACGTTCTAGCGTTAAGAAATGAAACAGAATACAAGCAACGAAGGAAGGAGACTGGAATTGCGAAGCCGAGTCTCTTTAGCGGTCTCCAGCGTAAGCATATGCTGGGAATACCCGGATGTTTTCCTGGCGACATCATGCACTGGGCTTGTCTAAATTTCACCAACTTGATCATCTCCCTCTTCCGCGGCACAATCGACTGCGAAAAGCCGGACTCAAAGGAGTCATGGTCATGGGCTGTTCTCCAAGGGACTATTTGGAAAGCCCATGGCGAATCTGTTGCTGCCGCCACACCTTATCTCCCGGGATCATTTGACCGACCACCTCGCAACCCAGCCGAAAAGCTCACGAGTGGGTACAAGGCTTGGGAATTTCTACTCTACATCATCGGACTTGCACCCGCTCTTCTTCACGGCATACTCCCAGATGCTGAATGGCGCCATTTATGCAAGGGTATCTGTGATATTCGCTGTTTCAATCAACAGAAGATCCCGATGGAACAGCTTGTAAAGTGCCACAAACTTGCAATCGAGTACGTCGCCGAGTTTGAGACATTGTACTTTCAAGGCATGCCCTCAGTTTTGCAGTAAATAAAAATCCCTTTTACAGATTTTCTTGGACATTGAAACACACTACAGTGCAAGTATTTCGTTCAGTTCCGCTGAAACGATATTCCGGTCATGCGCGATAGAATATTGTCTCCGCAAGGAGTACAACCGTTCCCATAGCACAATCTCCAAGGACGACCCAGCAGATCCAAGCTGGGCCGCTATGCGCAGTGTTGTTCCTAAGGGCTAAGGCCTTAACCACTCTAAGGCTTAGAGGGGCCTTAGAGTAAGCCTTAGAGTTTTGGGGGCAATTTTGGGTACCCTTAGAGACCTTAGAGCAGTGCGGGCCGGAAAATCCGTGTGCTGAGCGCTATCTATCGATCATGGATCAATCATTGATTGAAAAGAGTGATGTTTTGCCACGTCTCCACTCCCGCGAATATGGCCAGCGACGGCGCGTGGACTTCTAATCGCTGGGTCAGAAGTACTTTGAAAAAAGCTCGGTGCCTCAGAATAGCAGCCACTGGAAGACCTACTGCAAAGCCTGTGTCCAGCACCATGTCAATCGCTTGAAGGAAGAGCGGAGTCGTCAAGCTGGCGGCCCTCCCTACTGATCCTGCCACACGCCTCGCAAACGACACCGCAGACTTTGACCTGGGTATGTAAATGTTAATCTGTAATTGTCGGCTGTTCCATGCTCAGTAAATTATTATCAGCGTGCGAAGCCGCTGGCTCCGTAAGGGGCGAGAAGACAGTCTGGATCACCCACGTCTTGGGCTCCGTTGACGGCAGGACACTTCCCTGTTCACACGCATCAGTGGCGGCGAAGGCCGAGGCCGCGGCACAACGCGTCGCGCTACAGACACTACAGAAAGCGAAAAACACCAAGAAGACCCTGCCGTCTACCACAACGTTGAAGCACGCCCGATCTGGGTCAACAGCAGAGTCTTCCGACGCCTCGGCTCCGAAAAAAGCGAAACAGTCCATGCTGAAGACATATACAGGGCACGATATGCCTTTCAGCGGCTCCGAGGCCGATGCGGTTCAAGCACAGGCTCTGCGCGCCATCGTTTCTTCAAACTCCCCTTTCAGCCTCTTTGAAGATCCAGAAATGCTCACGCTACTCGGCATGCTGCGAAGCCAAGCCCCCGGTATTATACCGACGCGTAGGGTCCTCAGTGGCCGATTACTTGATGAAGCATCGACAATCGTCCACCAAAAGCTTTCGCAGATTCTCGCAGGCGAAGCCTTGGGATTGGTGTACGTAATTTTTCTCGTGCAATCTCCTTACTGACCGGGATGTAGTACTGATGGCTGGAAAGCGCTAACAAAGGCGTCCTGGAACGGTGTATGTGTGAATATCAATTACAAAGTAAGTTATGACCATGAATATCTCTCCGAAAGATCCTGACGACTGTGTGCACAGTCTTACACCATCGAAATCGTCGACGTGACATCGATGGACAAGAGCGGCCCGGGGATGTGTCGAGAATTCGCCGACATTATTGACCGCCTCGAAAGTAAATATGGTTGCATTGTGATTTATTTTGTTACGGATGCAGACGGTGGAAGTAAAAAGGGGCGAGTCTTATTGGGAAAAGAGCGCCCGTATCTGATTTTGCCCTCGTGTTGGGCACACCAGGTATGGCTCGTTTGACATGAGAGCAATTTCTGACCCACCACTAGTTCCAATTGATACTTGGCGACTATTTCAAGGTCCACAAGTTCGCTGCTCAAACCGCCGAAATGGCTACCGCCTTGATCGGCTGGATTAACAACCACGGAAAGGTCCGAATGATATTTGACGCCGCCCAAACCCAGATCAGTAAGGACCGCCTGGGTTATGTCCTGGTCCTGGCATATCTCATTGCTAATCTTACCCGCTGGACGACTCACTGTATCGCTTTCATGCGGCTTTTCCGCATTGAGGATGCACTTCGTTTAGCGGTGATGCAGAACCGAGGTGCAATTGTTGCGGCGCAGGTTGGGGCCGCCAAGGGCGCTGACAAGGTTGCGTTCACGGCTGAGACGAACGGTTTCTGCGACATCATCATGCAGTCCTCGTTCTGGGACAGCCTCGAATCCCTAATCGAAGACATCGAGCCGATTTGTTATGGGACTAACATCAATCAGAAAGATTCAACACGTGCCGATCAAGTTCTTCTGAGCTGGGTGGGGATGTTCCTTCGCATGGTCGAGCATCCCGAGCCCGACGTCGCGAAGGGGATGGCAGAACGTCTCGAAAAGCGATGGAAAGACTGTGATCAGCTGCTTTTTCTGCTTGCGTTGATCCTCAACCCGTTCGAACGGCTTTCGTGCTTTGGTCCCAAAGCAGGCCTCAATCATTTCAACTGCCTTGATTTACTGGTTACGGTGTGTGCTTTGTAATGCTACAATTTTCTTTGACCTTGAATTCTTGGAAGATGTATAAGCGGATGAAAGCCCGCCCGGATAATCCAGATTCACCGGCGGCGCGCAAAGTCAAAGAGGAACAACTCTCGACTGCCTTTTTGCAATACCTTGCATGTACCGAATCATTCGCCGATTGGAAGGGGAACGAAGAGCTTTTTGAGCAGCGAATGGTTTGCTTGGATTCCTCTTTTCTTCACGAGTTAATCATTATTTCCCAGGGACGGGATCCCATTGCCGTTTGGGTCGCGCTCCGCACTGCGGAGACTGCCGAGCTTGCGGATTTCGCACTGACGATACTCAAGATTGTCGTAAACCAGGCCGGATGCGAGCGTGTATTTTCCGATCTGAAAGTCAAACAGACGCAATGCCGGAACCGACTGAAATTGGAGAAATTGGATAAGATGACGAAGGTAAGTCATGCCGTCATTGCTTTTATTTCCCATTCTTACGCCGCTGGTTAAGATCGGCGCCGACATTAAGTCCGATCACCAGCAGCGCGGCCTTGTCAAACTGCGAGCTCGAGCCATACACAAATCCACCGAGGCCCTTCTGACAGTTCCACGATATCGCGACTTAATCCAAGAGGAACCCGATGAAGACACGACTTCCAGAAGACCGGCGGTTATCTCAACGGCATCGGGTTGGAGGGATGTGATGAATAAGTGGATTGCAGATGCACAGGCTGCGGCTGACGACGAAACGGCAAACCCCGACGAAGAAACAACCTCTCCTTCAAAGTGGAAGAAGAAGACGCTTGCTGTCTTGTTTGGGGGTGCCGAAAAGAAGACGGGACCTCCTCGCTTGTCGCAGGAAGAAATCGAGGCGGAGGGGGGTTTGATGACGGCACTAGCTGAAGCTGAAGCTCTTGCGGAGGCTGAAGAAGATGCTCGGTTGGATGATGGAGCAGTGGAGATCCCATCGGATGATGAATACATTGCCTAGTTACAATTTAATATGTTTACTACCAATTTTGAAGGCGGTAATTGAGCTGTATCACTGTGCACAGAAGCGTGGGAAATTTAGCCCTAAGGCCTTAAACGGAGGCCTTAGCACTAAGGCTTAAGCCTTACTAACCCTTAGGAATTTTCAGACCTGTGCTTAAGGCCTTATGGAACATCACTGGCTATGCGTACTGCACGGAACAGGTACCACAGCGCAATCCGATGCGAAAAACACGCGCACTGGCGATACTACATCACGTGCCTCCCGTGCTGCGACATCTGGAAGGCGGCGAAGTATGTGATGCCGGACTCTAGTTCCTCATCGGATTCCCACATTCCGGACCTCACAGTGCCGGACGGTAACGTTGCCTCAACCCCAGCGAAAAAAGCTCAACTCCACCACCAGAAGTTCTTTCCCCCTCGCCCAGCCCCCCTCCCCCACCCAACGAGCTACCGTCCCCCCTTCCCCGCTCCCATCTTCACCGTCGACCACATCCTCCGCGCCATCGGCAAGATCTCACCGTGGAAGGCGCCCAGCCCGTCGGGCCTCCCCAATGTCGCAGCTAGGGACATCCTCGCACCCATCTTCCTCATCATCCTTGAGCTTAGCCTGTGCATAAGATATTTCCCCGCCGCCTGGCGCACCTTCTTGACCATAGCCCTCCGCAAACCGGGCAAAAGCGACTACACGATCCCTGGCGCTCACCGGCCCATTGCAGAGGAGGGTCTGGGGAAGGTGATCGAGTCGGTGCTCACCAACTGGTCTCGGGCTTCGTGGAGGCAAATGGGCTCCTCTCCCCGAACCAGTTCGGCGGGAGACCGGGTCGTTGCACTGTCCATGCCCTCCTGCAGATCACGCAGAAGGTCAAAGACACAGCGCATTGCTGATGAATGTATCCCAGGCCTTCCCCTCCATCAGCCACGCTCACCTCATCCACCGCCTGCGACCGAGGCACGTAACCGAACAGATCGTCGGGCTCATCGCCAGCTTCCTCAGCAACCGCACCACCACCCTCATCTTCGACAACTACCGCTCTTCCCCCAGCGCTGTCCCCAATGGCCTCCCTCAGGGATCGCCGCTCAGCGCGCTGCTGTACCTAATCTTCGCGGACGAGTTCCTGGGCAACATTCTGAATACAAAAGGTACCTTAATGAGATCAGTCACTGGTCTAACATTCTACCTGGCAACAAAAAAATCGCTCCTCCCGAAGAAAAAAAGAAAAAAAAGGGACAATACACCAGCAGCCCGCCCATTCAGCTCATCGTCTTCGCGGTAGAGGCGGTACAATGATGAAGGTAGGTACAGTTGACTGGCTGCTTTGTCGGCATCAACGGCGTTGATGGGGACAAATACTCGTCCGAGCTCATCAACTTATTTAGCTATTCCTACTCCAGGTCGTCAATGTACAGAGCTCAGATCTGTTCCTTATAGATGGTTGAAACCCGACTTTAACCACTCAAGTCAAGCTGCTCAAGCTTAGGATTCCGACTTCTGCACGTCAACTACAACACTCTTTCTCCAATGGTCAGAACTGCGACAGCCACAGAAAAGAAACCAGCTACCACAGCCAAGAAATGTGGCCGAAAGGAGGGTACCGTGACTGCCCAATTCAATGCGCTTCAAAGCAAAAAAGCAGCTATACGCGAAGAATTCAGCAAAGGACGAAGAACGAAGGCTGCATACAGTGAAGGAGCGCAGGCTGAAGGAAAAGACCACCCGAGGCTGGAAATGTCCAGAGGGAATCGTCCATTTTCACACAGTCAGAAATGTGTGACTTGATATGGAGAGCAAATTGTATGCGGCGAATTGCCAGATGATACCCAGCCCTATTCTGAGCAGCCCCACACGCATTTCATTCTTAACCAAACAGTCTGGAAAGTTCACCAAGTAAGATGACAAGGAATTCCAGTCAGGGTAGGCCGAAATTAGTTGCATTTTTGTATGAGGCTTCCCATTAATTAGGAGCCTGATCTGACCCAAAAATCAGTGTCCCTTCCATCAACAAAGTTAATTTCTACGCTGGGACATTCGTTTCCTCGGGCAGACCACCGAGGGCATTTATCGTCATGATCCACTCGACCGAATTACCCCGAAGTTCGGTGCAATTAAACCTTTTTACCGTTGGATGCTTTTCCTGATGGAAGTTCAGGCAGCGTTCGAAACACATACACATAAAAGTTGGCATGCGCATGGTAGGTCGGGCAGCGGTCAATCTGACATCCACACGTAATATAGAATGGCGGGCTGCGGTCAAGCTGGCAGGGTGAACGGAGAGTTGGGCAGAGCGGAATAGCAGCAGAGACCAAAGTGGATGTAGAGAATAAATGAGTTCCGTAGCGAACGGATAGAAGGCCAGTAGAATCCAGCGAGGTTTAATTGGACAGAGTCAGAAAAACCAGGGGCCCAGGGCAAAATCAAGAGAGATCTATCAGGTGTTTAACCCGAAGAGTCTCTGAGTGGTACCCTAGGCTATAGGCGATCCAGAGAGATCACGGGATGCTGTCGACCAGGGCCAGTGTAGACCGGAACGAGTCAGTGAATTCCAGTACTGTAGACCGGAAGATGTCCTGTAATAAATGTGTGGTCAAATGGACCCTAGGCTGGTCCATCTGCTATGCCTAAAGAAAAGAACTATGAGGTTAGAGCGCCAGTCGAAAATAATCTTACAGACGACGCTGCAGACTTAGCGGCTGAAATCTTTGATAACATAGAAATTGGTATACCGCTCCATACCACAATCGCAATAGCGAAGAACGAAATCGCAGGTGTCGAGATATTGGCAGTAGTTGAAGCTGAGGAGGCTGAGAGGCGATCAGACACGGCAGCGACGAGAGTATTGTAGGCGGTGCTTGGAAGACATCAGTCGAGACTCGAGACCCTAACTGAATCGAGGGACATACGTAAGGGTGTCGTAACGCAGTTTTAAGTCCTCGTATGCTCGTTGAGTTTCTTGCTACCCACCCCTCCAAATAAATTACCACCAACTTCGGCTTAACTTAGGCCACTTTGAACCAAGTTAGGCCACTTTTGACGTATATTTTCTGCTCTTGGGGTGAAATGCAGTACAGAATCTTTGGCATTTCGTTAGAATTTCCGCAGAAAGAAGCAGTGGGCAACTCCGGCTTCGCCGTAAAGCGGTTATTGACCTTGTCGGGAAGCGACACGCTGGAGCTTCGCGCTCTCCCGCCTCAGCTCCTTCAGCTCGGGAGTGAACCAGCGCTTCCACTGGGGGGAGGGTTTTGCTAAGGGCACTACCTCTTCTGTGGTCGCCAGAACAGCATCTTCGAGGTCGCGAATGCCCTTCTCGACGCTGTCCACAGTGTCATAGGTGTCCGGCAGGTCCAAACGGAGAAGCCTCTCCTCCAGTTTCTCGCGATATAGCCCCCAATCGGTTTTCCGGTACACGCGCGTGGGTTGTTGCCTGCATTTAACCACAGAAATATCTAGCACCTGAATCACAGGGAAATGATCAGTTTTCGGCGGGCGCATACCCGGCGCAGTGTCGCAGCTGATGTATGCAGCTAAGAGGGTGGGTGAGCAAAACACATTATCGACCCGCGTGTGGTTTTTTGTATTCATCGCGCGCAGGGTCGGGATGTCGCTTGGCAACGCCATCTTCATCGCATAGCGGGCAAGCAGGTCGAGGAGAGGGGCAACAAGCCGCGTATTCTTTGCAGTGGAAAGGTGGTGGTTTCGGAGCTCGTCCCACGACTCGTGGTGGCGGTTAAAGTCACCGGCCCACATGTACCGCAGCGGGGGAGTCGGACACCGAGCCGCCTCCGGGCTGCCCATATACTGTGCAAGGGCATCCAGTGCGCCATTATGCTCGCAGTCGTTGTAGATGTCGATGATCCGGATGGTGCCAAAATCTCCAAAGAGGTCGATGGCGGTAATGTCGGGAGAGTTGATGGGGATTGTGTGCCAGTTAGAAGATGGGATGCGCACGTTGACCCACAAAGCTGAGCGGGTTGTTGTCTGTCTGCTGGTGTGCGTTGGTGGGTATACCGCGACGAAGGAGCGCTTGACTCTTGAGACACCGCGAAAATCGAAATGTGGTTCCTGTAATAAAGCGAGATCATAGTGATTAGCGTCCAAAGAATTATAAAAAGCTGTCCGGGCCGTCAGTGATTTGTTTAGATTCTGGCCCCATATGCGGAGGTGACGGTCCTCCGACCAACTGGGTGGGTCGTCAGGCATGAGTGTCGTCCTCCCCGCGGGGGATTGGGTCCACTCTCGGTGCAGGGGTCGCCTCGATCTCGCGGTCAACCGCATCATCGCTCACCGCCGGGAGCTCGCTAGTCGCCGAAGATCCAGCACCTCTGGCTGCGCTGGCCGGGTTCGGAGTGTTGTCGTCAAAGAACGACACACTGAAGTCTAGCGGACCCGGCTGGCGGGCCTTGAGCTTCGCTTTCCTCGCCGCCACCAGCGCGAGCCTTTCTGTTGCAGCTGCTTCCTCAGCCTCAATCTCCCTCATGGCCTCTTCTTCCTCTACGCTCCACTGCACCGGCGCCAACGGCG
Source organism: Mycena olivaceomarginata (assembly GCA_029378375.1). Taxonomy (NCBI): domain Eukaryota; kingdom Fungi; phylum Basidiomycota; class Agaricomycetes; order Agaricales; family Mycenaceae; genus Mycena; species Mycena olivaceomarginata. The sequence continues at coordinate 173,082 of JARKIC010000119.1, forward strand.
AGCAGGCGCCCCGCTCGAGCCTGATGGTGTGACAACACTGCTCCCTTCACCACGCACTGACACCACGTCGCTCGCCATCTGAGCCGCACGGGCAGGGTGCATCCTTGCATCCGGGACCTCAGGCTGTTGCACTGGCATGCTTGCGCTCGCCCCCGCTGCGTTCCGCGCAGACGCACCTGCACGCGAAAAAGTTTGCTCTAATGTCTGCTGACCCGCCTCGCGCCTCACGCTACCGCCTGGCGTCATCCGAGCACGGATAGGGGCCGCGACGTGCGCGGGTGGCCCAGGACCACGCGCCCTGCGTGCACCCTGGGAAGTCTTCCATGCCGGGGTGCCCCCCAATCCGGCCGATCTTCCATTCAGGTCCTCGTGTGTCACCCATGTGCTAGGGTCGTCCTCGATGAGGAAGTACGGGTACTTAGCGTCGTGGTTTCGTTCCAGGTGTTTCCCACACAGTGGAATCTCCCACCCCAGTTAAATCTTCCCCAACAGTGGAATCCCCCACCTCAATGGAATCCCCCACCCTATTGGAATGCACCACTACAGCCATCTATGTGGCCAGATGCAGCTTCTATGTCACTTCAGCAGTTACTTACATTTATGTGCCTTGGTTAGTTCACATAGAATAAATTGGGCCCTATTTAGCCCCTTGAATTATATGAAAGGCCATAATGTCAATGAGGAAGGAAAGCGGACCTGAATAGAAGAGAACTTCCTAAACGGGACGCGGGCGTTGAGCGAAGCCTCGGAAAACAATAATAACAAAATGGATCTCTGCCCACGGAAAAAGAGTGCAACGCGCCGGAATCGAACCGGAGACCAAAAGGTGTCAATAGGCCGGGCAGAACATGAAAGGGAGAAGACCACTAGACTACAGAGGCTTTATAGTTAATCCAAATTGAGTGCACTACTATCTGGTTGGGGACTTTTTGATTAACTTTTGATTAAAATTTTTTGGTTCCACATATGACACCAGAGCCCAATTTCTTGTCAAGTAACTCATCTTCATTACATAGGAACATAATCGGCCCAACCTTCCCGATGGTACTACCTCTCCATTCTGTACATCTGACAATAAATTGAACTCCATCGGCAGAGTCTAGCTATTCCGTGGAGGATTTCAAGATCGCCGTCGAAGGCGGTGAGATAACTGTCCGCTGTACCAACCCGACGCCCACAGGCGGGTAGGTCCCGGAGGTCCCGGTCCTGTTCTGGACTCACGGCGGAGGTGCGTATCCCTGATATTTCCGTGCCGTGGGCCCGTCACGACATCTCGAAGGCTTCGTTGCCGGAGATCTTGAACTCGACGACTTTCCTCACAGAATCCTCTCTGTGAAATACCGAATCTCCATTGTCAGCGTCGACTACAGGTACGCCGACGAGGCCTCTGCAGGAACATTATTTTAAACACTCACGCGTCACGCTCGAACTTTTTTATTGAGGCAATAATTTTTTTCTCAACTTATCGGATTATCAAAATAATACAGTACTGTGGTCAAGAGGTGGGCGGGAAAAAAATAAATGATATCATGCTTCAATTGAAGTCTTTTGGTCCCTGAATCTCTTCTCTCTTCTTCTCTGATCTTCACTACCATGCAGGCTGCAGCATGAATGAGTCTGCAAATCGTGGCTCAATGTGGCATGGTTCTCGGGACAGGATGATCATGACTGTCGAGTTGAGGCCATGGAAAACTCAGGCTCGTAGTACTATCGATCAATGCGCCGTATCGCTCTAACCTTCATGCCACGGAGTGTGAATTCAGCACTCCTACAGCGAAATCTAAAGAGAGGGAATTGTTCAGACTGACTAGGGCTATCCATTTCCGAACGCACTGGCCCAGAAAATGGCTCTGGGACTGCGCTGGAATTGAAATCAGTTTGAAAGGCAACAGCTTCATTGATGCAGCTTCGGGTCCGGTTCACCCCGGATGGTCGGTTCCATTGTGAGGCACGGGGTTTAAAATGGCACTATTGAATGGTTTAATTCAGCCGAGAGCAGGAGGGATAAGGGAGCACTAGACATATTTAAGGTTTGAATTGATCCCGCGAGATATTCACATTTTGAACCCATGCCCCGGAATGGCAATTTGAATCACATGCTTCATAATGCCATTTTGAACACTATTGAATGGTTTAATTTGCATTTTGAACCACATGCCCCGAAATGGCATTTTGAATCACATGCTTTGTACTGGCACTTTGAACACTATTGAATGGTTTAATTCGCATTTTGAACCACATACCCCGAAATGGCATTTTGAATCACATGCTTCGTAATGCCATTTTGAACACTATTGAATGGTTTAAATCGCATTTTGAACCACATGCCCTGAAATGCCAATTTGAATCATATGCTTTGTAATGCCATTTTGAACGCTATTGAATGGTTTAATTTGCATCATTACAAGGGGGTGGTCGGCCGCTTCGTGGCCTCCCATCCCCTTTCTTTTTGTTTTACAAAGCCACAGGGAGCGGATCAGGAGCAACACACCATTCACCTGGTCCTCTATAGCAGGCTGCTCGTCAGGGAAGTGCTCGCATGTGGCCGTTGCATGCGATTGCAGATGGGCGATGTGCAAGCAATGTTGCGAGCGTCAAAATCATGATACACTTGATTCAATGAGGTGAGTTGAATCCGCTATTCACTGCGGAGTCTAAAAATATTCATTAATCGGTGAACGAAGCATATTGCCAAATAACGTAGATCCCTTTGTTTCACTTCTGGATGCAATATTTTGGTCTACTTTTTGAGCTCAGCATTCAATTCTGTCCTTACAGCTAATGTCGGAACCGAAGGCGCGGTGAAAAAATTTCAGTTTTGGGACATTTCCGAAGAATTCCCCATAACTCGATGAGTTCTTAACGGATTGACACGAAACCGAGCTAATTTTTCCAGGCTAATTCATACGCAATTAGTGATGTAAAGGAAATTGCGAAAATATATTTTATCTTTCCATTTGGCACCTGAGGCTTTGTTTCTGTTGAACACCTCCTAGGAGGGTGGGCACTTGTTCAAACACACTGAATTTTTGGGATGAAAGACTTACATGCATTATAAAGAGGGTGATGTTGCCAGAATTATGATTTTCTTCTCCATCGTTCTCTGTCTTTGTTCCTATTGCTTCGGCCCGGCCTGAAGATGGTCTTGTTGTGGGCAGCACCGCCAAAAAATCGGTCATTCCAAGGGCTTCAAATTGGCCGGAAACAGCCCCAAACTGCCTAGGGTTTCGGTTTCGGTCCACCCTGGGAATGGCGGGGTTACCATAGCACAAGTTCGACAACAATTGAACGAAATGTTCCATACAGCTCATTACCATTGACGTCGCTCATAAATGTGTCCCCAATTTCTTCCCGCACAGATCGAGGTTTCTCCCTGAATTTGGAATGAAGCTCGCAAAGCCTTCTCGTGAAGCCAGTGCCCTGGAAGCTCTTCATTCCAAAAAGAGGCGGTGCTGTTCAGAACAGGAGTATATTCGGGCCGCCTTGAATGCATAGTGCCGGTAATGCCCCACCGTAAAACGTGCAGTGTTGTCCTTAAGAGTTAAGACTTAAATTAAGTTAAGGCTTAATTACCCCTTAATATTAAGACTTAGCTTCATGCTTCGGTGCCGTTAAGCCTTAATTAAGACTTATTGATGGCAATTACGTCATTTTTCTTCGCATCTTCTTCGTCAATGCCACCCACCCGCGGCCCTCTGTGGGAGTTCTTTCACCGAGGAAGAAAGCGTAACACGGCACATTGCAATGCCTACTGCCTGGCTTGTATTGCCCTTTATCGCCCAGACAATGTCCCCATTCCAATCGACCCCCGCACGTGTCGATCGTTGGTAATTCTGCACGTTCCTGGAACAAGGTTCATGCCAAATGGATGGTAGCTGCACAGGATCTCTCGGACGACGAGGATGGCGAAGAACTTCAACGGTTGGCAACCACGATGGGGCCATCAACTACCAAATTTCTTCCTCGTATATTGGCGAAACTCTTTGGTGGTCAATCAAGCGCCCTTTCAAGGCGGCTCCACGTCCTTTCACGAGGGAAACATTGCTCATGGAGCTGTTGGCTGCCGAGCACTCAGACGAAGAGTTAGATGACGGGGAACTGGAAGGGTCTGGCGATGATTATGACGGCTGATTGTGCAGTACCTACTTACGATCTGACACAGAAAAAAATTGAGCACCCCTTAACTTAAGCCTTAATATGCCCTTAATATTAAGGCGTAATTAGGTGTTAAGGCCTTAACAAAAAGATTTACCCTTATTAACACCTTAAGTGACAACACTGAAAACGTGACATTTTATGGAGATCCATTTCTCGACTCCAACCCTCTGTGGCGATAGTCAACACGACTCTGACCAAACAAAAGAGGCGGTGCTGCTTGAGGACTATATTTGCACATGTACTTTACAGCTAATGTCGGAACCGAAGGCGCGACCAAAAAATTCCCAATTTGGACAACTTTTGGATTCCACGACCGATTCCCTCATTTCTCACTCATTTCGCATCGGATTGTCTTGGTATGAGGCTCATTCTTTCAGAATAATTCAGGCGCAATTAGTGATAGAGTCAGTTTTTCGAAATATCCTTTTTTTCTGTCAGTTGGCAGGGAGTCCTGGTTTGAGCTCAACACGTTCTAGCACGACGAGTTCTTACCCAATCTGGCTCAAATTTTGGGAGGGAGAACTATAGTACATTCGTAAGGGGGTGATAGAGCCAGATTTTCAAAATACTATTTTTTTCTGTCAGTTGACAGGGGGGGTCCTGGTTTGAGCTCAACATGTTCTAGCACAACAAGTTCTTATCTAATCTGGCTCAAATTTTGGGAGGGAGAACTACAGTACATTTCTAAACGGGTGATAGAGTCTGAATTTTAAAATTCATCTACAGAAACTCACTATAGCATTGGGAGTGATCTGCAGTCAACATTGTTCAAACCCATATATCTCAGTCATTTCTGAACCAAATGGATCACCAAAATTGGTTATAGTGACGTCTCAGACCAACTAGGCCACCCATATGGTTCTCTTAACCAAAGACATGTACTAACACACGCGTCACGGGCAGTCAATTTGGTTACATCATTTGCGCGCACTCTAATCAGGGTGTTTTTAGTACATGTCTTTGGTTAAGAGAACCATATGGGTGTCCTAGTTGGTCCGAGACGTCACTATAACCAATTTTGGTGATCCATTTGGTTCAGAAATGACTGATATATAGGTTTGAACAATGTTGACTGCAGATCACTCCCAATGCCATAGCGAGTTTCTGTAGATGAATTTTAAAATTCTGACTCTATCACCCCTTTAGAAATGTACTATAGTTCTCCCTCCCAAAATTTGAGCCAGATTGGATAAGAACTTGTTGTGCTAGAACATGTTGAGCTCAAACCAGGACCCCCCTGTCAACTGACAGAAAAAAATGATATTTCGAAAATCTGACTCTATCACCCCTTTAAAAATGTACTATAGTTCTCCCTCCCAAAATTTGAGCCAGATTGGATAAGAACTCGTCGTGCTAGAACGTGTTGAGCTCAAACCAGGACCCCCTGCCAACTGACAGAAAAAAAGGATATTTCGAAAATCTGACTCTATCACTAATTGCGCCTGAATTATTCTGAAAGAATGAGCCTCATACCAAGATAATCCGATGGGAAATGAGTGAGAAATGAGGGAATCGGTCGTGGAATCCACAAGTTGTCCAAATTGGGTATTTTTTGGTCGCGCCTTCGGTTCCGACATTAGCTGTAACTATGAACACTAGCTACATGGTGATGCATTCGTTCAAGCCTAGTCACCTACATCTTTGTTGCTATCCTCGTAACTTGCAAGCCTGGTTTTGTGTTTCATCAATCTCAATCGTGTAACCATTGTGGAACTCCACTTACGGATATTTTTGCTTCTTCCTTGCCCGACGTTATTTCAGAGCTTTGGATCTTCCGACTTCATTCCTCTGGATATCTTGTCATTTTGGACTGAGTTCTTCCGCTTAAATTTTTCATCGGCCAAGATGTGAGGGTCGAGGAACAAGCACGAAAAGCTCCAACCTAGAGGTCAGAATCTGAAGTGTAGCTTTCCCACTACGCAGATTTTCCGACCCATGGTCACAGCATGCCTTACCTTGACCGAGAACATGTCACGGCATACATTGCACTGGAGCCAAACGGGGGTGTGCATTGGTCCGTTGAGGAAAAGGCAGCCGAAGCTGGATTCGCCGAGAAGCACGGTTCTTTTCTTCTCGAATGTGGCGCAGGGGACGCGGATAAGATCTGCGCCAAGCTGGTGGCCACAGGCTTGAGGGTAGACACTTGTATCCGTTATGAAGCTTTGCAGCGTCCCGGACCCGGTAGCCACACTAGCAGGCATCATCCTCCAGTCGGGATCCTGTCCTAGTTAAACAATGAAATTATGACTGGCGAGAGAAAGACCCGAAGAGTATGCTGGGTAAGTTTGAATATATTCTTGAAGCACGTCGGTTAGGGCGAAAATTGGGCGGTAATAGTAAGAAGGCCGGTACCTTTGAATCTTGGTATTGTGCCCCCCCGTATAACCGACGTCAATCACTGAGAAGCGGGTGGAGCGTTGGCTGAAACCCTTGGGCAGAGTCAGAGGTCAGACTAACGAAGCAGACAGACATTTTACCGCGACGAAAGCATCAAATTCTCGCACGGAACAGATAACCCTTTTTGACATCTTTCCGTTCGTGACCATCCCAGTAAACACCCTTCTGGTGATGTTTACGCCAGTATCCCAGCTTCCAGAGCCATCGGTGGCGGTGCCGGATAGACACAGTCTTCTTTTTGATAGAAAGCGAGGGAAGTAACGTCTCGTTGATGTGACGTTGGAGCAATTTCGGATTGACCTAAATAAAAGGTCAGTGACTGTCCGTTGCATGCGAATCCTTGGCCTACAAAGCGGTGGCGCTATCCGGGCCCGTGTTGTGGATCTTCCTGGAGCGCCATACAAGCGTATGTGCGGCCCGGGTATCAATATAAAGAGAGAGGTCTAGAAGGCCCGAAATTATCCGCCATGCATGCCGCTGCCACCGGGTCGAGAAAAACTATCAATAGCATGAGCAGTCAGAACGCTGTACACAGCAAGCTTCTTCCCGTCCCGAATGCTCTGCTGAGGATTCCAGAACCACCTCCCAGATCCCCAACTCCTCCAACGGAGGTTATTGTGCGGAAGTCTCCATTCATGGATTCCGCTCACTCACCGGATAAAGGACTTCCAGCCTCATTGCGGGGGCGGTAATAGGTTTACCCAGGCAGACAAAGAGTACTTTATCAAGTTCCTTTGCTGGAGCCTGAAACAGGATCCGTCTCTCCGTAGAGGGAAACTATGTGAGCTATTGGCAGAAAAAGTCGGCTTGAAAAGAGAATCAAATCCGTCAAAATAATGGTCCCACAGGTGCCACACCACAACACTCGATCTTGGGCATCACACTGGTCAAATAACCATGATTTACCTGATAAAATACTGGCATCTGCTAGGGAACGTGCTGCAGAAGCCTCTGATTGCAACAGGAAGACGGCCAAATTCTCCCAGAACTTGAGGACGTCAGAGATGTCACTTCCTCCACGGATCAGGGGAAAGTTTGACTTGTTGGGTATCAAGTTGGATAGTATGGAGTTCTTCGAATAGCCCGCGCTCTTCCAATCCCCTAGTTTGTACTTTAGCCAACTTTTGAACTCACTTCTGGGCGCTTCCATTGGAGTCTCTTGGAGCGATGTTCAAAATTTTATTGGAGTCTTCTGAGCATCCTTGCATGTTCTTTAGAGCTCTCGCCAATCTGCCAGGACCCTGTAGATGAACGGTAGACAGCCGAGATTGAAAACGGCATGATGAAAGTTCGTGGCGTGGGAGCAACTTGAGAGATACTTCTTTGTGTCGATCAGCAGAGGGCAGATAGTGGGCTTTGCCGCAAAGCGCGCTGCCACGAGTTATTCACGCAACTTGTGGGCACCGGCAAAGGACGGGTTGATCGTATGCTGTTTGTTCCTGTTTATCCCTACCAAGTGGACGGTTTTCGGTCATTTTGAGCTTCTCCCCCTCCCGACGCAAGACTTGCCTCAATCTTAAGAAGCCAAATTAGTTATAACGTACATCAGCTGAGTTCTATAGATTAATATATTTTAATAACTCACTTACGCGTTGAAAGACGAAAATCGATGGTTTCGGAGCAAGTAATTATATCACATGCTCATCTAATTCACCCGACTTTGCGGCCCAGATATGAGCCAATCCACAATATGGCTAAAATGTGTACTCGGTCCCCACTTTAGGAGGCAATTAGGGTCAATGTCCCGGACAGATTTATTATACACCAAATTTATTGTATGTTTTTGTGCACTCCCGCACCGACTGAAGCAGTCAGAGAAAATAAAAGATGAATATTGACCCTAGTCAATGATACACCCAGTTTATAGCTGCCTTGGGGAAAGAGAAATAGAGTGAGATCAATTCCCTATTTGGCAGCGATAAATGTCCGCAGAGGGATGCGCGGCTTAGAAGATAGCCCTACTTCCTCCATTGGATTACACCTTACACCGAGTACGGCCCAAATTTTGGACCCTCAAGTCACTAAATGCCTGGGATGGGCTCGTGTAGAACACCTTTGGATGAGATCTTTCGATTCCGATGTGATAAAGCAGACTGCCGGGAGGAGTTAGAGAAGATGGATAGATGAGTAAGGTCAGAGTGAAGGTGACGGGGGAGGCAAAAATTATGAGAATCAGGGTTTGCCAATGAAATTGACAATACCCGCAAAGGGTCGCCTTCGCGTCTCTTGATCCAGAACAGAGATTAATCAGCAGGGGCAAGCATCGCCGACTGGCTAGATCTGATCCCCCAGAACCCAAACAGAAGTCACAACTTGCCAGCTTGCGACTTTTATCCCCAGAACCCAAACAGAGGTCGCAAGTTGTCAGGTTGCGATGACTTTTATCCCCCAGAACCCAAACAGAAGTCGCAACTGGCAGTTGCGACTTTTACCCCCCAAAACCCAAACAGAGGTCGCAACTGGCCAGGTTGCGACTTTTATCCCCCAGAACCCAAACAGAGGTCGCAACTGACGAGGTTGCGACTTTTATCCCCCAGAACCCAAACAGAAGTTGCAACTTGGCCGGGTGCAACGACCTTGATCCCCCAGAACCCAGAACCCAAACAGAGGTCGCAACTTGGCAGGTTGCGACGACCTTAATCCCCCAGAGCCCAAACAGATGTCGCAACTGGCCAGGTTGCGACTTTCATCCTCCAGAACCCAAACGAGGTCGCAACTGGCCAGATTGCGACTTTTATCCCCCAGAACCCAAACAGAAGTCGCAACTTGGCAGGTTGCGACGACCTTGATCCCCCAGAACCCAAACAGAGGTCGCCACTTGTCAGGTTGGGATGACTTTTATTCCCCAGAACCCAAACAGAGGTCGCAACTGGCCAGGTTGCGACTTTTATCCCCCAGAACCCAAACAGAAGTTGCAACTTGGCAGATAGCAACGACCTTGATCACCCAGAACCCAAACAGAGGTCGTAACTTGGCAGGTTGCGACTTTGATCCCCCAGAACCCAAACAGAAGTCGCAACTTGGCAGGTTGCGATGATCTTGTCCCTTAGAACTCACTTGCAACCGCCAGGCGAGGAGGGCATGTTGGAAATAGCGATAGGAGGTGTTATGGATGTGGACATTTGGTGTATCACCTATGCATAGCAGGTTAGAAAACGGACAATGGGGTACTCCAGTAGCAGAGTACAGCAGGGTGACAGAGGCCAAATAGGCCTTGACCTTCGGATGCTAGCATCGGCCAATAGGGTCCAGTGAAATTAAACAACCATTAGCACTGTACCGCACAAGGTGTTGACTTCCAAATCCGAAATGACGGTGCAGTGGAAGCCATGCTTCCCACTCTCTCTTTCGACCCAGACTCCTGCTTTCAACCACAAGGGTGGAGAGCTGGGTGGAGAGTAGGAAAGGATGCTAAGGTCGGGTGATGGGGTCCACTGAAATTAAACAGACATTAGCACTGTACCGCACAAGGCGGTGTTGACGTACAAATCCGAAATGACAGTGCAGTGGGAGCCATGCTTCCCACTCTCTCTTTCGACCCAGACTCCCGCTTTCGACCACAAGGGTGGAGAGCCGGGTGGAGAGTGGGAAGGGATGCTAAGGTTGGGCGATGGGGTGCTGCTAACCTTATTTCGGTCAGCCGTCCTACCTCCAAGGGCTGCACTGTTGTTTTCAAAGACAGTGGGGTTCAATTCACATCTCCCACTGGCAGTGAATTCATGATAGGCTCACTTGCAAATGGAACGTATGTTGTTCTTATGGAACACTCTCGTAAATGACGGCGACGCCGCTCACTCAGTCCAGATTTTGCTTCGTAAATTCACTGCGGCAAAGCCGAGAATGAACAGCAAAAATCTGGAGAGGAAGGAAATGATGAGAGGCGCTGCTAAACGCAGAAGCGCGGAGCGCTTACCTTGTGCTGGGTGGTAAAGGCGAAGCCGTGGGCAGCACAAGGAAATTTCCAACGACATATATATTGTCTCGGATCCGGCCTCCGCTAACTCAATAGCACCGAATCAAGACATGCCGATGAAACGGAGGGACAAGGTCGATTGACCTATGGATAGAAGATATGGCGGTGCCATTATAAATTGTTTTTGAGGCGGCGGAGCCGCGTATCACGCGTCGGGTGGGCGCAGAGGCCTCCGAAAAACCTCCCTACCCCCGGAATCCAATTTTACTCCAACCTCTGCCGCGTTCCAAACGCTTCAGGGAAGTAGCAACGAACGCAAGCCCGCCGAAGCGGGCCCCGCATGAATTGGGCTCGGAGAGATAGGCTATAATGAGCTGTAAATGTTGTTGAGGGGAGGTGGTGGTCAAAGATGATGAATGCGACGAGCTCTAGAGCTTAGAGGAGGCAAAGCCTCAGCGCGGCAAGCTGCTGTTCCGCCCGAATGGTGGGATTGTCGCGGATATAAATCTTCCACGCTGCGGAAGACCAACGGCCGATGGCCTGAACCACGCTCTCACTCAGACCGAGACTGGCGTAAAACGTCGCAGCCCCGGCGCGAGGAGAGTGGCCGCCATAGTCTCGCGACAAGAGCGCGAAAAATTTCTTGTCGAACCACGACCGCGTGGGGAAAGAACCGTCTTCTCGTAAGAAAAGAGCAGCGCGTGCGCCGTGGCGAGAGTCTCGTTTGGCGACGTATTGGTGGAGTAGGGAAACGGGGTCCGCAATTTCTTGCTCTGCGAAGAGGATGTCCGTACCACGATAGAACAGATCACCCTTGTGGTATGGGAGGTGGTATTGAGCTCGCTTGCCGATGAAGACCAACGACGCGCACTTGATGATCTTTCGCCAGTCAAACAAGGATTTGTCGTTCTTGATGACGAGCTCCCCTGAACGATGGCATCCGTAAAAACAGCAGGAGAGTAGTACTGCAAATAAGAAGTCGTCGTATGACCCGCTGCAGACGGCGAACTGAAGGAACGCGTCGAGGTGTGAAGGGCGCAATGGAAGCTTTCGACGGATGGGGTCGGCTCGAGCTTTCTTCGAGCCGCGGATGGTCGCTTGAACCAAGGGATCCCCGCGGACTTCGTCCCACTCAGGATAAAGATCCTTGAGGAAGTGGCGCGCTCCCGAAAGGTATTTGGGACCGGATGCGATGAATTGTGATGTGTAAGCGATATACCGGGACAGGGTTTGGGGCGTAGGGTCGAGAGGAAGTGAGTATTTCATGCAAAACGAGATATAATCTCTCGCACCAATGGCGTAACCTTTGGCAGTGGACAGCTCGATGGACGTAACTTGCAGATGGAGTGTCCGCTGATCTAAATCAGCGAGATCCATCTGTGGGCGGGGCCTTCCGCGGAGCAGGCGGCCCACCCAGCGCGCTCAAAAGCACTCCCTCCAGCGCGCCGGCAGCAGCTCCCGTGGGGGAGTGAAAAGGCGGACGCGGACCGAAGGAAACTCCCGCTGAAAATCTTCGAGCAGGAAGCGGGAAAGAAGATCAGCTCGGATGTTCTTCTTTCCAGCGATGTGGTGGACACGCAAGTCGATGCCCGACGTCAGAATGATCTGGGCGATGGCCAGGACCACTCCGTTGTGGATAGATTCGCGAGCGGCGAGGGACGCGAGTACAGATACAGAATCAAAGCTGTCCGACCATATGAGTAATCGCCGCGGAGGATTTGGTAACGTTGCGGCGTGGTGGACAGCGCAAAGGATTGCGACGAGCTCCAGGAAGAAAATGTCGATTTTAACGGTGGTCGGACACTCCTTCAACTGGTAAGCAAAGCCATAATTTGAATAGACAAAGGACAGCCCTGTGCGGAGACTCGCATCTGTCCACATTATCATATCGGCTTCACTGTCGTGCCAAGTGGTCGCGTCGACGAAGCGGACACCAATAGAATTGCGTATGACCGACGACAACCAGGTCAAGTCCTGGATAACTTCCTTATTTAGGAAGATTTCCGCGTTGGCATGAACTTTGCCCTGCATTTTGCGGTACAGCTCGGTGAGGGCAGGCCGCGCCCATGGGAGCACGTTAAGCATCCAATTGAGGAGGCCGCCGAGCTTCTGCCAATCCCGTAACGGACGCTGACGACCCGGGGCTGTAAGGAAGGTGCCAACTTTTGCAATGATATCGGTGACAGATTCAGGAGAGAGTGAAATACTCCCGAGAGCGGCGTCGACTCAGAAGCCAATTATTTTCAGGGTGACACCGTGCTCCTGTTTTCTGTCCTCGAAGGGGCATCCAATGAATTCCCATAATATGAGGAGAAGGACCTGGCAGCGTGGCCGAAGCAGGCCGTGGTAAAAGACGAGATTGTCGAGGAAATCCCACCCGAAGAAATCATCCATGTAGACGAATAAGCTGATTATGTCGAATTTTCGAATGGCGATCCAGCAAAGAAGCCCAGACACCGCGCACCAGCACCGCGGAGAGGCCCGGTTGCCGAATACCAAACGACGCACGATGTGCAAGACAGTGTCGACTTCGACAACTTGATGCAGCTGCCAAAGTGGATGGGCCGGGAGATTCAGAAACGCGCCTTGGACGTCAGACTTGAATGAGACAATTTTGCGGCTGGGATGAGCGACACGCACGTCATGCAATGCCTGGCCGAAGTCGTGCATGTCGTCGTAACGGACATGTCCTTCAGCTTTGGGTATGCCGTCATTGAGACCCGATGATTTGTGGTCAGTGATGACTCGTGGCTTCTCTTTCTGCCAAACGACGAACATGGGAGATTTCCTCATGCCCGGCAGGAGTTCAGTGTCGGGCAGAGCTCCGGACCAGTGGGATGAACTAATTTCTTTGTCACGGTAGGCTCGGATAGCGGCGAGATCGGCCGGGTCAGTCGCGAAGTTCTCGCCCTTGACCTGAAGCTCGACTTTGTACTTGCCGTCGTGGAAAGGCCAAAAACCCTCCCGCAACCCGGTCATCACTGAGCGCACGAAGAGCTGGTTGGGATGATCTACGAGGAGATTTTCGAAACGCTCGACGTTGAAAGGGGTTTCGACTTTGATGTGATCCTTCATCGCGCGAAGCGAGGCTTGCACGACTGGGTCGTTGAGTAAGTGAGCCGGTGGTGAAGGTAGTGGAGGGGCAGTTTCAGTATACAGGGCGGCAGGAGATATATGATTCTGTGGAGAAGAGGACCAAAGGAAACCACGACGGAATTTTGGCATATGGATATCGGATTCGGGAAACGCTTCTCGCGCTGTCCTCTTAGCGCTATACGACGGGAAAGTCCTAGGACCTAGGGACGCCTGAAGCGCTGTCTGGCCCGTTAGAATCCTTTCGGCGTCGAGCTTGGATGGTAGAGAGGCACTTTTCGTTGTCTTTGGCTCGGTGAGGCTTCCCACATTCACTGCAGGTCCCATGCAAACGACGGTTGTTGCACGGCGCATCACAGAAGCCGAGATTCCAGTTCTGACATGGGATAGCAGCACGTTTAGACGAACTAGTGCTCTGATTCCCAGCAGAAGAAGAACGCTTCGATGAATTGCTCGGAGCGGCCGGACGGTTGAAAAATTGCGATAGCATCGTAAGATTATGCTTATCGCGGTTGTCCAGATGGTATGGGCTCTTCGCATATTTGTCCCTGGCCTCAGCGTCGAATCGGATGGCAACCGAGGGGTCTTGCGGCACGGCGCGGAAAAGATCTGTGACGACCTTAAGGTAGCCTGACAGCTCCGCAGCGCGATGCGGGTAAAGGAGACAGACTCCTGTTCGCCATGCCGCGAAGGCGCGAACCCACTCTGTCTCGGTCTTGACAGCCCGCTTCGCCAACACTTGCTCCTTTTTAACAAGTGCATATTCGCCGGCAAAGTCCTTGGGCTCGTCCTGATGATCGTACCCGACCTCGAACGCAGCATTGATCTTTTCGAAGTTGACGCACTGGTCCTGAACGATGCTCCTCCAAATGGTTCGGGGAAGTGGATCAACGAGAGCTTGGAGCTGCATGAGGTCGATGACGAGGTCGAGGGATTTGTCGGCTGCAAATGCACGTCGGAGCTTCCAGGTCTCTTTGATATGAGGATCGGCAGTGACCCCGGCAGACAACTGCGCCATGTGGGGCGCAACTGACAACAGGGCTGCCGAAAGAGAGGTAGACGATGACGACGTAGGCAACTGAATACCGAGGATGCGTTCCAGGTCAGCCAAGGTGAATGTAGAACGAGTCGGCTGATGCCGTGCAGGGATCAGTCAGCATTCAGCATGCAGGAGGGACTTGGCGATCCAGGGATTGGTCAGTGTTCAGCATGCAGGAGGGAAGTGGTGGCACTTACAGGCTGAACATCAAGAGCAGAGGGAGGGATGGGTCAGGGTTCAGCATGCAGGAGGGACGTGGCGGCACTTACTTCCTGAACATCGAGGACAGAGGGAGGGATTGGTCAGCATTCAGCGGCATCTAAATTACCTTTCAAATGCCCACCTTCGGAAATTTATGACACCACCCTGAGAGTATACAGGGGTCTGTGAAATGTGGAAAATCAGGGCATTGAATGGTTGCAGCGTCAAGTTCACTCCTGTGACAATTTATACTTGCTGCATGGTTCTCGTGAACCGCAAAAATAAGCCTCTCGTGGCAATGAAGCTCCCGCGGTCTCATTCCTGACTACCAGAACGGCTTTCGTGAGGGATACAGAACAAATAACAATCCCTTCATACTCCGTATCAAAGAATGGGCGCGCGCAAACGGCCTTACGCTATTCGTTGCGGCTGTGGATGCAACCAATGCATTCCCCTCAACTGACCACCCGACCCTATGGCTGAAGCTCATACACATGGGAATGGGAGGCACGATTTTTAACTGGCTGCGCATGCTATACGAACGAATGGAATACTACGTCCGACACGGGGACCAAAATTCCACGCAATTCAAGGCCTTCATGGGCTTGCTCACAGGCGACCCGGCATCTCCTGTCTTGTGGAATTTGTTCATGGCTGACCTCGTCCTAATGAACGACCCGGACGACCCCATTCTATCAAGCGTTCGGATCGCAATCCTGGCTCAAGCAGATGATATATTACTCATCTCAATATCGGCCGCGGGCTTGCAGCGCAGACTCAACACACTCGCGGAATGGCGTTCCAAAAATTTCATTCTAGTCAACATGATCAAGACTGTTATCGTGATTTTTGGTCCCTCATTGGCAGACCTCCAATTCCGCCTAGGAGCGAACATTCTGGCCATTAAAATGCAAGAGAAGTATTCGTGGTGGAAAAAAGTGATGGACGGTCGGTTTGATGGCCATATCTCTACGATGGAGCATCTTTTGAAGCAAACTCAACTATTCAGGACATATACCGGACAGGTGGCGGTATTTGGAACCATTGATGACATCACTGACAGCTGATGTCCCATCAGAAACCGCCAACAACCAAAATGAGCATTTTTCAACTCGCTCTAAAAATTTTCTGGTAAAATTTATGAAGCCTAGACTGAACCCTCTGTCACTGCGAGTAATTCCACCAGTCAGACGGTCGTAAAATATGCATCCGTTGTGGAGATGTGAGGGGTCGTCATTTGACTGTTATGACCTGTTTCGTTGGGAAGTCGGCATTTTTGATGGCATCAATAGGCTAGAAATGTTCTTCCAGCCCAGTAGAACTCCCCGTATTCAGTTTTAGGCCCTTACCTCATCTTCCAGCTCCGGAATCTGTCAGCAAATTCCACCGTCCATCACTTTTTTCCACCACGAGTATGTCGGTATCAACATAAATACAAGCACACGAAACATGTTCGAGGACCATTATAAAGAGAAAGCAAGTACTGCCAGGTACTGTGCGCACCGAATTATGGGAGTAGAAGATTCCACAGGCAGATTAACCCCCAAAGAACTCAAGGTCCTGTATATGGCCCGCGTTGACTGTCATCTCATCCACGGGTGTGAAGTCTCCCCCGACAGTGAGGACACTCACGTGAAGGAACTCTGCACGGTACAGGTTAATTTTCTTCGCCAAATCCTTAATGCTCACTCTCATTCTGTGCGCGTTGGCCTATTCACGGAAACCGGGATTATGCCGCTTCGAATACGTCGCTTCCTACTTCTGCTAGGCTATCTGCAGTATCTTCTATCGCTCAATTCATCTCACCTCGCGCGTGCAAGCCTCAATAGTTCAATTGAAATTGCAACGACAGGGAGAAAATCATGGGTTGGTGATGTAATTTTAGCCGCCAGGAAATGCCGTTCCAATACCCGCCGCTCGATTTTAGTAATGCGACCGAAAAGAGTATTGAAGCTTACCGAAAATCTGTAGAGAAATGTGCCGAGAACTGGTTGCAACAGGAAGTTAACAATACAGACAAGCTCTATCTGCTACATGGACGACGCGAACCCCAGAAGGACAAGCCTGCCGTTCAAATAACTCTATTCCTTAGGCACTACCTCTCAATGGTGACGACACAAAGCCATCGCGAAGCACTGACTTCAATTATGCTGTCGACACATTTAGAGTATATACAACTTTAGTGGGAGTGGGACTCATCCAGTCCCACTCCCACTGTTCAGTCCCACTTTTGCGTGTGTGCCGTGTGGGATTCATTTTGAAAAAGTGCGACTGGCCGTTTGATCGCAACACGGCATTGTACCATCAGTTGATGGTGCCGAACTATTACCAGCCACAGGAGATGCATCCTTGACGCGGTCACGTGCAATACTTGTGAAGCAGAATAACCGCGAAACAGCGCGAATATCAAATTTTTGTGACATATATACAAACTTCAAGATATCTATTGCTCCCCAAGAGCTCGGCGTGATTTGGTTCGTGGCCGAGAACCCTCAATGATTAAAGCTTCATTGACTTCGGGTGCCCTCGGCCGCTTCTTCTTCGGAGCTAGTGTTTCGGCATCTGTGGAAATCACAGACGGCTCGTAGAGGAGCGGCGAAGACGGCATGGGCAGTGTGGGTAAGTTGCCAAGGTCATTGTCTACTGCTGGGCCAAATTGATTGTTGAAATCCCCTGGGAACTCCGGCACATCTCCTAACCCAGAAAGTAAGTTAAACCTGTAAATGGGAAAGCCAGGCTCACCGGGATATAATGCCAGGCGCAGACGCCGCTTCACGCTCGTTTGCATCAAGTTCATGCTTCCAAAGCTCTCGCATGGCTGCGGCGTCCGGCTCGTAACGCTCGCACCCTGCAAAAAGACTTGGATCGATGAATTCGCAGGTCCACACTCCATTGCACTTTAAATGAGACCGGCGACATTTTAGGGCCTCTGTTTGACCAGGAAAAAGCCCAGTGACCAGGGCATCAATCGAATGGCCGCCAGAGCCGCCCCATGAGTCCTGGTCCTGTAATTCAAAGAGTTCGGGACTGAGCAAACCCAAAGCCAAACGAAACTTACCTCTTTTCGAAGATACCGGTCAATTTTCAAGGTCCGATTCCCGACCTTGAGCAAATCCAATGCATGCGATAGATCAACGCGATATGCAGTGGGGATACGAGGCACGGCCCAAGTGGAGGGAATCGATGATAGTTCAATGATTTCGTCCACCGCTTCCTCACGGGTGAGTTGAATCTTGCTCGAAGCTGCTTTCTGTTTGCCTTTGCGCCCTTTCGCACGTGTCGGAGCGATCGGAGGAGGGATTAAGAGGGGTGGAGCAGGTAGTGGTTCGATTTTAGGGACGACAAGGGGAGCAGAAACCGTTGCCGGAAATCCGTCAGAGTCGGAATCGGAAATCACTATCACATCCTTATCGCATGGGCTCGAAGCACGTGAAGATGGGGCGCGGGATGGAGGGATGAACGAAGCGCGGCTACTGGGACGCGATCCAGCCAGAGAGAAGACCGAGTTGGCTCTGGACGAAGCACGAGAGCCTAAAGAAGATCCGGCGCGAGATGGAGCACGAGAGCTGAAGGGAGTGGAGTTTTGAGTGCGGTACTCATCATAAGTGCCATTAATCGTGTTCATGTAGGCCTGAAACGCAATAGAGTTAATCCATGCATCAGTGTTGTCGAGATCAAAGAACAAATGTCCACGATAAACTTCGCCCAATATCTTCTCCGTGCTGTTAGTTCCCATACAGAAGCCTGAAGATTCCAACGTACACAGTTCCGATATGCCCGAAGTTGAGTCATTGTGGCATTTTCGGGGTCCCACATATTGAGTGAATCGTCGGCATCGTTATGCTGAAGATAAAGTTGGTATCCGTGGGATGTGATCCACACGGGGGCATTCTCAACCGAGAAAAGGGATCATGCGAGGGATCACCGAGGGCGGACGGAAAGGCCTGGTTGAGTAAGTGGCTCCATCGCAACCCGAAGCAAGAGAAATACTGACAAATTCTCTATATGCCCTGATCTCTTTGCTTGTAATATCTCCGGCTGCCTCGAACATGGTGAGAGCTCTATGCTTGGGCAATAAATCAACGAAGGAAAATCACGAAAATACATTTGTACCTGGTTGTGAAGCGAAGAGAGGGTGAACTGAAGATGAGTAGAGACACAGAAGACGAAATATTCGTAGGGCTTACCCGTTGTACTCACAGGTATTTATACTGGATCCTGGAAGTACGGACCGCTGTCCCGAAGAGAAGTGGCCACGAGTTCGAAAGCAACTGAACATGACGGACGAAACACATGGTATGTGCATGCTGGAAGCACTCACCCATTTAGATTAAAAGTACTCGAAAGCCGGCACAATTGAACATTGCCGTCATTGCAGGACAAGATATTCGGATAGGGCAACACGCCGTGACGCACATTGGACTGCAGCATGTTTCGTGTTTGATATTAATTCAATATTAATGCATCGGTAGCGGCGGCAAGCACCGGTCCCCTACTCTTTATACTCTACTTTCGCAAGTGGACAGTAATTTCATTCGTAATAGTTGTTTAAAAATCTGCTTTAAACGATAGGAAGAGGCATTCTTGCGTCAATGACTGTCTCAGCTGGGCGGTCCTCTTCGGGCACTGCATCATGCATGGCTACAGCAGCCTGCACATTGAGTGACAGCTTTTCACTGTCTGCCCCAGAATAGCGTCCAAGGGCAAAGACAACCATGGCAACCATCCCTGCATCCAGCTCACCATCATATTTTGGCAATTGTTGAAAATTCTTGATGTCAAAGTCCACAGAACGTGCATCATAGATGGGAACTGATGAAGAGCCGTAAACATCTATTCAGTCTGAAATAATGAGGTGTACCTGGTTTGTCAGGCGTACAAGCTGCAAAAGTATCCCACTGAATGGTGCCGTCTTTCTTGGGCGAAATGGGGATATTTACGGGTGCTGTGTGTGCTGAAAATTGGATATGGGGACTTTTGTTATAGCTGGGTGGGAAGGTAGATATGAGTGCCTTTCCTAAAAAAAAAAACAATAGCAAAAGTGTAGGGTTTGGTTGAGCTTTGTCATCAAAATATTGGCGGTGTGTTTTAAATTTTGAATAAAATCAGGATTTTCGTGTGTGATGAAAGATCAAATAGAGAGCTTGCGCAGAAGCCGCATGAGCCGCATGCGGCTTTTTGGCGCTGCGCAAAGCCGCGTGCAGAAACCAAAGTTGAGGTTTGACAAGAACTGAGTCAGTGGAAGGGTTGGTGGGCCCGAGTACATGTACTGGGGATGCAGAAAAAAATGTCTGCACCTCAATTTCTGTGTGCCGGACACGAAAAGTGTGTCTTGTCCCAGTTTCCTCCTTGGCCCATACGGCTGTGGTGTTTGTGGAGGAATTTTATGAGGTTTGTGAGGTCCTCAGGGTTGGCAGTCCAGTTTGCTGTGTCCTTGGTGGGCATTTTGGGGCCAAACAAGCGTCCGGGGATGCGACGCGACGAGCAGCAAGCAAGAAAAAAGTGTGGGAGAACGTGTTATGTCACATCACGTAACTACATCAGTTCCAGTTCCTCCATCACTTCCAGTTCCAAATCCGCTCCCGGAGTAACTCTGAGTCATCAGATGTGTCATGGGACAAAAGATTTCCCATAAATTGAGAAAAAATTATTGCCGCAATAAAAAGGGTCGAGCGTGACGCGTGACTGCCGAATTGAACGAAATAATACAGTAGCCAGCGAGAGACGAATCAATAAAGAGACAGCCACCGGCTCAATTGCGGAAAACATCCAGATAATCGCAGATGGCCAAACTTGCCGGTTGCTCGGGGCATGGATAGGAAATAAAGCACCATACATCACACCATGGCCCTCGGTGCTTGAAAAAATGGAAAATGACCTTGAACGATGGAAAATAACGGCACCCACCCTAGAGGGGAAGCGGCACATCATAAACATGGTCATCGGCGGCAGAACTCAATACTTAACGAGAGTCCAGGGAATGCCGAAAGATACTGAGGAGACACTGATCAAGACAGAACATGCTTTCCTTTGGGATGGTACTACCTTCTCTTTTGCCTCGGCGCAGTTTTCTGCACTAATTATCGTTCGCAAAGGTCCTATGCGCCATCCAGGAGTGGTCCACCGGGCGCTGGAAAAACCGCAAGTTTACGCACTCAGCCTATTTCACGACATATAAAGCCACACTCAATGGTCTCAAGCGGTGGTTGAAGCACTCGGAAGATCAGGTCAAGGATAATCGTGCAGCCAGCAACGCAACAATCGATCTTCAAGAACGGATGCTGCGCGTCGCAAGGTCGGTTTCTGCACCACCACCCGAAACAGGTGCATTCAAATGGCAGGCATTTTGAAAAGCATGACCTGATGCAATAGAGGTGCATTCAGATGGCAGGCATTTTGAAAAGCATGACCTGACACAATAGAGACGTATTCAATTTCAAATGGCTGCCATTTTGAAAAGCATGACCTGGCACTATAGAGGTGCATTCAAGGGGCTGGCATTTTGAAAAGCATGACCTGATGTAATAGAGATGCATTCAATTTCAAATTGGCAAACCAGGTTAGAGTCCAATTTTGAGGAAGAAATACTTGTTCATGCTTGTTTTGAACCACAAAGTTCACCCAGTCCGTGAATACCTGTAATATATATCCGAATTCCATCTCTTAGGATTTTGCTCGGAGGCATTAGAGAGCTTGAGCCCAATTGGCATGCCGCTTTTTTCTTTCTTTCCTCTACTCGTCATCACCGAAGTAACCGGAAATTCGCTCATTATGGGAGAAATTTGTGGGATCTTTTGGGTCTGACTACTTGTGAATGCTCATCTGGATATATTCTCGCCCTTTCTATCAAAGTCGGCATCAAAAATCATGTATATAGCCTCTGGAGCTCAATTGGTTTGTGTACACCCGATTTTGGCTATATATTTCGAAAATTGGAGCACATGGCTCAGTCTGTGGGCATACATAGAGGTTTATGTGGTGGGGACTATTCCGTAGGATACATTGAACATAACACATGACATGAAACTCAAAGAAGGCGACTGGATACTCATAAACAAGGCATTTTCTCTGACGAGTCACAACCTGCATGGATGGTGCACAAACTGCTGCATGGTAGAACTGAGAAAATTAAACCTGGAACAGTTCAACCTTGTCTGAAAAGCGACTGGAGGACTTCTGGGTCGTCCTTTCATACATCCATGGTACTCTGCATGACAAATTACCACCTGAATTGCTTGTTCAACAATTAATCCTGAAATCCTGCAGACAATGTTGTGATACGGCGTGGGGCAAACGTCAGTTGCACAAACAGCGGTATAACTGTCCCAGAATTCACAGAAGATAGCTGTCTATCTATTTGACGACACCCAACTTTGAATTTAGCCTAGCGACTTAGCTAGCCGGGTGTTCAAATTTCATACAAGTCTCGTTGAACCTCCCGTCTCCCGTGATCCTTTTGTAAGTAATAAGAGAGGGCGTGGAAATCCGACAGGATGGGGACGGGCACTGGCTTTGCTGGGCTGAGAAGGACCTCCACCTTGGGCATCTTTAGCATCGTCGTCCTCTTCCTCGTCTTCTGACTGGACCTCTCGTTCTTCATCCTCACTCTGTTTCACAGGCGACATTCAGTCCAATGTCGGTCCGTTTGGCCAACGTAGGAAGGTATGCGGTTCGCGTGGGGATCGCAACTGAAGAGGGGTTTCCTGGTGACCACGCGACCTTTACTTGGGATGCTATCACCCATGCCGTCGAGTCCTTGAATGCACCCGAGGTCGCCGAACGATTTAACATGGCTAAGGAATCCAACGAGCGTCGCGCTCAGCTCGTTTCTTATGTGAGTTTCCATCTGTATTGTCAGTATCATACTGACTGTTTCATCAAAGGCTTGGAGCGGTGCTCCGCAGTTGCGTGGGGAAGTAAAGACGCTCTGCAAGAGCGCTGTCAAGCTGTTTGGCATACCGGGAGAATACTCACCCGCTGAGATCGCCAAACACATCAAGTTTCTCACAGGGAAGAAAGGTATCTTCAAGTTCGGTGGAATCAATCTACAAGTGCGTCCCTCCATCCTTCGGAGACTCTATCGCTTAAGGATCAATGTAGGATCAAACCTATGATCGACAGCGACCCTTCGGCGCCGCCTTTTACCACGACGTGATGACGAAGCAGTGGTTTGATACCGCCAAGTCCGAAGGTGTACGTGCCGCGTCTTTCCGCAACTTCATCGATTCCCCCATTCCCGTCTTGACCCTCGTAACGGATGGAGTGAGTTCACCATTCGTGTTTCATGATACGTCTGAATCGTCTATTAGATGGAGAACGCACTCAAGGAATGGTCAACGGGGGTTCGGATCCAAATCAAGTTCACCGAGGAGGAGTTCGGCCCAAGGTCGGAATGTCTTTCTTCGTTTGCACCCCCTTCTCAGACTCTTTTCAACCAGATATCAGCACCATCGGGCGACCCTCCTGAACTTGCAGACCAAGTCGCCGACCTGGTTCACACAGTTCCAGCGCAACCTTTACTCTAAAATTATGTACGCCTCAAACCTCCTTCGGTACCCGCTTACTCACCCTCTTGCTCAGTTCAACCTCGAATTTCCACCACCTCAAGCAAGTTGTTGCCGAGCCCGACGAGGACGAGCTCGATGGCGTCGATTTCAACGCCTTGGAAGAAAGTGTTGCCGGGTCTGACCCTTGAGCTTCGGCATTGAGTGTTCTTTTTATTCTTTCTGCCGCACATTGTTAACGTGACTGTAGTATTATTCACATCACAGTCTCTACTCCTGCATGCTACCGTAACCGCAGTGCTGCCCTTGCAGTATCTACTTGTTTGTGATTTCCTTCGCAAGTTGTTCTGCCTGCTTACTCTTTGCTCATTCCTAGGTTTATAATCTTTATTCGGCATCACTGCGCCTGCAGTAATCATGGTTCGTCGATGTGTTTTAAACGGCATCACTTTACTTACTCTTGCCCCAAACAGGTCTATATTCTCACTGGCTCTCCGACTCAGTCCTAGTCAACTTTATTCCCTGCTTTAATTTACATCTCGTGTCGCACACCTTTTCCGTCCCGTAAGTAGTCAGTAGATTTACGTAGGTAGTCTGAATAACAATTGTTTTCTGTTTTGAAATGTGTGTGACTATAATTGCTATGAAGTGGCTACGCTCCCGATTCAGATACCGTTGACCGTGCGGACTATGCGTACTATGGCTCCTATTAGGCCTATGGCTATGACGGACATTGATAGACATGGCGGCTGCTATGGGTGTCTATGAGAGAAAACACCGCCCCCCCACCTTTCTCCATAGACGGCTGTCCACTATGGCGTCTTCTCCGTCTTACTGGGCTATTTTGGTCTATGTAGCAATTTCGATTTTTCCTGATCATCAGGAAAATCCGAAATTCTATAAAGACTCAAGGGGCATTATCCAGGTCTTTGCTTGTCTTCCGTGGTCTATGAAGACGTACTGCAGGTCTATGTGTGTCTTTGGGGCACTCCGGGCGTCTATAGATCTTACGCACCTGATTTGATGTCTATCATGGACTAGATAGCCGACTCTACATCTATAGTGTCCGCCGGAGTACTTCGGGAAACTATGTCTCATCGATGATTGCTGCCAGCATTGTTCAATGTTCCATAATGTTTGGTCAAGCTGTCAAAATTTTTGATCCTCAAAAATTGGCGAGGACATTCTTCGAGCCTTGCAAAATTCCGACCTAAACTCAATTTTGAAATATGATGTCGGACAACTTAGAGGACAAAGTGGACTTTGCCTTCACTTCATGTCCTGACTTGGCCGCTCAGCAAAGATCAGACAGCCTGGCAGCTTGCCGGCATAGGCGAGTTTCAGTCAAAGATTGCCGATGCTACTGACAGTGACAGTTCGCTTGCCGTCCGTCAAAAGCGAAAGTCGATCGTGCCATGTCCCCCTTCCCTCCTTTTCCCCACCTCCTTCACTCAATCGAATGCGCTTCGTCACCTCGGGATTTTCCAACCCCATCGCCACTGCTCAAATCCATCAAGATAGCTACGCAATCACCCTCTCATTCAGTTAGTCGGCTTGGTGATCCCTCAAGAGAAAATTTCAAGAGAAAACCCCGGATACTCGTCAAAGTGGCAGCTAGTTCCTACCTAGAAACTCCGGAATCCTCAAGTTTTGTCAAGGTCTCAAGCCCTTCTCCGCACCGCTTTTGTCGTTCTATGCTGCTCCTCGCAAGCTGTCAAAAATATGAAATTCAAGAAATGCTCTGTCTAGGTCCCTCAAGCAAGCTGAATCTCCAACGCGAAGAGAACTGAATTGGCAATTCCAACTAATACCTGGCCGCACCTTGCCCCATTACCCCATTCCACACATGCACATCCCATTTCACCTCTGTACTTACGTACCTGTTATCACGTTCTATGTATCTGTCTGTACTTGCAACATAATTTCATTTTCTTGTGTTTTTGTGTGTTCAAGTGGCTGTTGAGAACTATAGATACTTCCGTGACTATGCTGTCTATGGCCTCTCTGGTGCTATGATAGCCTAAGTGGCGTCTATGGCGGTCTTTGGGGAATAAACCACCCCTCCCACTTGTCTATCATAGACAGTCTTTTACTTTCATGTCTATGATGTCTCTCTGGGTCTCTATAGATCTACATAGTAATTTCACATTTTCCTGATGCCTGAGGTGCCCTTGAGGATGGAAATCTCAAGACATCGCCGTTTAGCCGTGTTTCATACACCTGTAAATGGCTTACACTTCCGTTGCCCATATCCAGGTCTACCAACGCTTTATTTTGATCCAACTGTGTACGCACTCACCCTCTTACACCTTTTGATCGGGTTTAAAATTATTTTACTCGAGTCTAACGGGCGCAGGTTGGTCGCCGCGAGGATCCTCGCACCCTTCCCATGCCGGCGTCTTACACCTCGGGCAATGAGTGGGGAAGCTGCCGTATTTCCTGCGGTGCAGTCCCACGGCACTTGCAGCGTACCGCCCCGTGCGGGTGGAACATTCCGGGTCCGCGATCCGCCGAATGACTCAGACTTCCTGCAGTGCGGTCCACGGCACTTGCAGCGTACCGGCCCGAGCGAGTGGAACGTTCCGGGTCCGCGATCCCCCGAATCAGCCAGACTTCCTGCAGTGCGGTCCACGTCACTTGCAGCGTACCGCCCTGCGTGTGTGGAACTTTCCGGGTCCGCCGAATGACTCAGACACCCAGCGAGCATAAAATAGCGGAGCAGGAGTCAGGGGAATCTCACCTCTTCTCTCCTTCCCGCCATTGACTGCTCGCTATGTAGTTTTTAAGCCCTCCAGTGGAGAATTATGACGCGGAAGGAGATTGTGCCAAAGATGCCGCAGCAATTTCTGGCTCAGGAAAAACTCGATTTTTTACTTGAATCAGACTAAGGCCCCTTGAAATCAAAGTGATACCAGCTTCTAATAACCTGTATGCACAATCCTCCCTTGATGTTTGTTTGAATGACTGAATATTTTTAGATATTGTGTTGCTTTGTGAGAACTACAGATGTAAGTGCAAACAAATACAACAGAGGGAATGGTAAGTGACAAACTGTATTCAGATTTACCTCGACTTTGGAAAGCTGCACAAGTGGCACACAAGCAACAGACGGCCGAGGTGTGTTGTATGGATGGGCGGTTGCAGCTGCCATTCGGCAGAAAGGGATTGGGCGCAGATTGGCTGACTTGGGCGAATGATGTGAAAGGATCTTGAACTTGATTGGCTGCAACTAACTCCCAAGGAGGCAGTTGCCTCCAGAAAGACTTGGTTTTTTCCCCATCTTGATATTCATTGATCTTCCTAAACGAGGGTAACAGAAATCAAGATTGTGAGTGGTATTGTGCATGCTACTGTGCACTTGAGGCTTGGAATTCCTGTACTCATCATCTGAGATACATGGTGAGTCTCCCTCTTTTTCTTCCACTTGAAAACTTGATTTTGAGACCCTCTCCACAGACATAGTTAATGAGCCCAAATTTTCAGGTGAATATTGGTATGTTGAGTGTCTGCCTTGTGGAGCAGATAACAAAAATGCCATTCAACGGAAGTGGACCAGGTCAAAGAGTTGACCAATGTGTATGCCAAAATGTGAGTGGACAAATATGCGCAAATCCCCGAATGGTTAGCCTGTTTTGCTGCGTGAGGAATGGACATCAAACCGAGGGACATCAATACAAAATCGCAAGTCGGATCAAATAACCCTCGAAGAGCACACAAGATGCTTCGCCATTGTCGGAGTAAAATAAAATTGTAACAGACCAGGCTGTGATCGAAACAGACACAATGGATTGGATCTAAACCCACGCATACAACGGTGATATTGCAATCAGCTATAGTTAAAACTGTAAGGTCAAAATAGATCAAGTGCAACAATTGATAAAAAATGAAAGAGACAAATTCTCGACACCCGCAACACAATTCATACTGTATCAATTTGTAGGAAGCCACCACAATCGACCTTGATTCTATTGAAAACTCCGAAACATGGCCAAGTCAAATAACCACTAGCAATTGGTTTTAGACACATGTAACACAAAGCAATGAACACATATGTGATGCAAAGCAACGAACATCCAGAGACCAAAAACCGTATCAACCCAACAGAGGAGCACAATGATCTGTAGGAGTATTAGCCAAAAAAAATTGAGAGGTTTGTATTGAAAAGGAAAAACATTCGGCATTGAAGGTTGGAAAATTGGTAGATTTGTAGGAGGCCACCGTGATCAACCGTGATTCTATTGAAAACCCCAAAACATGGTCCAGTCGAGTTATCAACCATCTTTGCATATGAATAGTGACAAACTGACTGGGAATAAAGAAACTTTGCTCCGGCGCTATCATTGACAGATGGCTCCCATCGCCCCGAAACAAAGGCGAACACAAAAACAGTGCAATAATAAGAATGGAACACTGAAAACAGACATTTCATCAGGTAGAGTAAAGGAATTCACGTGTCTCAACTCAACTCAATTCAATTCCATTAATGAAGTGTGAGATAATTCTGACTGTTACCTTGCTGCCAATCACCCACACCCTATTCAGCTACAAATAAGGGAATGGGAGGCCATGAAGCAGCCAAGCAGTCTCTTGTGTGCAATATGATAGTTATGTTAATAAAATGGAAGTCTTGCCAAGGCATGTAAGCACATGTTGTGCTGCTGGAGCCCGATTCTTAAGATGTTTGATGCTTTGTTTGGTCAAGCTTGGTTGATGTGAACACGTATGCGGAACGTGTGACACTGTTCACTACGGCCCCCCATAACAATTGGTTTACACGTAATTACGGTTGTCGTTTGCATGGGTGGCATTTGAGTCGGCTGTCGTCTATTACAGGTCTTGGCATTCCAATAGTAGCGGTGGAGATGGGTAGGGGCTCATTCGCGAGAAAGTTGCCGTAGTCCATGGCCGACAATTGGGTCCGGAAATCTGGGAAGCAGTGAGATCATACGCGCAGTCCTACCCTCGAGACTCTCGCATTGGGAGAGGTTGGCGTAATGGCTCTGCGTCAGAATACCCGCTTTGTACCCCCGAATTATAGCCTCAAGGTATCCAGTGTCGGCCTAGTCCACCGGTTAAGCAGAAGAATGAAAGAGGGAGTGGCGGTACACGAAATGCAGATGCTTGGTCAGCATCCTCGCGTGCCGCACATGAACCTCGACAACCCGAGTCGGATCTCGCTGGAACCCTGTCCCAGTCCTTAGACTAAGTTACTACTAGCCTAGGACAGTCCTATTGCCGCTCCCTCTGCTTCCTCTCTATCGCTCCTTTGCGCTGGCAGAAACCTGCCCCGCCGACGTCGCTGCGTTATTCGTACTCGGCAAACGGACCATCCTGCGCGTCCTCCTCGAGACAAGTTTATACTGAATCATCACGAGGTGTATTACGTCTACAGCAGGATATAGCTCGAGGTTTTCCGTGTCGGGGTGCAGAGCTTTGCGAGGTGCGTGGAGGAGGCTGCGTTCGTGCTTCGTTTCCCCTCTTATGCTGCTTCATCGACTCACTGATCATCTGGGACAGCGACGACACGCTCTGCGAGATAGGCGCGGCGTTGCAGAGCCTACAGGTGCCCAAACTGTCGATTGGGTGAGATATCGACGGGCTCGAGGCTGCGACGCGCGAAGTCCAGACGCGAGAAGTTGACAGTGACGATAAGCCAGCACCAACGATGAGCCAGCACCAACGGGAACGGGAGCACTCCGCCCTCGCTCACTATCGCCGCAGCGAAGAAGCCGCCCGTGCCCACGCGCGCGGTGGCGGTGCCGCCATCGCCTGGGAGCAGCAGCGCGAGGAGCGTGAGCGGAACGACGACCCCGACGTCCAAGTACGCGAGGTCGGTGGTGGCGAGCGTGAGCGTTACGCCTCCCCCGTCAGCTGCCTCGTCGGTGCGCACGGGGACGAGGTGGGTCTTATTCCTCTTACCTCTTCTCCCCTCCTTGCACTACACCGCCCACCACAGCCGACTTCACATCCATCACCTCCACCGACGGCGTGTGCTTCGAGGACGGTGAGCGCGTCGAATGGGCCATGTGCGCGATCATGCGTGGCTTGAAGGAGGAGAACGCGGGGGGGTGTACCAGGTCGGTCTCGCATGTTTGGTTGTTGTTTTTGTTTTGGGAGGGATGGGCGGGGCCGCAGCAGATGTGGATTTGGTGGCGCGATGGGCTGCGATCTGGCGGGCGAATATACTGACGGCAGCTATGAAGATGTCGCGGAAACACCGAGGCATCCGACCCGTCTCCCCGCCGTTCGTCTTCGTCGAGTCGGGGGCACTGGTCATCTCCATCGCGGCAAGCCTTCGCAATGAGGTATGTACCTAAATGGATTCTCAGACTCGGCGCTGATGCTCGGGTAGCAGCAATACCAACGTGAAAATCACCAGATGGACCTCATTTGTGGACCTCGAGGCAATTACTTGGGTCAGAATCGGGTATTGGTGATGTCTCAGCGCAGAACATGTCCTAGATCATGTATATTGCTCCGATTGACCTAGTTTTCTTAAATGATGTATTTGGTAGTATTACGGAGGGCATGAGACACTGGGATAGTGAATGTAACTTGTAATTCAAATGTTTTGTACATTTCGGCACGCCAAATTTTGCCTGGACAATTTTCAGTGCGAGTCGAATGAGATATGTCCCAAATGCGTCCGACAAGAACCGAGGCCGGGGCGGCCGTTGTGCCCAAAACATCCCAAAACAGAAAAAAAAAACGGCCCGCGCTCCAAGTTTCGCAAAGAGCTGAAAACAAATCAGTCTTAAACTAGGAAGCACAACACAACGTGGAAGCGCAACACTGATTATCCCGCTATATCCAGGACTCAGGTAAATCCACCGCTTCATAAAAACAAACTAGGGTGTCTTATAATATCGTCTATAAAAAGATTTGGGTTACACGGTGCCCTAGAGGTGGAGAAATGGACGTGGCAGTCTCGTTGGCAGATGTGGATTCAACATGTTCGACATTGAATGGTAAGACGGGATTTTGTTCCAGATGTTCAAGGCATTCATCATTGATTGTTACGTCTCGATACAACGGGTTATGATCCTTCAACCAAACAAGGGCACGGCGCACTCTTGCTGCGTTCACTGCCAGCAGTTTAGCATGCTCCCGGGGCCATTCGGGGGTCGATGCCGTAGAACCGACAAACAATATGCAGACAGGAGCAGTTATTTCTTCGACAGATGGTGGAAGAATATTGGCAATGTTGGATGGCCGCTGGGGGTAGACGATTACATGACCCGTTATTCCACGTTGCGTACTTTGGAGAATGAGGTCTTGCTTCTCTTCTTTCAACTGAATTATCCAACATTTAGAGCGGCAGAGTGCAATCATTGATTCCTCTATCATAGTCAGGTCCTTCAGCTCACTCGGCACAGGTCCAACAAATGTTCTATTGGCCAGCGATAGAGCAGGCATTTTATTTCTTTTCAAGTCAGAATGGCAGGCCTTGCAAAGAGAGAGAACGGGCTGGCCATCAGATGAATAGGATACCCCATTGGGGTCTACAAGCAGATCACGGAGTGGCCCCTCATCGAAAGGCATGGGAGGAGAAATAGAGGCGGTGTGAAGCCATTTATAGCGGTCGAGCAGATTAGCTTCATCAGTCTCCAAATCGGGTCGCTTCAACACACCGAGATCAATTTGCGAGTCCCCGACTATCAAAGAACAATGTGAACGAAGCGAAACTGACTCGGCGCAGGAAGCACAGGTAAATGTGGACAATGCTTCCGAACTGGTCTGATCTCGAAACTTGTGCACACACTTATTCTTCAACGACTGAGGGATAAGTTGTGGCCATTGTTGTCGGATGGACTCCAGTTGTTCGTGGTACTTTTCGCGGGTGATGCGTTCCGGCTCTTGGGATTGTTCCATTTTTTTTCCTCTTCGCAGAAGGACGATATAACCTTTCAATCTCCTGTGGAGCTGACCGATGCTTTCATCATTTGTGTACTCCACGCCTAAATTACTCAAGACACGTCGCAACGAGTTCAAGGAGATTTTGCTACCATAAACAGCATTGAGAATATGGAACTGCAGATCAACATCCAGCTTGCTTCCAAGCCATTCAGCTTGGACATCAGCACAATTCGGCAAGACTAGCCCAGTTCGCAGAGTAATGGCGGGATGTGAATCCGAAAATTGAGTACAATGACCAGACAAGAGGTGTTCTGTAATCTGACTGCGGAGTGATTCGATAGTCGACTGCTCGGGTACTTCAATCCGATGAAGTGCAGCAATGGAGAGCAGGACAGATACCCCCGATTTCCTTGCTGATCAAGTCGATAACTGTCACCAACGTGAGCGCTTGAAAGCAATGTAAAGGATCATACTCTACACTTGATTAGGCCTGGGTACCTATGGCGCGACCAATGGTCAGGATGGAAGGGGCTAAAAGGAAGATAGTGTTCACTTTAAGCCTCGCCACAAAGACCACCGCCCCGTCCCCCTTACCATCGGCGACATTATCGTGTCAAGCTCCTTGGAGTCATACTCGACTGCAAAGGTCCTTCCGCAAGCACGTCAAAGCCGCCTTTGCCCTCTCTCGCATTGTCTCCCCCACCTTCCGCATTCTTACGTGCGAGAAAGCTCTCCTCACGGTCGTTGTCCACAAGGAGTATGCCATACCGGTATATTTTTGCATAATTCAAAGTGTAGGATAGTAGAGGACATCTTGAGCTACAATCCGGCTGATTCGGTTTGTTTCCAATAAAATCCTAGCTCGAGTTTAAAATTCGGGTCTCTAGTCTTTTCCATATTTGGCCCTGAGTGATGGCGCATCAATATTTTGATTCAATCAATGGTGCAGAAACGGTCGGGAGGGTCCTTCTCCTCGATGCTATACTTTGGTTGACCTAAAAATGTTGTCTCAATGTCAAGAGCGCGCACCGGGAATGAGACCGCACACGCCATGGTAAGCCTGTGCGCGGATGATGCGGGAGGTAGACTTGCCGACTCTGTGTATGATGGGATAAGCGAAAACAAATTAGATTTCCTTTTGGCGGGGATAAAATGGCCAATCCGCGCATCGGCGAGCACCTTTTGTCGGCTTTTTTTTAACGCATTGTACTCACGCAATTTTGGCGCCATCCTGCATTCTTCAAGCAAAGCGCAAACCCAATTTTGGCGCTCTCATTCCTCGCGTCAGTTTCCCCCAACGTCAAAACAGCGAACGACGTGCTAGACGTGCCATCGGAAGTTCTGACAGATGTGCAATTCGGGACGTGCCGCCATTTCTCATTTGCGGCTCATTTCGTACCTGAAGATACATCCGACTAATATTGATTTGCTCTTCGCGGCTTCCAGGAATAATCAAACAGAAATTCCTGGAAAAAATGCAAGCATTCTCCGTTGGAATTTTCATTCCAAATCCTATGAATCACAAAATTGCGCTTTGCGTGAGGAGTCTATTATCACGCGGTCCGCCGGCGACAGATTGACCGCATTGATGGCCACGGGATCTGCCAAGGGTGAACGTGTCTAAGTGCACAGGTTTAAAGAGGTGAAAGGTTCCCGGTCGGCCGATAAAAGTCGTACAGGGCCGAGTTAGCTGTGGAGGAAAATGGGCCTCAGAATGTGACGAGCACTGTCTTTCGGGAAAATTTGGGAGATGGTGGAAGGAGGCGATTTCGGATATCCAGGGGGAAGGCGTCAAGGACAGCGCAATTTTTTGGGGGGGACATCTGAGCAGCGACGATTTGTCTTTGTGCGTTGCATAGGCCGTGTTTCTTGCTCTTGACTTGCCGCAGGAACTCGATCTTCTCGTAGCTGATGCGTGCGTCCGTATGTAACTGTTTGGGGAGATGTCATTTTTGCGCTGGCAGACTCGAAGCGAACGCCGATTCTGATGAGAGCACAGACATCAGGCAAAACCTCCCACAGAATTTTTTGCTATTCTTCGAGAAAATACCAGGGGGCCTCCAAAATTTCAATCCTTCAGAAAACATAATTTTATTGAGGGAAGTTATTATTTTGGAACATTATTCGCAAATTTTCTGAGAATTTACAGTGAGTTTTTGAACTGGAGAGCATGTTGAGCTTTCTCCAATTCGGACCTGTTTCGTTGCTCGATCTTGGCTCGAGTTCACTCTGGCTGCTATGCTTCAAAGAGCTCTAGAAGTCAGAACCGGAATATGTCACCTTCCTTCCTTTAAAATGCTGGTGGAAAACTGCAGTGGATGATTTGCAGAAGAGAATTGCTCGAGTAAGTAGGCGGCGGTGATTTTTGTACAAGTCCGTTGCCGAGAACTCTCGTAACGTTGCTGCAAGATCGGATGATCCCGGCTTCCGATACCCGGTGCCTGATGCACGTGGTGCTGGTCAGTGGTTGATGTCTGCATTTGGCAAGGAAACAATACACTCATCCATTCCTGTATTCTCCATACTTGTAGTACATTCTACCCATATCGCTAGGTCCATCCGTGATAAAGCGATCGCCAAGATGAAGGAGGAGTGGTGATCACCGCGGCACAAAATGAAAATGCCGCTCGGCATATTTCCAAAGGTACGGGCATCATCGAACTTGATATCTTCCATTACAACGATCAACGGCAACGTCAGGTCGCCGGACTCGCCAAAAAAGTCCACGACAGTGGGCCAATTGGTGCAGAGTTCAAAATGCTCGCAGATGCCGCCAAGGCCGCAGGAAAGATTGCATCCGACAAGACCGCGCTGGACCGACGGGTCACGAGCCTAGAAGCGATGAACTTGCTGATGCCAGACTACTGGATTATTTCGTTCAATTCGTCGGTCACGCGTCACGCCCATTTGTTTTTATTTGCGGCAATAATTTTTTCTCGATTTAGGGGATTTCTTTTGGATTTTAATTGTATCAAAAATTCGAACTCAGTGACGAATTGATCGAAATTATGCAGTATCGTCTGGCAGCACACCTTGCTCGCACCTCAGTGTCGCAGGTATGTAACAAGCCAATATTCACATTTCTGTCACAACGTCATGGCTGGTACATCCAAATCGCTTTCCGTCGTATTTTGTCCTCACAAACACTTTCCGTTGAATATACGGGGTTCCTCACATAAATAGGCTTGCTACATGGCTGGAGGAAGACCAAAAAATTCAAATAACATTCAGATGTGTGGAGTATTGGCTCCCAAGGGGGAATCGGGATTTAAAGTGTTGGACAGGGGGAAACGGTGCTGAGTATTGAATATAGTGAGATAAATCAACTTAACTGGACATTTAGACCGTAATTGCTTTTCGAGCCCCTCTTGGAGGGAATCATAAATGCACTTTGTGGTGCCCTAAACTGTTTGGAATACACACAACTTTTTTTTTTTGCAGGCAGTTGCCGAGTCATTTTCATTGGATCTGTTCCTCTCGAGGAGGATGACATCCTAAAATGGTCCGCTTCAAGCCGCTCTGCGACCAAATGCGTCAGGAAAGTAAGATTAGAAACTGTCCGTTTCAAGAACATAATCGCGTTAGCGCGGGTAATTGCTAGTAGCTACTGAAGAGCTGCCGGACATTACAACGCTGGGAAGAAGTATTTTGAGCAGTCCTACTGCGGGTTCGGGCATGGGCCCCGGCACTGCAGCCGTACGCACGGCAAGGCTGCCCAGAATTTAGCCAGCATTCCAGAAAACAAGTCGCCATTCAAATCCGAGCATTTTTGCGTGAGCTATGCCTTGCAAACCATTCATTTGTTTCAATTCAATTGATGCAATTTGTTGATTGAATTGATATGCATCACCTAGGGCTGGGTGGTGAGGCTTGCAGCAAAAAGGAAATGTTGGCTGGGAAATAATCTGAGTAGGCGTAGATCAAAGAAGTGTGAATAAAATATGAAACTTAGCTCAGGTGGGCTCAAACGAAGCTTGAAATGCGTGGGAAGCTGCCAACAGACAAACCCGCCTGGTTGTGAGGAGAGTCGCAAATGCACTCTGCAATCCAAGTGCGTGAAGATTGCTTGGAGTCTCACTTTCTGATTTATGAATCAGTTTTTGTGGATTGGAATTTCGAAAAGTTCGCAGGTAGCAGCGCAGCTGCGAAACAGCACAATTTTGTGTCACCCAAGATTGTTGACTGTGATGGACGCATTATTGCGTCCACGCAAAAAAGAGAAAATTTTGGTGGGAAATGTCGAAATTTTGGGGCTGTCACGCTAAAATTCGGCCGGTGTCGAATTGTCGAATAGGTAAAACCGGTCACGCGTCACACCCTCTGTGGATTTGAAGGAGATAATCCAGTACTCTCCCTCTTGCAACGCTTATTGCGAGCTCAAATCTCGGTAGAATCGTATAATTTTAGGTGCGTTCTGAAGCGTTTTGGCAGGGCTATTTAACTGATCCACTCCCTGGTTCCAATTCACACATTTATTTTTGGCCAAATTCGGCGACGCGTAGCTCGGTTCCCCTCTTGAAACGCGCGTCCTGGGCGCAATACTTGGCCGATTCATCTCAAGGTACGCGCGTTTGAGCCGCATTTCCAACCGCTCTCCGAGGGTACCCTGCTTTCTTCTCACTTCGCTCGCTTCAAACTTACAATTTCCACTTCGGGCAAAGGACTCTCGCGCGACTTTCGCTCTCTCTCGTTCATTTCTTGTCCAATTTCTTTCATTCAAGGTGTGTTGGCGTCTCTTGGAGCTTCTTCCCCCGCTGAATCAGTTTTACTGACATAATACTATCTTCAGACATTCAGATTCATTTGGTTCTAAATTTGCTCGCTTTGCTACACCACTACCTCGCTCTTTATTCCATCCTTAGCCCCCATCGTTCAACCACGCAAAGGATGTCTGCAGGATTTCCGTCCATTGGAGCACTCCAGGGGGTAGTAACGAAGGTTATACGCGTCGGATGAGTGGTTTGGGGTGTGCTAGCGATGGTAGAAACGCGAGAAGACGCGTCGCTGTCGCTTGTAATGAACGTGGGAAGGGATTCAAACTCCGATGATTATATAATAACGGCGCGAGCAATGACATGATCGAGCTTACTGACAGACTATAACAAACGAGGTATGAGTTGGAATTGTTATAGCATCTGTTTAGAAGAGAGGGTACAAAATGGCAGTACGAAGCATGTGATTCAAAATGGCATTCCGTGGCATGGGGTTCAAAATGCGAATTAAATCGTTCAATAGTGAAGCACAGGGTTCAAAATGGCAGTACGAAGCATGTGATTCAAAATGGCATTCCATGGCATGGGGTTCAAAATGCGAATTAAATCATTCAATAGTGAAGCACCCTCCTGCTCCTCGGCTGAATTAAACCATTTGATAGTGAGGCACAGGGTTCAAAATGGCATTACGAAGCATGTGATTCAAAATGCCATTTCGGGGCATGTGGTTCAAAATGTGAATTAAACCATTCAATAGTGTTCAAAATGGCATTACGAGGCATGTGATTCAAAATGGCATTTCAGGGCATGTGGTTTAAAATGCGAATTAAACCATTCAATAGTGTTCAAAATGGCATTACAAGGCATGTGATTCAAAATGGCATTTCAGGGCATATGGTTTTAAAATGTGAATTAAACCATTCAATAGTGTTCAAAATGGCATTACTGAGGCATGTGATTCAAAATGCCATTTCAGGGCATGTGGTTTAAAATGTGAATTAAACCATTCAATAGTGTTCAAAATGGCATTACGAGGCATGTGATTCAAAATGCCATTTCAGGGCATGTGGGTTTAAAATGCGAATTAAACCATTCAATAATGTTCAAAATAGCATTACAAGGCATGTGATTCAAAATGCCATTCCAGGGCATGGGGTTCAAAATGCAAATATCTTGCAGGATCCATTCAAATCTTAAATATGTCAAGTGCTCCCTTATCCCTCCTACTCTCAGCTGAATTAAATGATTTGATAGTGAGGCACAGTGCGAGGAGCGCTTGCAGCTGCTCGCACAGGAGGAGATCCTGCTACTCCATATCCGATAGCGACAAAGTGGGGTCATCGGCGTGGTGGGAGAGGTTTGCCGCAATGCTGCGCGAGATGAGGACCGGCTGACGCAGGCGATGGCGTAGACTGAGCAGCGCTTGAAGGGGAAGTGGAAGCGGAAGGCGTTCGTGGGGGGATAGAGCTGCACGCTGCACGCGACTTCGGTTCGGCCCACACTGAAGCAGACAGAGGGAGGTTTGTTGCTGAAAACGATAAGGCAGCGGTTGATGTTGCCGGGTTCATACAAAATGAACGGCTGCTCGACCCTACTGTATCAACGATGTTTGAGCGGGGTCAGTACCGCCGTGTCCCTCTAGCACGCTGAATCCTGACTGATCCCTCCCTCCATCCTCGATGTTCAGCACGTAAGTGCCGCCACGTCCCTCCCGCACGCTGAACGCTGACCGATCCCTCCCTCCGTCCTCGATGTTAAGCGCGCAAGTGCTGCCGCGTCCCTCCTGCACGCTGAACGCTGACCGATCCCTCCCTCCGTCCTCGACGTTCAGGACGTAAGTGCTGCTGTGTCCCTCCCACATGCTGAATGCTGACTGATCCCTCCCTCTGTCCTTAATGTTCAGCACGTAAGTGCCGCTGCATCCCTCCCGCACGCTGAACATTGACTGATCCCTCCCTCCATCCTCGATGTTCAGTATGTAAGTACCGCCGTGTCCCTCCCGCACACTGAACGCTGACCAATCCCTCCCTCCCTCCTCGATATTCAGGGCGTAGGTGCCGCCATGTCCCTTCCGCATGCTGAACACTGACTGATCCCTCTCTCCATCCTCGATGGCCAGGGCGTAGGTGCCGCTGTGTCCCTCCCGCACGCTGATTGCTGACTGATCCCTCCCTCCATCCTCGATGTTCAGGTTGTAAGTGCTGCCACGTCCATCCCGCACACTGAACGCTGACCGATCCCTCCCCTCCGTCTGCGACATTCAGCGCGTAAGTGCCGCCGCGTCCCTCCCGCATGCTGAGCGCTGACCGATCCCTCCCTCTGTCCTCGACGGTCAGTATGTAAGTACCGCCGCGTCCCTCCTGCACGCTGAACGCTCACCAATCCCTCCCTCTGTCCTCGCGTTCAGCTTGTAAGTGCAGCTGCGTCCCTCCCGCACGCTGAACGCTGACTGATCCCTCCCTCCTTCTTCGACATTCAGGACGTAAGTGCCGGTGTGTCCCTCCCACATGCTGAATGCTGACTGATCCCTCCCTCCCTTGACGTTCAATTTGTAAGTGCTGCCGCATCCTTCCCGCATGCTGAATGCTGACCGATCCCTCCCTCCGTCCTTGACGTTCAGGACGTAAGTGCCGCCGCATCCCTCCCGCATGCTGAACGCTGACTGATCCCTCCCTCCGTCCTCGGCCAGCCTGAACGTGATTGCCTTTTTTGGCAGCCTCTGCGTTGCCAAATTGCCTTGCTGAGCAGCAAAATCAGTCAAACAATGCAACACATGATCGTTCATCAGTAGAACTGCTGCTGCGGTCTCAATTCTTGATTGTTTTCTTTTTTTGTAGGTTCATTCTACTCGTATTGAGATTGCGCAGGGAACAGGCTATTCATATTTCCAAATTTCACATGTGAAATAATTTCCTATTTTTCGCCTTCTCAAAGTGAAAACACACTGTGAATGCATTATACTGTGTATTATGGCAATATGACGACACAGGACGCTAGTTGATAGTTCGCAGTGTAATATATGAGCAAAATGTGTGGGCTCTCAAAAGAGTCCTCACAGCTGTGCCACATGAAAGTCTGCATACAAACAAACTCATGTCCTAGGAGGGTGTCATAGGGACCAGTTGAGAAATTCACGGGCACCATCCCCGGCGCATTCATTAGACGAAGAGATTGAACTTATAAACAAACATATCGACCGTCAGACTGATGTCCTTTATCAGGAAAGGGTTTCAGGAGTATGGTTGAAAATCTGAGGTGGCAGACCCACGAAATCATGGGAATCCCAAGTAAGATATAGTGTGCTGCCTGCACTATAATAACCTTTGGATGAGATCTTTCGATTCCGGAGTCGAAATGCCTATAGGATCATGGCAATTGGTGCGGCCGTTGCCAAGCTATTGGGCAAACAGTGTGAGACGGGACCATTCAAATGAACAAAATGTCTAAATTGGGATTGTGCCATCAATTGAATGCAAAGTTGATGGCTTGCCTCGGATCAAACACGGATATAGAGGCTATTTCAACGCAAAATTGAACTTTTTAAATGCATAGCTCGCCCGTGCCTCAACAGAAAATTACGGTGCCTGGTGCATTGGATAGCTACAGCAATTCTGAGTCGAAATGCCTGTAGGATCATGGCAATTGGTGCAGCCGTTGCCAAGCTATTGGGCAAACAGTGTGAGACGGGACCATTCAAATGAACAAAATGTCTAAATTGGGATTGTGCCATCAATGCAAAGTTTGATGGCTTGGCTTGGATCAAACACGGATATAGAGGCTATTTCAACGCAAAATTGAACTTTTTAAATGCATAGCCTGCCCGTGCCTCAATAGAAAATTATGGTGCCTGGTGCATTGGATAGCCACAGCAATTCTGAGTCGAAATGCCTATAGGATCATGGCAATTGGTGCAACCGTTGCCAAGCAATCAGGTAAACAGTGCGAGATGGGACCGTTTAAATGAACGCAAAATTGAACTTTTTAAATGCACAGCTTGCCCTTGCCTGATCAGAAAATTATGGTGCCTCCTGTCTCACACTGTTTGCCCAATAGCTTGGCAACGGCTGCACCAATTGCCATGATCCTATAGGCATTTCGACTCAGAATTGCTGTGGCTATCCAATGCACCAGGCACCGTAATTTTCTATTGAGGCACGGGCAGGCTATGCATTTAAAAAGTTCAATTTTGCATTGAAATAGCCTCTATATCCGTGTTTGATCCGAGGCAAGCCATCAAACTTTGCATTCAATTGATGGCACAATCCCAAATTAGACATTTTGTTCATTTGAATGGTCCCGTCTCACACTGTTTGCCCAATAGCTTGGCAACGGCTGCACCAATTGCCATGATCCTACAGGCATTTCGACTCAGAATTGCTGTAGCTATCCAATACACCAGGCACCGTAATTTTCTGTTGAGGCACGGGCGAGCTATGCATTTAAAAAGTTCAATTTTGTGTTGAAATAGCTCTATATCCGTGTTTGATCCGAGGCAAGCCATCAAACTTTGCATTCAATTGATGGCACAATCCCAATGTTATTTGCGACCTTTACCCAGCCCTCATAATAGAGGCAACCTCAGGAGCGCTGTTCAACTGCACCCTTAGTCTAAGAAAGAGATGAATTTGAGTCTCGAACACAGCATCTATGGCTACATACAGTGGCCTTTCCATTCAGCAACTCCGTTGTTTTTGAGAAGGCAGCTATTCAATTAATTTCAACTTATGAACTTGAAACGAAGTTGCCCGGTAGTCTGATCCTCAACGTACGCTCTTCCCACCTCAACGTGCAACCACGACATTCGGTGCAAACTCTTTCAGTAAATCCAGATCAAAGATCTCGCCCTTTCCATGTCTGTTTGTCTCCTCGACAGACCTTTAAACGCTGCCAAACGACTGTATTGCTTTCACCCTCGCTCTCTTCGCCTTTAAATCCACCCCCTGCTTTCATTGATGCCTCTGAGTTGTGTATTGCCCCAGAGATCCAAGACAAGATGTTTTCATTTATTTCCTTTCATACCATATCAATTCAATCCAAATAACGAAGTCGAGGATAACCCCCCACCTCGTCACTCCTTAACAGCCTGCCCAACCTGCCCCCGACTCTGGTGGTCCCTCCGAAACTCAGCCATCGTCTGCCGCAGCGGATTTGGGCATGAAACAGGCTCTGGACGCCCTCCAGGCGTAGTCTCATCTTATTTGGCAGGCCGTTGCTGCTGAGGAACAGTCGGACAAGGAAACCGGGGGTACCTATGCACGCCATGTCAAGAATTATGAGCTGTGGTGGGATTTATTCCAAGCAGGCCTGGTGCGCAAGGACCCCTTCCATGTCTTATGTAATTCCGGCTTTTCCTATCATTCCAGCGAAGATTACATTATATCTCGAGTATGAAACGACACTGCCGATTCTGCCGATCAAGTTAGTTCGGGGATCTCGGTCCGAAAGTAACTTTCTCAAGCAAAACAAGTTCTTGCATCTGGACGTAAACCCCAAAGATAAGGTAGGCTCAGATAGGTATGAACTTTAATTCCGCCTCTTCAAAATTTTCAGGAAGTGCCTGAGAAATGTGTATTGGATAGTCGAATCTAATCGGGAAATGATGGGAATGCACAGCTCTTTGCGGAACTTAGGGCTCAGCGCTTTTTTTTTTTTTTTTTCTGGTCAATTTTCACCAGAAACAGCAATTGTGAGCTCAATTCTCAACCGTTTCTCTCGGGAATAGGCTCATTCGATTCGCAGAAGAATTTCGGAGGGCATCACCGCGGGGGATTTTTTCAAAGCACCTCGTGACAATTTGATTGGTCGGATTTAGCTGTTTTTGGCTGTCGGAGTGCAGGACTGGTCCCACACTAGCTGTAGTGGTCTGAATGACCTAGATTTTTGATATGATGGAATTATTGGGATTCTGGAGGGCATCAAATACCGGGATAGTAAATAGCACCTAAACTCTGAATGTATAGCCCCTAGGGACATTGAGTCGATATTCTACCTGCCAAAGTGTATGGTATATTTGAAGGACAAGTCACATTGACTATCCCGGTATTTGATGCCCTCCAGAATCGTAATAAGTCTCCTGGTTCAGGCTGTGGCCAACAAAAAGTAAAGTAGCCGTCCAATCGTTGGTGCGACTTTATTTAAGGCGGGGCATAGGCAAGGATATTAAATGTGACCACTATTGATTTGAATGCGATGGAATTCCGAGATTCCATCCGTGCTAGGGCCATTTCATGCTATTGGTTCAGGCTGTGGCCAACAAAAAGTAAAATAGCCGTCCAATCGTTGGTGCGATTTTATTTAAGGTGGAGCATAGACAAAACAGGATAAGGATGTTAAATGTGACTGCTATTGATTCGAATGTGATGGAATTCCGAGATTCGATACGTGCGAGGGCTGTTTAATGCTACTGGTTCAGGCTGTGGCCAACAAAAAGCAAAGAAGCCCTCCAATCGTTGGTGCGATTTTATTTAAGGCGGGGCATAGGCAAGGATGTTAAATGTGACCACTATTGATTCGAATGTGATGGAATTCCGAGATTCCATACGTGCTAGGGCCATTTCATGTTATTGGTTCGGGCTGTGGCCAGAAAAAAAGTAAAATAGCCGTTCAATCGTTGGTGCGATTTTATTTAAAGCGGGGCATCGGCAAGGATGTTAAATGTGACCGCTATTGATTCGAATAAGATGGAATTCCGAGATTCCATCCGTGCTAGGGCCATTTCATGCTATTGGTTCGGGCTGTGACCAAAAAAAGTAAAGTAGCCGTCTAATCCTTGGTGCGACTTTATTTTAGGCGCAGCATAGGCAAAACAGGATATGGATGTTAAATGTGACCGCTATTGATTCGAATGTGATGGATTTCCGAGATTCCATCCGTGCTAGGGCCATTTCATGCTATTGGGTCGGGCTGTGGCCAACAAAAAGTAAAGTAGCCGTCCAATCCTTGGTGCGATTTCATTTTAGGTGGGGCATAGGCAAAGATGTTAAATGTGACCACTATTAATTCGAATGCGATGGAATTCCATCCGTGACATTGTCACTACGGGAAGAGATAATCATACATAAATGCCTAAGTGGCCAGCTACCCGACAAAAAATAGTATAACACTCTACGGCGGCCACTGTGAGCTACATACAGATGTGATCCGTTGTTTTGGCGGGCAATCCTTTGGACCCTCCCAACATACTCAATTCTGGCTCTTCTGCTCTGAAGTAAGATTCAGAATCTTTCTAAGTCGCAGTCCCCCACTTCGGTTGAGGAGGTTGCCAATTTCCCTCAGGTTCATCACCCTCTTTATAAAGTTAAGCCTGTGAGAGTATTGTGATATTTGGTTCAACTTCTAAGTCATGCGTACTGTACTAATTCGAAAATCCAGACTGCCGGGAGGAGCTAGAGAAGATGGATAAATGAGTAAGGTCAGAGCGAAGGTGACGGGGGAGGCAAAAATTATGAGAATCAGGGTTTGCCAATGAAATTGACAATACCCGCGAAGGGTCGCCTTCGCGTCTCTTGGTCCAGAACAGAGATTAATTAGCAGGGGCAAGCATCGCCGACTGGCTAGATCTGATCCCCCAGAACCTAAACAGAAGTCGCAACTTGCCAGCTTGCGACTTTTATCCCCAGAACCCAAACAGAGGTCGCAAGTTGTCAGGTTGTGATGACTTTTATCCCCCAGAACCCAAACAGAAGTCGCAACTGGGGGTTGCGACTTTTATCCCCCAAAACCCAAACAGAGGTCGCAACTGGCCAGGTTGCGACTTTTATCCCCCAGAACCCAACAGAAGTCGCAACTTTGCAGGGTGCAACGACCTTGATCCCCCAAAAACCCAGAACCCAAACAGAGGTCGCAACTTGGCAGGTTGAATCCCCCAGAGCCCAAACAGATGTCGCAACTGTTTTCTCATGAGCATGGGAGGGACGCACATAAAGAAAGACAACAGCGAACCTAATCAACCTAATCAGAGGCACCCCTGAGACACGGTCAAAATTGGAGAACACGGGGGGGAGAAAAGAAAGAAAGAAAGAAAGCAAAAAAACGTACGTTTAACACGCGGAAAGTCGAGAGGGGATATTGCTGTTCCTTATTTTTCTCGTCCATGGATGATCTCTGGGTCGTATTGCTGGCACTAGATTATCACGAAAATTACATCACGGACCATTGCGTGTTCTAGGATAAGTCCAGATTTTTGACGAAAAACCTCGGATCGGGTTTTGAGCTCGAGTCTCGAGATAGTATGGGATTTCAAGCTGCCGACAAGTGCGTCCCGCTCGGCCACATTGGGGGCCAAAGCAGATGATAGAAAGGAGGAGAACTTAGGGTCTGACATGGGCGTTGTGGGATAGGTGAGGCGTGAGGCGTGTCAACGGCGAGGCCTATCATGCGGTCAAATTTAGAGCGATTTATAAATACGAAAACATGCAAGATATCGATGCGGACGCTATTTTTGAAAGGTACGTGTCATGTTTCCTCCGATTAATATAGGAGTAATCAGAGGAAACATCGGATTGGCGGTGGCTTTTAGGTGCCGTCTTTCAACTGGGAACGCGAATACAGAGCAACAGAGCGCACGTACTCCTCTAGATCACGAAGCGCGGCTCGTGGATTTGGGGACAAATCGTCACCGCATGCCGAGCCTCTTTTGCGCTCCACTACAAATTCAATCGCACCTCGACATCGACAGCAACAATCAAGACCAATCGGGACCTCTCGGAGAAACTGGCCCAGGGCAAGACTTATCATTATAAGGTGCTCATCGCAGTCTCCATCGTTGATGTCTACTTACCCTTTTTAGGATATCGACGCCGGAACCGGATATGGGGAGAACGGCATCCTCTCCCACATCCGTA
This sequence comes from Mycena olivaceomarginata, assembly GCA_029378375.1. Classification (NCBI taxonomy): domain Eukaryota; kingdom Fungi; phylum Basidiomycota; class Agaricomycetes; order Agaricales; family Mycenaceae; genus Mycena; species Mycena olivaceomarginata. The sequence goes on from JARKIC010000119.1 coordinate 217,799, forward strand.
AGGCTGTCGTATTCAAAGACAAGAAGAAGTCTTTACTGCATTTGTTTGGATTGGCATGGAGAGCCCTGAGCTCCTTTTCAAAAGCACCAGGGCGTTCGAATTGAACGTAATTATACGGTAGGTATCCAGTCTTGACCCTGCCGAACGAAATAATATCCGAAATTTTCACACGTTTTCTTCCACATTATCCTCTCCTCCCACCGCTGATGAGACCCTCATCGCCGACGACCCTTACGCACATATGTCGAAAATGGAAGGAGGTTGCCATCAATAGCCCTGGTCATTCTCCTGTCGCCCTCATCCCTGGTCATTGATCCGGTCTATTGTGTCATTGTATGTCTGCTCCAGGTCCTTGGGTAGATTTTCCAGAGCTTCTCGAACTGCCTTTATGGTGCTCTTTGTTGAAAGAGACTCGATGTGAAGTTTGGCAAGTAAGAACCTGGCAAAAAAAAAAAAAAAATCAGAATGATTTTGACCTAGAAGACTCGCACTTACTTTCCATAGACAGTCCCTCTGATTTTTGTGATGATTTCTTCCTGCAGTTCTGGTTGTGTTTGAACATGCAATGCTAGTCGCGAAGAATCCTGGATTCGCTGATTTATGTATTTCTCGTCGGACGCACAAATCTCGAGAACCGCGAAATTTGGAAGTGACTCGAGTGAGGTGCCAAGGGTGATATGGGGACGTGAAGTTAGGAGCAGGCTGACAGTGGACCGCATCATGGTCAGATGTTTGAGCAGGATCTTTCGCTCATCCTCTGGATGTTCATCGAGACCCACATAATCGAACCCCCAAGTTCAACATTGTTGAAATTCACATAGTACCCCCATTCAAAAATTGTCTCCCATTGTAAAATCAATCACTTCTGGGTCCTTTATGTCTTCTTATTGTTTCCACAGAGTCTTATGTTCTCAGCTCTGGTGGTGGCAGAATGGGACATGCCAGTGGCAAGAAAAGAGGTTTGCACACTTTCTTTGCAGCTGAAATGATTAAATGACCCAGTCTCACTCCGCTAGTACTACTCTGATTCCAGCAGTCTAGCCACTCTACTATTCTCAATTATTATTTGCAACAATTCTATGGATATTATGCTATGTATTTTTTCAGTTCAATCGAATTAGTCGCATCTTTCGATATCAAACACCCGCTGACCTCTGGTCGATATACCTCAACTAAGTACTGTCACACATCTGGTGATTCTTTGCACTAGAGCAGATATTACTCCCATAAGCTCACTTGGCACACATGTGGATCTACCTTGCTCGTCGTGTGGAAGAGAGGGAGAGAGGTTTTGGGGACAAACGAGAATTCGATTGGTCGCCAGAAGCTCTCTCGCTCGTACCGTAAGGGACCGCGCTCGAGCCACAGGAAATGCAGCTGAGAGCCAGCGGCTCAAGAGGACTGCAGGAGGAGTAGCGGCCAATCTAGTCTATCGAGCTACGGTGGGGGACAGTCAAAGGCATCTACTTTGATGAAGGTTATAGTTAGCCCCCGGAAATGATCGGGATGCAAAGTAGACCTAATGGAGGTCCTTCTGAATTTTTTTTTAGCCCGATCCCCGAGCCGTTCCTGAGATAAAGGGGTATTTACAGTGATGAACCTCCAAAACAATGGCCGTACCCCAAAACCTATAGTAAAATCACGAAAATATTCCTATAGACTTCTTTCAATGAGCTGAGTACAATGCTGCTTTTTTCAAGATATTTCAACGAGTGGTTCCTTCATAATTAGCCTGTGAATTTTTTGTGTCACATGTGTTACTGTCACGTTGTCACCTGGTTCAACTTCGAAGAAGCAACAAAGTCCGGCCCGTTCTCTTGCATTCCCGGGCCACATATAGCTGCCTGTTGATCAGTAGTGCATCCTGACCCCCCATTGAGAACAAGAACTGCTGCATGGCACGATTATTGAGCCACCAAGATGATTTCAAGAATCAGGTCTCAATGGTGGAGGAGCTGATTAAAAGGAGGGGATATGAAGTGATATTTCTTCCCAAGTTCCACTGCAAGTTGAACCCCATTGAAATAGTAAGTATATTTATTTTCTTGCCTAATCACAACAAGTATGTGACAATTGTTCAGTATTGGGGATGGGCCAAATACAGATATCGGGAGGAAGAAAAGAAGAATTTTGAACAGGCCAAAGCTGCAGCCATCAAGTGGTTGGATGCTTGTCCACCTGAAGTTATCCGCAAATTTATTAGCCATTCCTGGTGATTTACAAGTGCTTACCGGTTGGGATTGACTGGGTGGGCTGCAGATTGGGCTGTGAAGTATAGGTCAGACCGCACCATTTCTGAGCAGGCGTTGAAGGCTTTGGAGGCAGCAGGAAGGCTCAAGGGGCCAAGATAGTTGCACACAATTTTTGTTCAAAGGGGCCAAAAAATTGGCTGTACGTAATTTCTCGTGGAAAATTCGCGAAAAAATTGTTTTAGGCTTATTTTGAGGTGCTGAATCTGATTCTGAAGTCAGCTAAGCTCTCTATTAAGTATATAAAGTGCTAGGTGAGTTGATGAGTTTGACTGTCCCCCACTGTATGTGAGTGTATGTAGAGGATGAGGACAAAGAATGAAATCATGAAAGAGCTGATATATATATATGTAGCGGGTCAAGGAAGCCGAAAGGGAAAGGACGCGACGCCTCGAGGCGCCTCGCCTGCATAGACCGTGTTTGGCGGGTCAAACATCTCTTCTAACTTATTCCAGTCACGCAAATTTTGGGAACGCTTTCGAGAAATCCCCGAATGGATTGAAGCACAAACAAAGGCCAATTCAAAGTCTCCAGAAGCTTCAATTGGCGAATTGGAGGCACTCAGAACTCAACTCGCAAAACGCAGTGCTGTGGGTGATGAAATCATAATGATCCTCCTTGGGATGAATGCCTTGGCGAAACATCCGACCGAGCAGTGCACAGCAGTTGCTACAACACTGGCAGCCAATGGCGACGATTTGACATCAGTAAGCGTAGCAATCCATACAGTCATAAAGTACTCACCTTTTATCCAAGGGATTTGGCAATGGTGTTGGATCGACACCGAGTATGAGTACCATACCTGCCAAGCGAAAAGCGCCAATTGCAAGCAGAGCACAGTCTGTATGATATGTGTGTCAAAAACCTGGCCGTTATGTGCCCTATTTATTTGTTGAACTTGTGATTTCCCCTCTTTTCCCTGAAGTCATACCCATGAGAATCTTGAGATGAACATAAACATGGAAGGATGTGTTCAGACTGTTACTCTACCATATTATTATGTTGCTGCAAAATGACAGGCCTGTAAGTGCCCTACCTCGCAATAGCTGAAAATGTCAGTTTTTGCCTATATTAATGGGTTATGCACCCGACAAAAATGGTGTCTATGGGTATTTTTCCAGGCAATTTTGGGCTTCTGGTGAATGTAGGAGTTTGATAGGATGCATATCGGCCTCCATGTGGAGTTTGGGGGTGATGCAGTTAACCATGCCTGTGGGAATCAAATTTTGATGTTTACCTATTTCTCGGACAACAAGACTCAACAAAACATTCCCAACAAAACATTCAGTGTCGTTCGACGGGAAGTGGGTGGTTCGAGTCAAACCTTATATGTACCCTCTGATTGCAGTCGATCTCTCTATTCGGATTCCTCCGAAACCCCCCTGGAAACGATGATATTCATTAATTCTGCTTAAGTGTCCGAGCTCTCCGGGGGGATAGTAGGGAGCAACTTAAACGAGGAAAACATATAACCAGCCACGACAAAAATCTGGAGCTCATTCCGTGCAGGTGTCCGTCCTAATGTGAGCTGGTCGACGTGTCGACCGAGCGAAAATTGGGCCCGACTCCTTGCTACTGATCACTCTATTAGGTGAATCTTACTGTCGGAGAAGTCCTTGAACTCGAAATACCCGGTAACCGCGGTCCAGAATAGCCTTTTTTGGTAAGATCTTTGCATTGGTAATTCAAACTCAGATCGACTGGTCTGTCTATCGACAGGCTTGCCTTCATAGACAGACCAGTCACTGGTCTACCTGCGCCGTATGTAGCCAGAAAGGCACGGCCCTAGAGAGATCTGGGAAAGTCGCCGAGGCACTGGGCTGCGCTTGCAAGGAGTACTTAGTAATAAAATAGTCAAACATAGGTTGTAACCCCAGTAACCCCAGAAGAATTAGTTTGCCCTGTCATGTTGCGCAATGAGTGCGGAGAAGACGGTTAAAATATCCAGGCTGAATTGGGCAAGCCCGTGCGCACTGTTTGGTGTTGTGTAACATCATGGGTTCTGCTTCCTGGACGACGATAAATTACTTGTTACGAACCCCTGCCATGTCGGCCGGCTTTTGGATTACTCCTGCGCTATGGAACCGTATTCGCTACTTTGGATCCAGACACGCAGTAAGGCCCATAGCTGGAGGCTTGGGACAACAACTTATCTCACGAAATAGATTCGCTGCAACAGGCCTTACTTGATGGTGACATTTCTAGCAGGGAAGCATTTTGAAAGCGACTCAACCCCTTCAGGTTCCTCACGTCGTTTCTGGCAAATCCAAGGTTGCCGATGATGAGGTGGGCGATAACTCGGACATTGATGTCGAGGTATCGTAGTCGTCTGTCCCAGGAGAATCATAACTTCTACAAGACGCATCTCCGCTTCGCTCCGATATCATGATACGAGACAAACTTCACATTCATCAATAATAATAATTATGTGGTGTACATAACATCACAGAATAGCACCACCGCAAGAGGTTGTCCGTGATGCGAAGGAAACTGAATTTGAGCGGTGTAGGACAGGAATATGACGGTCAATTTTGGGTTCCAACAGCTCTAGCAGTAGCGCAGTCAGGAAAAACAATGTCGTTATGCCCAGGCCTGAACTGGTTTATTGTACGACTTCATCGATCGAATTATAGGCAAAACTGAACCAAAGATGCAAGGTATTTGGCTGTACTGATGCGTTCACGAGTGCGAGCGAGCCGAATCTGGACTGCTGGAGGACAAAGTTGATTGAATGCACGCAAACTAGATGCCCACAATACGCTACCAGATTCCTGGAAATTCTGTGCGAAGCGGAGGAAAAGAGCAATGCAGTCGATCAAGCAGTCATGGCGGGAAGAAATCGAATATGAAAGTGGCAGCAGGTAATTAATTGGAGGACCAAAGAATCATTCCATAGGTTCCGAGAGAACAAAGGGTCATGAAAGAACCAGATAGATTTGCGAGCGGTAAAAGACTTTGATGAAAGCCGGATCGGCCGCCGCACACGAGCTCAGCATGTTCAGGTGAATGGTATGCTAAACGAAGTGAAATCGATGGTATAATCCCACCCGAGAAAATTTACTTGAGATTGTGAGTTGAGGAAAGCGCCAGCGAGAAAGTGCTCCAGAATTATCAAAGCAGCTTGATTCAATATTAGATCCCCAGAGAAAGGCAGAAGCGACGAGAAATCATTGCGTGACTTGATGCCAGGAAGAATGGTTGCAATTTCCAGTGTTGATCAAATTTGAGGAAAGGCAGGATATTGAGGGGTGAGGGAGGGGATTTTTCGTTGTCCGAGGGAAGGGAATGTATTTATGTGTCTTCGGGGAGACTACGTGGCCTCCCGGCCTGATAACGATCTTTGAGCTGCGCCGGAGGCAGCAACAGGGGCGATGAACAGCCTTGGGCAGCACCTTGTCAAAGAAAGGCTGCGGTCGGTCAGCTGTTGCGCCACATGGGGATTCCAAGCGTGAATTGAACTGCGCAGAGGAATTTTGACGCCAAGATATGAAGACGACGAGAGAGGCGGAAGGAAGGGGATAAGCCAGATGGGGATGTGCGCAAACATGTACAATGACACGCCGAGGTAATCGTTAAAGAACGGTTAATATTCCACAGCAGCTGCGAACAGCCGCGTCCGGTCCAGAACAGGCTTAGCCTGAGTCAGCTGTTCAGCGGCACGCAGTTTTCGAGTGCAAATTCTTTAAGCTCCCCCACTGCCGCCAAGGAAGACGTTGCAGTCGAGACTGTAGGAGACCAGATGTTCGGTCAATTGACAGCTATAAATATGGGAAAGCAGTAGGCCGAATAGGGGTGAAAGCAAAGAATTCGAGCACGAGAGGAGAGGAAGAAAGGATGGGGATAAAGCCAAATGGAGCTATTACACCGCCGAACGAGCAAAATCTTAAAGAACGGTTAATTGTCCCAGGTCACGCGTTTCAAAATACAATAGAGTTCTATTGCCCTGAGTCACGTGTTTCAAAATGCAAGCCATTCCAATGGACTGCTATTATCCCAGGTCATGCGTGTCAAAATACAAGCCATCCCGATAGACTTCTATTGCCCCAGGTCACGTGTTTCAAAATGCAAGCCATTCCAATGGACTGCTATTGTCCCAGGTCATGTGCGTCAAAATACAAGCCATTCCATAGGTTCGGAGCTAGGCTCGTGACCAACCGCTTCTCACGTGGCTGCGCTTATCACGTTGCGAAGCGGCTGGGATATCATGTTGCCATTTGGCAGATGCGGCAAAATGAGGTTTTGGACTTAGAATTTTTGACCTCCCATAGCTTCAGAAAAGGTGTAAAAAGTTATATAGGCAAAGATGAACCGTTTTTTAATTCTAAGTAGAATGAGACTAGCTTGTTTTTCCTTCTGGCCAAAAACAAGTTGTGCCCAATGGATTCAAAATTGAAAATAAACCAACTTTCTCTCAACAACTTAGGTCTTTGCGGACTTGGTTCTGAAGATACGGGAAGCTGAATGTTGGCTGAAGGTGAGTGAAAATCCCAAGTCCGAATTCACATTTGATGGCATCTGCCAAAATTATGACATGATGTTCCAGTCGTTCACAGCACTTATCTATCTTGCCCTCGTGATCAGTGCGTGGGAAACGAACTGGTCGCGAGTCTAGTTCGGAGCAAGCCTGTCTCCGCACCGGCGAGCCGGTGATTCTCGGAGAGAGGCTTGGTCCAAACTACCAAAAAAAGCCGACGTGTTCAACACAATAGGGCGTTTCACGAGGCGTTTTTTCGTCGTTTTTTGATGCCTTTTTTCGGGCCGTTTTTCATCGCGATCAAAAAACCGATCTTCAAAAAAGACAAGCCTTTTTTCACCTCGTGCATAAACGACCTCGACTCCTTTTATGTCACAGTCCGTCCCGTTCGTTTCATATCGGTCGTTTATTTCATCCCTTCATTTTCATCGTTGGCGGAGGCGGTGTCTCTTCCTTTTGGATCCCTTCCTTGTCCCATCCTTTCACGTTACCCGGTTTTCCTTGACGTTTTTTTGTCTCTTTTCCGCTCATTTTCTCGTTCATTTCCCATTCCTCTCTGTATCTTTTCGCTTTATTTTCTTCTCGCCTTTTCGAGTTCAGCACTGATTTTCTGGAGCAGGTTCGACTCCGTCCCCCGAGAACTCCATCAATTCCCTGAGAGCACCGACCCCACGTTCAAAGCCAAGATGGAGCGGCTCGCGGATAATAACAGCACGAACATGTATATCGAGGGGTGCGTAGTTTCTCACCCTCTTGCTTCTCCATTCTGGCCACTCCGATCCTTTCATCTCCATTTCAATATATCCTTGAAGTACTTTATTCCAACACTGACTTTGTGTCTTCTGTAGGTTCCCTATGAGCATCGATGAAGCTGTGAGTTGTAGTTTATCGTTCTTTTGATTCTAATTGCTCTTCGCGTCTGCTGATCCTCACCAACGTTGTACATTGCCCTGATGGTGGAGTGGTTGTGGTGCCTGTAATCCCATATATCGGTGTGCGTTCGAACCCCACTGTTGCATGCTTTTTGATACAATTCCACTTGGGCCGGATTAATTAATTAATTTATCCCGGATTTTAATCCAGGATTAGTGTCTCAACAGTAATTGTTTATTGCAATTTTCATATATAATGGCAATCACAAAAAATATTTTTTGAAAGAGCTGGGGGTACCCGCGCGTTCGAGCCGGGTGGTCCGTCTTTTTCGGATGTGACTTGAAAGTGTGACACGACGCGTTCTTCCTCGCTACGCCATCGTTTTGCTACGCCCATGTACGACGACTACACCACCGGCAACTTCGCGGACGAATACGACAACAACAGGCCCCGGCATGAATCAAGCTTTAACCCAGATCCCGAGGACCCAGGGCTTCCTGGTAAATACGAAACAGATCTACTTATCTTTTGGAAGACACTTATTGATGAGATCCTCAGTGTCGGAGTACAACGAGGGTCAAGGAATCAAATATGTCGTTACTTTTCACCCGACTCTCCCTCCTCCCAAAGCCTCCGAAAAGCGCCGACGAAATGCGCGTGCAGAGGCCATCAAGTCCAGTACCTACGTTCACGAGAAGTTGTCGCTTGCCGAGGTCATCGAAGCCTGTATCCTGGCAATTGGCCGGGACCCCCAGCTCTTGCAATTCAAAGTAGTCGGCACCCAGCTACGCACTACGGCATTCACAATCAAATACTCTATCCCCGGCCGTTCTGCGCTAAAAGATATGCAACTCACCACAACGACACATTACGATGAGCTCAGCAAGGAAGCCGTGAAGAAGGGCAGTCCAGAGGTGAAGCTTGAGATAACAGAAGATGTAAGTCGCTGATTGCCCATCGCCTTCATTGCACTAAACCTGAGACGAGCCGAAAAATGTGTCTACCGTTCCTGCAACCACGAACAGTCAGGCCAATGATGGGCAGAGCGAAGATGAACTGGCCTTGGGCCCGCAGCAAAAGAAGCGCAAGGTGTGCCTGTCCACCGACTCATGTGCTTATCTCATTTTTTTTCAGCTCACGGACGAAGAAGAGGAGATTGCGGAGACCATTGTGCAGCTCAAAGCAACATACATGTGCGCCGATAAGCGGTGTAGCTCACCAACCTGCTTCCTCGGCAATCCTACGGGCCAGCACATCCGGCTTACCCCCATGCACCTCAGCACCTGGGCATCAGCCATCGTACGTGGTTCCAAATCATTACCACCCTGATCCTAATCATGTTTCAGCTTGCAAAGCACGAAGACGTCGACTTGCAGACCCCCCGACAGACAAAATGTTCTATCCCCTTGAAGGTCACGACGACGCAGATGACATCAGTCTCCTCGCTCGCCGCCGCAACCAGTCAAACAAGGTGCCAGCGTCTACCACCAATATCACAGTTAATCCAGACTATGATGGTCTCGTAAATCTCTTTCAGTCGATTCAGAACCCACGTCCCGCTACCCCAGTCCACTATCGCGCTCGTGCACATCCTCCCTCACATCCCTCTTCGCCTATCAAGCCTGCAGCCCTGACCTTCGAAGCGTTCTGCGAGGCTGCCGGCATCCCTCACCTCATTCCGAAGCTTGTCGTTCTCGAAATTGATGGCCCGCATCTGCTCGAGTTCATCGGCGACACTGACCTTGACAAGTATCTTTCGGTTGGACAGCGTGCCAGTCTCCGTTACGCCCAGTCGCAATGGAAGAAGGGCCTTGTTCGGTAACACATTCATTGTTTCTTATTTTGTAACATGTTTTTACTCGCCATCCGCATTGTAATCCTACGTTCTGCATTGTAGTCCTTCGCATAGTTCTCCATAATTCTTGTAGCGCCTCTGTATTCTGCTCAATACATATTTGCATTTGTACCGTCAAAATCCGATGAATTGAATCCAGAGCCTACAGACATAAGAGAAGACGAGAACCAGAAGCGAAGCTACGGATAAAGGAGAGCCACCCACATCTAAATAAGCCCACAGTGGCGTCAAAATCCCCAAGTCATGTTGGGTGTGATAATCTGGAAGGCTCTGTAGAGCTCGTAATATGCGGCCGAGGCAGGAAATGCACCAATACCAATGCGACGAAGGTAGGACTTGATAACAGAGAAGGCTTGCTCAACTGGCTGGAAATGCGGGGAGTAGGGGGGCAGATATTCAATCTTGCAGCCTAAAATGCGTCAGAATGGGAAAGAAACAAGGAAGACAAGAATCACCGAAAGATTCAACAAGGTCACGAATCTCCTGCGAGTGGTGTATGCGTGCGTTGTCCAGCAGCAAAACACTCTGCGGTGCAGGAAATGGGTTCATTACAGGAAGCTATGAGGTATTAGAACGGTCTACCAGAGGCAAAAGAGCTCACCAGATCATGACGAAGGAAATCAATAAATGTGTCGCGGTCGAAGGATCCTTCTACGACACGCGACGCGATGATGCCCTTGTCCAATGCACATGCACAGAGACCCGAAAAGCGCCGCTTGCGCACAAATGGCGCGCTGATCTCCACGCGCGAGCCTACCGGCCCTCTGCCCCACAATCTCGCGTAAATTCTATCATCTTTCGACATCTCATCCGTGGACACGAGATAGTGCGCTGGATATTGTGCAATACGATGGAGAAATATGCCTGCTTGCAAGGGATCTCGCTCCGATGCCATTCGCTGTAATCGTTTGACGTTGAGCCCTGCTCGTTCGAACGTCCGATGGATGGTGGTGATTGACACGGGAAGATGGCGGTATTTCTCCATGTATTGTTGGTACTCGTCAAGGAATGTGGTTGGTTTGTGTTTGGCAAGCTGAAGCAGGTAGTTGGCATCAGAGACTGCGAGGATTCGGGGGCGACCGGGTTTCGACGATGAGCTCTAGCTACGGTGCCAGTTTGGCGGTGTCTTGCCCTGGCGCGATAGAGTGTTCTTGTCGAAAAATCGCAAATCTCGGCTATTTCGTCTCGTGTATCACGTCCGCGGGCCAACAGACGAAGTCCAATACGTTTCGCGTCGTCGCTGATCTTGCGATTGACCATGGAGAATGGCGTAGCGAGGAAGAACGCGTCGTGTCACACTTTCAAGTCACATCCGAAAAAGACGGACCACCCGGCTCGAACGCGCGGTACCCCAGCTCTTTCAAAAAATATTTTTTGTGATTGCCATTATATATGAAAATTGCAATAAACAAAACTCCTAGGGTTACTGATCTGGGTCATCTTTCACTCCGAGCAAGTCTCAAAAAAAAAAAAAAGAAAACAGAAAATCAATTTCGCAGGAGTTACCATACATTTGGTGGGACAGGCTCAAACAAACCTGTTCGATCCATTTCTGCCGCTACAGTGAACAGGCCTAAGTGGGGATCTTGTTTAGTCCTTTGCTCTCCAATTCAAAATCGAATAGAGAAGCTATGGGATTCGCAGAGATGCCCCCGGGCCCGTCTTCGATTTTAGGGCAAACAAGGAGTTCCAGAATTTCTAGCGGTGGCCCGAGGTCCCCAATGGAGTGGGCGGCTCTGTTCGTCTCGTTGGTTGATCGAAGAGAAGAAAGCTGGTCCAGATCAACCAGCGCTGCCTGGACCTGAACCGTTTTGTGAGAAGATGACAAGACTACTAGAGTTTGCTGTGTCCACTCAATATTTACAGCTTGCAGGATGTCGGACTTTATATCTACACAAAAATATCTATCATTGGAATATGTTGCTCAAACGAAAGTCTGGTCTGACTTACCAGCCAAGAAGAGGTTAGCTGACCACTTTTTGGAAGCGCTACCCAATCTTGCATCGATCTTTGAATTTTTGCTCGATCGCACCTGGAAATGTTCAAGCTGACTCAGATGGGGCTAGGAATCACCTACCTCCCAGCAAACCATGATCATGGAGTCTCCTGGAAGACCACCACCATGTTCATGAGCAAGGAGTGTGTTTGTATTCCAGCGTGTTCCCAGGCCGGTATTTTTCGAATTTGGATTAGCAGGTGGAAGCCTAAGACGTTGACGGACTGCTTCTGTACGAGCTCTAGTAGCCTTGTTGGCAGCATTGACAGCAAGCGATGGTCCGAGGGGTCCCGAGGATCCTGCACCCGATCCTGGGGCACCAGAACCTCCTATAACTGAGACAATGCATCAGCGCAAGTTCGAATGCGTGGTATGCAATAGATATTCCACTTACCCTGGGACACAATGTTGCAGGTTGCTGTTCCACAGGTTTGAATTGATCCCTGGACCGGCGGAGCCATGTTACGCCTTGTAATACCACATAAAGAGCACTGAGGCCACGACTAAATTATAGGTGAGAATCAATAAAAGAAGGTCAAAAGACACCAACAAGAATGTCTTGATATTCAGCTGAATCCCGAGTGTGAGCACGAAGCTTGATGCATTTGGCGCAGTTGCTGCTTGCTTGGCGAAGGGGGAAGGAATGACCGCAGTCCTCGCACTCAAATTTAGTGCTGTCGGACTCGGACTCAGAGTCAGCCATGGTATAAAGAGAGATATGGCAAGGGAGAGAAAAAGCGAATGGTCTGTGTGGGTTGAATGAATGTATCGATCAAGGTGAGTCGGCGGAGTTATGGTAATCAAGTTATAAGTGGTGGAAGCTGCTGTGGGTCGGCAACGAACGAACTTGCTGAATTCGGAGGTGATATTGTGAAGGTCGAGAATGTTTTGAGTCATTCGAACCAAGTCCTTCAATCGCTTTGCATCCAACTCATGCCGAATCCAACAGGGAAAAATGGGGCAGGGACGAAGATCTGTAAGCACATCCAGCCATTGTAGTCTTAAAGCGTGCCGATCAGAAACAATCTCTCGGAACGCGTCAGTCTAGGCGTGGTACTGGACTGAGGTGGAAGAGGCATCGGTTGGGCAAGCTTTGCAAGGGTGATCTCAATGGCCGGTAGAGCCCTGGCGCTGCTGCTGGATGAAAGCTGAGAGGGGGTAGTGTAGGAGACAGTGGGAGCGATGGGAGCAAGAGTTGGCGGCGGAGCTAAACGATTGAAAAACCCGTGGATGGGTTTTGAGCTCGAGCTCGGAGTTTCCTGACGTACATAAATATTAGAGGTTGTACGAAGGTTGAGTACTCACCGGCTCTTTCAAGCGGGGTTTTTTTGTTTGTGGCAATCCGGCTGCTGAAGCTTCGGTGGTCATCGGTGTGTCGGGTTCCTTACGCTTGCTTGACCCGGCCACGGCCTCAATAATCTCGATGTCCTTCAGTTTTGCGTCAAGTTGGATCAACATAAATTTAAAGAACGTACCGGTGTAATCGGAATAGAAGCATAACCCGAAGCTTGGGCCTGCTGTGAGAGCAGGGTCAATATTGAAATCGGCAAGGACGACTTGAGGATCCTCCAGTCTCGAGTTCTTCGGTAAATATTTTCTCTTCGTCCTCCTCCTCGCTCTTGATTGTCAGCAACCCACCAAATGTATCATTATGCGGGGAGGTGACCAAACCGAATACTTCGCCGCTTACGACTTTGCGTACCATCGGGAGAAGAGAACCATCAGGTACGGTGGAATTTTTCTTGCCCGCTTCGAAATGTAGGACGTCGTTGAGGATCGAAGCGGTTTGGTCCACAAGCCGCGTGTGATGCGATCCAAAAGTGGAGCGCGCAAATGCGTGGCTACCTGCAGTTCCGGGGGTCCTGGAAAAAGCAATCCGGATGTTGCGGCGCAGAACGAAGTCGTGACTGAGGGCGTTCTGAAGCTCAATCCCACTGGCGAATGCTCGTTGAATACTGTTCCAGCCCTTGTGAGAGCCCTCGATTCGGCTGCCGTCAGTCGCGATGTCTTGGCGCTGACGCGACAAACATCCTTTGTGCAAATGTTTCAACTGAGCGGTATGAACCGGGGGGGTATTCTCGTTACCATATGCCAAAATCAATGGAATAAACTATACCGTATGTGCAGCTGCGGACCAGACACCACCCATTTGTGAGTATTTCTCGTACACTTGACGCACTTTCGCTTCCTGCTCCTCCTTTGTCCAGTATTGCGCTGGAACATCTTTGCTAGCCGAGACTTTGAGTACGGCATTACGAATGTCGGCCGCAACTGCTGCGCGGTAAGGATTATTCAGGCCATTGATGATTGCTGCAAGATATCTGGAACGAATAACATCAGAATTGGCGCGCGAATAAATGAGAGAATATACCGCATCATGAAATGATACACGTCTAGGCAAATTTGAATATCAGGCATAGCCTTGTGGGCCTCCTTCTCAATCTGGCAGCAGTTTTCGGCCACGAGCATCGAGGGCAACTCCATGCCGAGTTCTTCACACCGCCTGTTGATACCTTCAAGAACCTCAAACATTTCTGCCGGAGACGCCGACTGACAGAAGCGCTGTTTTAATATCAGTTGGCCGTCTTATTCCCGAAGTAAAATTGATGTACCCAGGCTATGATCTCGTTGCACTCGTTTAAAACACTCAGAATGCCGCCCTTCATTAGTTTGGTACGAGTTTTTGATGAGTGCGCCACGGTAGCCTTCGACGCTGCCTTGAAAGTGTTGTCGACACTCAAACAGATTCCTACGAGACTTTAATAAGACGCTAGTGCTGCAGGAGATAAAGACGTACCAGGAGTCAGACTACAAAGATATTCCCCGGATTCCTTGCTGCGTGTTCCATCGATGAAGGCCATGTACACATCACGTATGAGGTCGTTCGTAATCGAGGTGTCGTTGTACCCGGCCTCGTCCGGGGAAGAAAAGGGAATTATTGACGATTGGACGAATGAATTGAGAGCTCCCGAAGTGGTGTAGGCTTTCTTGTATGCTTGGAGATATTCCAAGGAGTATTCGTGATACTCCACAAGATGTAGCTCTGACCAGACGTTAGCCTCTATATAAACATTATGATATGATTATCTTACGCTTGATATTTTCGGCTAGACCACCGGAAGTGCTCGAGAGTCTGAACTCTATGATTACGTCAAAAAGCTCTCGAGTTACGGCGCAGCGCTTGAAGAAATGAGGGATCCCACCTAACGCGGCAAAAAATGAGTAGCAGATAAAACAGCGGCTTCAAACACGTACGCGGAACCTCCCAGTGCTGCCAGTGCTTCCAGAACACCGGGTTTGTCGCGGCAAAACTGCGGTTCTTCGTACCGCTGTTGCCCTCATCTGGTGTGCAGTTTTCGTGTCGGAGCTGATATTCCAAGGCCGTCTCCTCTCGCTTCAGACCGTGAACCTCGCGTGAGCCAGTCTTCTGGCTTCCCTGCGTGTCCTCTCCAGCGCTCCGCCCTCCTTCTCGTTCCGCAACTGCGGCTTCGAGAGCTCCCCCTAAGGCGATCTCCTGTTGTTAATGCGAATGCTTGTGGATGGTGGTGTCCGGAAAGATCAAAAAGACCGATCGTGATCTGCAGTCTGCCTGATGGAATGTCCATCACCGGGAGATTGGACCGCGAACTCCACCGTGAAAGGTAAGTCCGTGACAGGCGTGTGAGCTGGAATGGCTTGCTGCAAACACTCACTGCCCTCACTTTGCTTGTGGTACTCCGGTCTGGAGGCGCCGTGTTTCGCAACACATTCGAACTGAAATTCACGTCCGGCTCGATTGCCCTGATCTGTGTATAAGGTACTTCATGACCGCTTGTCCCTCGGTTGATACTCATTGTTTTGCGTCGATGAAGTTCGAATCTATGCTCGACAGGTTCAAGCGGAATCGCTCGGCAGAAAGGAAGAAAAAGGAAAAGATGTTAACGTCGCCATCCCATGGTGCAACCGCCCGACAGGATTCCCGCGTAATCGTCAGTCCTCTCTTTATACTTTTGTGTTGAGTTTGTTTGCTTAGGGAACACGGATGTAGCTCTGTACCCATCGCTGTCGAGCACTGTGATTGAACAACTAACAATTCTTTTCAACGTGATGGCCGCAAACGAAGAGTCCGCGGACATGCGCCTGAGACTGTACGAGATGTGGTCCAGGAGTCATCCGTTCTTGCAGCAGGGTGCTCTGCCCCAGGACATTGGTAACTGGACCGCTGAGCGCGAACTTTCTGCGCTCTGCGTCAACAGCAACGCCAGAAACATGCGGGCCGGTGCTAGCGTGATCACTAGGCAGATGGACGTAGACGACTACCCAGAGACAAAGGACTACTACGCCTACAGTTTGCCGACTCCGAGCGACACGGCATTATCCGAGCCGCGCTGGATGACGCCCACCTCGACCTATCCCACGCCCTGCTCCCGCTCTGCATCCCTCGCGCCTAATTCAGAGTTCGCTCTCTTCCCACCAACGTCGACTCCCCCATCGCTTCCCTTTGTTTCCGTAACCTCCCCGCCGCACAGGGTAAGCAGCAGTTCATTTCTTGGCTCATTTACGTGTTCCTACATGACTCTTCCTTTTTTCACAGCAACCGCAATCGGTAATACCCCTCGGGATACGGATCCTGCAAGCGGTCAAGCGGGAGATGGATGAAGAATCTGCCCTCGACCGTGGCAACCCTAAAACCTATGCGGAGTTCGCAGACCTGTGGACGCCCTTGGAGGAGAAGATGACAGCCATCCTGCACCAGCTCCACTAGTACTGTTTCCAGAGTACTAACCCAGATGAGCATTGACAATGGATCTCATTGTGGGTTGGACAAAATAAATCTATGTATCTTTCTCGTTTGTTGTTGTCTTGCAACCAGTTAGTCTGAATCTATTGGCAAGCGTGACTTTTCCCACGTCCAAATCCGTCAACATTCGCGGTTTGTCCAATTGTAAGGGATATATGACCATATTTAGATGTGTCGAAACGAGAAGATTATATACCTCATCCTCTGTGCTCCTTCGTGCAAGAAGGAGACGGCGGAGGATATGATGTCTCTCTTTGAGCTCATTATGAAGATTTGGAAGGAAAGGCGAAAGGTGCAGTCAGCGAAACTTGGGATTTCGCCACGGACGGAGGCAAATTGCGACGCAAAGCTGGCTACGTTCTTTTCGTTTAGTTCCAACTGGGTCGCGACGACACTCTGTATCTCGAATTGTCCAACCTTCCGGGACTGAACCTTTTCACGGGACCGGATCGTATTCTTTTGACGTTCGATTGGCGTCATATTCTCAAACGCGAGTTCGGGATGTTAACTCACCACCCACCTAACATTTTTCCAACAGGCATTTGCACTCTCCTCCGACACCTTCTAGGGATAACAATGGACAATGGGCATATTATCAACCCGAATTGCCTTCGCCGCTGCCTTTTTCTTTTACCAGGTCAAGACGAGGATTCGGTCGAGCGTCTGATAATCCCAGATGACCCGCAGGACGTACCACGCGCAATTTTACTTCTGGAGGCGATTGTTGCACTCCGCACGAAGCGCGCAGAGTTCAATGTTCCTCCTTCCGACATTGAGAAGAACTCCGACCTCGACTGCATCTCATTATTCAGCCACATGGTCGGGGCTGTTGAATGCCTTCACCGACCCGACCGCATCCCTCAGTTCCCGGGCCCCATTGGCCTCTAATGACACTTTTGGCGTGTCTGGCCCGTAATATGCTATTTGGACCTAATGGCCAGAAGACATGTTGTGTTGAAATATTTTCAACTCCGAAACAATAATTAGGTTCAAACCAAAATGGGCAAATAATATGCATAAGTACGAAGTTCTGCCAAGGTGTGCTATGGCCCCATCCCCCAAGTAAGCACTTGAAAAACGACGTGGATGACTGGGATGAAACATTCTGAGATCACAGATTCTCTCCCAAGGCATTGAAAAAAATGAAATATTTCAACATTAAACATGAATCTAACGATGCTCGTGATGACTTCTCAGCGTTGGATAAAAAGAAGAGGCGAACCATGCCCCTATTTTCGCGATATGCCATTGTCGATGACGAAGAAGTTCAAAATGGCATTACGAAGCATGTGATTCAAAATGACATTTCAGGGCATGTGGGTCAAAATGCAAATTAAACCATTTAATAGTGTTCAAAATGCCATCACGAAGCATGTGATTCAAAATGCCATTTCGGGGCATGTGGTTCAAAATGCGAATTAAACCATTCAATACTGTACAATTTCGTTCAAATCGACAGGGGGTGTGATGCGTGACCCATTTTACCTATTTGACATTTCGGCAGCCGCCGATTTTCTGCGTGACACCTCGAAAATTTCGGCATTTGAACCGGAAATTTTGCCTTTTTTCTCTTTTTTTTTTTTTTTTTTTTTTAGGCAATTTGGGGCCTGTGTAACCACTTGGAGGTTCGACAGAGGCCCGAGTGACGCGTGACATCGACCAAAGTTCGTGATCGACAGGGGGGTGCGTGACGCGTGACTGCCGATTTGAACGAAATTGTACAGTAGTGTTCAAAATGCCATTACGAAGCATGTGATTCAAAATGCCATTTCGGGGCATGTGGTTCAACTCGCGAGGCAGACGCTCCTGGCGAAGTAAAGGATGAAGGACAGCATACGACTTACCTGGAGTTGACGGATGAGCCTGAGGCTTCCGGGAGCGCTGAGGGGAGTGGCTGGCCATGAAAAATAGCTGAATTCAGGGATGCGCAGGTTATCAAGGAGAGAAGAAATGAGCAAACAAGGTGCTCCGGCTTCAGCGGCAGGAGGTGGTACGCGGTTCCCCAGTGTCCCTGGCCGTCCGACAGCGTCAAGTCCAAGAGGCGGGGTCCAATCTGCCACGCAAGCTGCGCCGCCGCCACGAGGCGGTTGACAGCTTGTTGACAGCAGTTGACAGCTAGCTCAGTCACGTCACGTACCGGGGGTTTACAGCTGTTTGAAGAAGTAATGACACTCATCAAATTTTGATAAACAAGAGCAAATTAGACTTCTGATTTTGTTGGGCTCATTGTGGGCTGTACCTCCGGCGACGGATAGCCCATAGCCGACATGCGTGATCTCGAAGGGGGTCGACATGAACTGAGGAGACGAAAAAAAAAAAATCCGTGATGTCTTTGGGGGCCCCAAGAGTGAGTCCGGAAATTGTGTCGATAAAGACAGATTTCAAGTCCCCGATACCGATGCCAATTGCGGGTGACCAATAGGGCTTCAATGCTTCCCAGGAGATAACCTGGACTTGGTTGTCTATCGACACGATCATGTGCCCCGGAACCACGTCGATATTGGCCTGCGGTTGGTGAGTTAACAGAGTCGCAACAGAGTCGATCAATGCACTCACGCAATTTAACACCAACAATGACTTGGTTTTCCAATCGAGAACAAGATACTCACGCATTGGCGCCGGGCGTACAGCGCAAATAGCCGGCACCGGAGTCAGGAATGGCGTCGGAGGTGTCCAACAGAGGGGAACGAGTGACTAGCAGATCATCGTGGGTCCCGGTGCTCAGATTCAGATCAAAAACCTTGACGAAGCTGGTCCATCAGTTCCCAGAAATTGGTATTGATTAGATTTGAGCTGACTCGGCCGGGTGGTGCCCGGCCAGACTGCTTTCGTATATCAGAATCGTCAATCTTCCCCCACCGCCGTTCTCCTCCGCAGCCAAGCAAATAACTTCCCCACCCTCCACGAGTGGAGTGTATTCCCACACCAAATGATCTCGGGTGACATCCATGTCTCTCAACACATCCACCAAACTCGGCGACGACTTCTTGCGTATTCCCAAACTTGATGTCGCCGGGACGAATTGGGTCATTTACAAAGACGGATTCCTTTGGGCTCTCGACGCACGAGGCCTTGGGGAGCATCTTGATGTTGACGCAAGCGCGCCGATGGATCCGCTTCCAGCCATTCGCGATGCCGAAGTTGCAGTCGTTTTGACTGCGCAACAGATGGCACTTGAGACGGAGTGGAAGAAGGAGACAAAGCTGTGGAAGCAGGGCGAAGCGATCGTGAAGCAACAGATCGCAGGAATGATCCCAGACTCACTGTTTATGAAGATCCGAAGCAAACCCACGACCAGCGAAATCTGGAAGGAACTCAGCAATGAATTCCAGAAGAAATCTCGCATGGTCTCAGTTGATTTGCGTCGCAGGCTTCAAGAGGAGCGTTGTGACGAGCGAGGCGATATACACGCTCACTTCACGAAGCTCAGGATCATGCGCGAGGATCTCGCAGCAATGGGTCAACCCCCGACCGAGGACGACTTCTACGCGATCATCCTCGGCTCCCTATCCCCCTCATTCGATCCCTATATTTCCGCAATCAGTGCAACTTCGAGCGTACTCGGAACCACGCTTGATTCAAACGACATCATGCTCACCGTTACCGACGAATATGAACACCGACTTTTGAAGAAGAACGGCAGGAAGGAAGACAAGGATGCCGCCTTCTACTCCAATGACTCCTCCAGTGGGAAGGGTCAATCGGGAGGTTCAAAGTCAAAGGAGAACGTCGAGTGCTTCAACTGCAAGAAGAAGGGTCATTATAAATCGGATTGTTGGGCGGAAGGCGGCGGCAAGGCCGGCCAAGGTCCAAAGGGAAAAGGGAAGAAATCGAACGCTGATGCAGCCGCTACAGCCGACGATGACGCCGCGTGGATGGCCCACGCGGAAGCCAATGTTCTGGACTTCGTTGAGGAAGGCCTGAACGCGTCCGCGGCATTCGTGGACGGCGAGAGCGGCGAGGAAGACTCACTCGAGCTCGAAAATACCTCCATCTGCTCGGACCATTATTCCGATGTCTTCAATGGACTTCCCGAGGATCCCGAGCCTGAATTCTCTGCGGAGGATGAGTACACCGGGATGCCAGACCTCCAAGACGTCTCAGACTCGGAGGACAAATTTTCCGACACGGAGTCGGATGGCGGGTCGATTCCTGACCTTCTTGATGTTCAAGGCTCGGATGATGAAGAGGAAGACTCACAGGACACCAGCAACGCAAAAGACAGGGATTCACGGGCGGGGGATGGTTCTTTCGAGTGGATTGGAGTTGGAAAGACCAACTTTGACGACTTCTTGGCTCGCGCGCCTACTCAGCAGGCCCTCGACGAACAAGCCGTTGATTGCGGACTATTGAAGAAATCAGCGTAATTTCGTTCGACTCAGCGATGCTCAGCACCGAGACGCCCTGGGATACCCTCATCGACATCGACTTGTATGATTCAAGGGCCTCGAAGCATTCCTCGGGGAGACGAACACAGTTCTTGAACTACGTCGACATCACCCCTAGATCCATCACCGCGGCGGACAATCGTTCCTTCCAGGCCATTGGGAAGGGCGACATGTATATCACTGTGCCAAATGGTGATAAGCCGGCGTCAAAGATTCTTTTAAAGGATGTCTTGCATGCACCGATGTCGCACTCGCTCGCGCGCCAAGCCCGAACTATGCGCCTCCCGGATCAACAGGTCACTGTCAAAACGATTACCTTGTCAAAATTCGGCATCTTCCATTACGTTCGACGTCGGTCTCACCCACTCCGTACCTGCCGACTCATGGTCCGCCCGGACGTCTGACATGGCTATCTTACTTCCTGATTCATTCCCCTTAATATACAGTTCATTATACGTCTTATCCCCCCTTTTTCAACCTCAACCTAGCCGCAATTATCATGTCTTGGCTAAATTCCGATTCTCCAATATTGTCCTTCTATTTTTCGTCCATGGTGGCACTAGTAGTCCTGGGCAGACTGCTGGTTGTGGGGCGGCACTTGGCGTCAGGAGGGCGCTGCAAAGGGCGTCATGTGTGAGGGTGCAGGGCGCCAGTTCAAAATTGAGGGCGTCAGTTCGGGGGCAGTGGGGGCGTCAGTCTTGCGTGACACAAAGAACCTAATGCAACCACCAGCACCGCCACAACGGGAGCCTATGGAACCTCTAGTTTTGCCGTGACAAAACATCGCAAGCTTATCTGGAACCCATTGAATAACACAGGTTTATGAGAAGTCAATTGACATATCCAGACCCGGGGCACGGCGTCGAGCGGTGGTCGTCGAAGACGAGGGTGGTGGAGCGGTCGCTGAGGAAACTCGCAATGAGCGTGACGAGTTGCTCAGGGACACCCTTCGTCCTCAGACGATGGATGAGGTGGGCATGGCTGACTGAGGGGAACGCTTGCGAGACGTCCCGCCACGCGTCCTTGACCTTCTGCACGATCTGCAGGAGGGCATCGACGGTGCTGCGTCCCGGCCTCCCACCGAATTGGTTCGGGGAGTGTCATCAAAAATGGTGTTACAGAATTGGACGTCGAACTTTCCATCAATACGGCATCAAAAGACGCGGAATCCGAGAATCGCGGGACAGACGAATCGGCGGTGTTACAAGCGGCGTAAAAAGCTCTCGAAGGACTGCAATTCGTGCGAGGCCCAATTTCTGTCTCGATTTTGCGGTAACTGCAACTCAATGTTCACGGCCTTGAATATCTCGCTGGTGAACTCGAACACGCGCGAAGCCTCGTCCATGACTGCGGCTGGTACATTAGGTCAGTAGTAGTAAGCAACGTATATATGTAAGAAGCTTTACCTTTGACCTCGACGTTGTTGCCCGCGCCCTTATTCATGCCAGCGCGGAACCAGTCCCTGATGCGCTTCATCTCGCTCTGGCTCGCGGGCATGTTCGAGTGCAGTTCCTTGAACGCATAGAACGACAGGCCAGCGCCGCCGAGCGTCAGGCCGTACGCCTTCGCCAGCGCGCGCTGGATAGTCTGCCCGCCGCTCAAATCACCGATATAACGCACATACGAATGCGCAAGGAGCACAGACGGGTCGGGCAAGTCTGCGATGGCCTGTATGCGCACGGTGTACGCCTCGAGCGCGGGGGGCTTCTCAGCCAGCAGCTGTGTATGTATGCTGTGGGCTTTCCAGGACGATTCAGGCACGTCTAGTAGATGGGCAATGTCTGCGGACAGCGGGGGCGCGCGCGCGAGCAGAGCCGGGTCATATGTGGGCTCGAGGACAGGGTGATGTTGGTGCCGCTCTAGACTGCGCTCTAAGGTGCTGTGGCGGCAGCTATGAGCTCGCGGGGTGCAGAAAAAGAGAGGGGTTACTTGTAGATGTGACACAGCATCATACTAAACGCTATCCGCCCACCAGTGTGGGGTGATCCGATGTTTCGCCGACATCGGATGGGATCTGTCAGAGAGCTCCGACACCTTCCGAGCGCTCGTCGAAAGGCCCTAAGGCTCGTCCCCGGCGTCGGGCATCTAGGGTGGCGATTTTACGATGATTTAACACTGTTTCTTGCTCTAGGCTGGCTGGGAATACTTCGACTTGACCAAATCCTGCGTGAATATCACAAGCTACGCAAGATTTGGTCAAAGACGTCGTTCAGACGTCGTTCACAGAAATTTCTCAATATCGCACAGGTCATGAATTTGTGACATGCGTACAGGAAAATACATGGACAGGACTTAGAGCTCAGCGCGACCGCCAGAACCTCTCGGAGCTCTCTGACAGATCCCATCAAGCGCCGATCCGACGTCGGAAGCATCGGATCACCCCACACTGGTGGGCGGATAGCGTTTAGTCAGCATCATGAGGAAGCGGATATATTCCTCCTTGTCGAGCTCACCGCGCAGTATCGTGGTTGCAGCTAGGCTGACCTCGGCATCTTCATACGGCATCCGGGTGCTATCTCGCAGGACGTCGGACAGTGACATAGACAGGTCGATAACAGACATGGCGAAAGCGAAGAAAGCAATAGGGCGGAGTGGAAAAAACAAACAAACAAACATCAAATCACGTGAGAGTTTCACATGATCTGACATGACTTCATCAGCCTCTGACTGGACTTGACTGTATATAGACTTTCGACCGAAGGTTCAGGTGACGTGTGACAGGGATCCCTGAACTGAACAATTTTGGTACCTGTGACGGTGGCCTTGAGCCAGTGAACACTTTTTTTTTTTCATCGATTTACAGCTGGTTGCAAAAGTAATGACACTCCGATCATTTTATAAGTAGGAGAGCAAACAAATACTTCGTCTCTTGTCGAGCTCATTGTGGGCTCAATTCTTGCCCGATTCACTTGTGTTATATTGCGTTCGAAAGCGTTTTGAAGGTGCTTCAATCCCGTAGTGGTCACGACTTCTGTAGTTTGAATTTCTGACCTATCCGGCTGCAGCACATCCGCGGCGCACCATCTTGCTGCCATCTTTGGATCCTCAGTTCTGTTTAAATTTTGCTCACAATAGGCTTATTCAAGCACTTATAAAGGTGCAAAGGAAATACGTATTTTGGGCGTGTGTCTGGCGGACAGAACACAAAATAAATAACTTCGCGGATAGTTTCTGTTACAGAACCGATATATTGAACACAGCTCTTGTACAGCCAAAAACACCCCGGGGTCGAGATCTCGCGAGATCCCGGAAGACGTCAATATTTTTTTTGAGTTCTCGACATCATTTCGAGATCTCGAATCCATTTGAGATCTTTCAAGCTCTCGGCGGAGACAAAAAGCTACCTGGCTCAGTCGAGATCTCGTCCAAACAACAACAGGTTTTTTGCGAGGAGTTCCTCGAGATCTCATCATTTGAATTTCCAACGTGATGGGATCATCAAGTTAATCAAACTCAGCTGTTGGAGTCCTACCTTGCCTCAGTCCAGCTCTGGCTACCGTGGTCTGTGGCCCAAGGCTTTTCTAGGGGATTATTATTTCTGGGCAGAAGCAAGGCAGAAAGTTTTCCTCGGACCCAATGGGTTCTTTGGCCTTATTTTATATCCACATTAGAAAGCAACTTGTGCATGGGTCACAGCAAATCGAAGATGAGTCGACAACGCAGATCAATATCCACATTTATGCCGGAGAAGCCGTTGCCACCCTTGCCGACGGAAGAAGAGATTGGCATTCCGGGAGAGCATCCGTCAACTCTCACAGCTTGCCGAATTCGACCCCCCACCAAGGGCTCATATTCCGATGGACATTAGTTATGAGGAGGAGACCTGTAACGAGAGTTCCTGGCGAACATCGCCAATTTTGCACATAGAATTGCCTATAAAAGCCGTCCTCAAGGCCGGAAGAGCGGCGAGGTCAAACAGAGGGAGGGCGACTGCTCGGGATAGTAGAAAATGAGAAACGCAGAAACGGCCGTCATCAGCCTTTTGACATTTTGATTGCCGTCTTTGATCTGTTTTTTGGCATTTTGGGATTGTCCACCAAAATCATTCGGAGTTGTACACAGGGATGGGACAACCGTTGCTCCTGAGATTGGGCAGGGTGATTGGGATCCTAGTGGAAGTTCTCTGAGAGGTCAAAAGGTGTAACACTTATTCCCTGTTTTGACGTTATCAGCCGCAGTTGGTCCGGTGTTGTCAAAATCTGGCCGAAAATTGTTGGCGTTGTCACTTCCGGTGATTTGAGCTCTTTTCACGCATTTTTTGGCGTTGTTTGGTGTTGTACAACATGACAATCAAAATGTCAAAAGTCAGATGGTCTCGAATTGGATCGTCAAATGACATCCTCAGAAGTATGCAAGGGCCAGCATGTGGTGGCCCAGGGAAAGAGAGCACTGTAGCAGAAAACCGAAGTGCTATGATATCTCCACATAGCCCATTATGTATAGACGCTATTAGTAATAGCTGCTTAAAACCCGGCCTCAGGATCTCAGCCTCCGCCCCGCAGTAAAAATTCATGCAGAAAAGTGATGTTCTATAAATGTATCGGACTCCGCGGTCATCCGCCGGCAGCTTTGGAATATATTCTCGTTTCTCGTTTCTTATTTCCGAGTACTTTGAGACTGTATTCACCATTATTTGGTAAAGGCTGAATCCACGGACTCAATTGTTCAGAAAAAACTCAATTAATTTATTCTGAGTGACTGAACTAGGGACGATATGAGGCACAGGGTTCAAAATGGCATTACAAATCATGTGATTCACAATGGCATTTCGAGGCATGTGGTTCAAAATGCGAATTAACCATTCAATAGTGTTCAAAATGGCATTACAAAGCATGCAATTCAAAATGGCATTTCAGGGCAAAATGCGAATTAAACCATTCAATAGTGTTCAAAATACCATTACAAAGATTCAAAATGGCATTTCAGGGCATGTGGTTCAAAATGCGAATTAAACCATTCAATAGTGTTCAAAATGGCATTACAAAGCATGTGATTCAAAATGGCATTTCAGGGCATGTGGTTCAAAATGTGAATTAAACCATTCAATAGTGTTCAAAATGCCATTATGAAGCATGTGATTCAAAATGGCATTTCGGAGCATGTGGTTCAAAATGCGGATTAAACCATTCAATAGTGTTCAAAATGGCATTACAAAGTGGACCTATAAAAACCCCTTGATTAGCTTGGGGTGCCAAACGAGGCACACATTCCCATTGTTGCATAACTTGCGGCAATTCACTCCTCACCGGTGAACAATCAGGCTTCTATTGCGGTCCAGGAGGCTCCAAATTCGGGGAAGTCAAACCTCTCCGCCAGGATACAAAACGTAGCTAATGAGAACGTGCGCGACGATGATACAGAAATGAAATGATGTGTGCGATGATGGGGAACAATGCAGAAAATGGAAAGCGTAGGAGCAAAACTACTGCAGAGGGTCAGAAGATAGTGTCTACACATGTGGATGATCATCAGGAACTTCGAAGGCGGCATCCTCAAGAATGCTTGAGATGATCCCTTTGCGGTGCGAGTCATTGGTAGCCAAGATAAAAATGTGTGCTGTGTGGGGGAGCTCGTGAGTGCCTTGGAGACGATATTGAAGAATTTTCCGCGGGGGTCAGGAGGAAGGAGAGTGGCGTCTTCGAGGATGTGCATCGCCTTGTCGACAAATGAGATAGATGTCTTCGGTGATAACGATCGGCTTGAGCATTGCGGCGGAGAGGTTGTTGACGGAGCGCGCAAGCCGGCTCCTTGCCTCTGCGTTGCGGCGTGCACTGCTAGTGCTCGAATCTGATTTGTTTCGCTTGCGCTTTCCTTTGGTGTCGGTGGCATCATAGCTTCTCGGATGGGAATAAAATGAGCGGCGCGAGGCATTCGATCACAAACGACCCAGATTGAGTTGTAGCCATGAGCTTGATAATGAAATCCATGGAAATGGATCACCAAGGCCGGTCTGGGATATCGAGAGGTTGCAGGAGGCCATATGGTTTGTGACGTGATCACTGCGAACATTTACAACCACTCAGATCGTGCTCGGAGGCATTATTGCGCTTTCCAGAGCGCAGTTACTGGTCCACATTTTGAACACCGTGACACTATTGTCTTTTCGATGGTCCACATGTCAGTTTGAACCGCGTGACTTGACATTTTTTTTGTGGGTGTAAAGTGGGGTCAAGTGGTTATTTCACAGTACTACCCACTTGAAGATCTAGAGGAACGTGACCCTAGTGTTTCCGGCGTGCCTTGAGCTTCAATTGAGCTTCTGTGTTATTTTGGAGTCCACACGATAATCTGATTCAGCTCCTCATCCTCTCGGAATCTCTGAAACCTGCTGTTGCCTGTTCATCTTAGCTTCATGCTCATAGTTTGGTACCATTTACTCCCGCCTTCGGAGTATCATAACTCCGCGAACGGCCCGTGTTGGCCGAACCTTTAGGTTTGGGTTCAGAATCAAATGTGTTCAGAATCAAATGTGTGGTCCAGCACATTCCCCACGTTCTGTATTTGGAGTGGCTGTGTGGGGGCTATGGGATGCGACGTGTGTGGTCCAACACAATTCCCACATTCCGTATTTGGACTGCCGTACTGCCTTGATCAGATCAACTGGAAAGGTTCGGCACCTACCGCCTGCGGCCTTATCCCCAATCATCGATTTCAGATACACAAATGCAAACATCACAATGCCTGATACTACCAAGGGCTTTTGTACAGTCACGGCAACTTTTTTTTTGCCCATACCATATTTGGAAATTTTGTGATGGCTCTCAATAAATGGGTGGTAGGCCCACTACTCGCCAATCCCTGGCCAGGAGAGTTGTCTAATGTCACATATGGCTTGGCCTAGACTTTGCCTTGAATGGATAATTACATGGGTCATCAGGGTACCACCAAATCAGAGCAGGGCGGCATTTTCCAGCATTGTACACAGTCAAACCGCATGCATTTTTACTCATACAGACCATATATACAACCTTCTACTGAAAAGCTATCTAATGCTGGGTCCGCCACCCATTTATTGAGAGCCATCACAAATTTCCAAATATGGTATGGGCACAATTTTTGCCGTGACTGTATCTGGAGAACTATTTATTTCCATGCCAGATAATCCTCTCAACAGATTCCTCATAGTTTGGACCATTTACCTCCGCATTCAGAGTGGCACAACCTCGCGAACAGCACGGATGAAAACATCACATTTATTGCTAGACCAGTGACTGTCTGTCTATGAGAACTGTCGATAAACAGACCAGTCGATCCGAGTTTGAAATTGGTTTACGCGCGGCATCCCATAACGGGCGATTTGTAATCAAAGATCAAACTTGCTTCCCAATATTTCTTGGGTCTCCCGCCCTCACAATGAAGTGGCCGTCCGCTTTGGGTGCGGAAGTGATCGCCGACCATCCGCGAAAAACCTGATTACCAGTCGCCGATTATAGGATGCCGCGCGTCATCTAATTTCAAACTCAGATCGACCAGCCCCTATATCGGTGCCTTGTCCCATATAGCGGCTGGATTCGAGCCTAATTTATTGCTACCACAAAGCCTTTCGTATGCGAAATATGATTTATTTCAATGGCAGATTACATTTCCAAGATATTCACTCTGCGGTGCTGGCTCCGCAGGCCGCAGTGACAGGAAGTGACAACGTTCCAGTGTGATTGAAACCGAGGAGATAGAACAGAGGGAAGATAATGGAGATGGGCGCACTCTATGTACGTACCTATCGAGGGTCTTTCCATGCTTCACATGGAGAATTTGCACAGGATTTGGGGCATCTCATTAAGGAACGGTCAATCCTGTGTACTCTGTACCACCGTGATTGCCCGATCCGAATCCGTGAACGCGATCTTCAGCGCGCCGGTCATCGTGGCAGGATCTTCTTCAACCCTGCTTTCGACCCGCTTAGCCCCGCGAACCCTGAATTCCCTGACGCGTCCTCCCTTGACGCGTCGACCACTATGAGTCTTCGCGTCCATCTGCACTCAGGCCTCTGGGCCCTTTCGTTTTCTCTGCTCCCAGTACTAGTGCTTCCTTAGTCAATCCTTAGTACTGGTTCTCACGTGTCTGCGCAAATGCAGTCCCGCCCTGGGCTGTCACAACGGGTGTCGCCGAGCAATACTTCTGCAGAGGCGGTGGCACTATACCTGACAAAATTAGATGTATTTGAACCGCGTGACCCTATTGCCTTTTCAATGGTCCATATATTGAGATGTGTGACCTGACATCCTGCGGACCATTTCAATTCCAATGAATTCCCAGGGCCATTTTCTAGGCCACATATTTGGGGAATGGATAGCCCTAATCACTGTGAACATTTACAGCCATTCGGATCGCGTTCGAAGGCATTAATACGCTTTGCAGAGCATACTGGTTTGCATTTTAAACGTGTGACCTTATTGCCTTTGCAATGGTCCACACTGTGAGACGCATGACCTGACATACTGCAGCTCATTCTGCAGACCATGGATAACCCTGATCACTGCGAAAATTTACAGCTATTCAGATTGTGTTCAGAGGCAATATTGCGCTTTCCAGAGCACAATTACTAGGTTGTGTTTTGAACTGCATGACCCTATTGCCTTTGCAATGCTCCACATTTTGAAATGCATGCCTTGACATCCTGCAGACCATTTCAATTCCAATAAAGGCCCAGGGCCATTTTCTATACCCCTGATCACTGCGAACATTTACAGCTATTCAGATCCTGCTCAGAGGCACTATTGCGTTTTCCAGGGCACAATTAGTGGTTACATTTTGAACCGTGTGTCCCCTATTGCTTTTTCAATAGTTCACATTTGAGACACATCCTGGGAAGCATGGCTCCAACTGCACCATCATTTCGGATCTGTAAGTCAACACCTCCTCGTGCAGTACGGTGCTAATGTCTGTTTAAATTTAGTGGAATTTCAGTGGACCTCATCGCCCGACCTTAGCATCCCTTCCCACTCTCCACCCGGCTCTCCACCCTTGTAGTAGAAAGCAGGAGTCTGTGTCGAAAGAGACAGTGGGAAGCATGACTCCAACTGCACCATCATTTCGGATTTGTAAGTCAACACCTCCTCGTGCAGTACAGTGCTAATGTCTGTTTAATTTTAGTCGAATTTCAGTGGAGCCCATCACCCGACCTTAGCATCCCTTCCCACTCTCCACCCGGCTCTCCACCCTTGTGGTCAAAAGCGGGAGTCTGAGTCGAAAGAGAGAGTGGGAAGTATTGCTCCAACATCATTTCAGATTTGTAAGTCAACACCTCCTCGTGCAGTACAGTGCTAATGTCTGTTTAATTTCAGTGGAATTTCAGTGGACCCATCACTCGACCCTAGCATCCCTTCCCACTCTCCACCCGGCTCCACCCTTGTGGTTGAAAGCAGGAGTCTGGGTCGAAAAAGAGAGGTGAAGTCAGTGAGATATCACTAGATACCACTCCTTCAACCTCCTCCTTCATCCTCTCCCCCTTACACCACGGCCCAGGAACCTGCTTTTCAGGTTAATGATGGGGATCAAGACTACGAATATGAAGGCGACGTTGCACCTCGGGATATTAATCTCCACGTCGATGAGAGCAACATTTTTTCTGGGAAGCGAAAGCGAACTGTTTCTAGCCGAACTGCACACACTGTACCAAAATTGCAGCTCATGTCCATGATGGTTGACTCGATTGCATTCCGCAAGGCAATTATTTATGAGCATTCAACCATTGTTCTCGTGGGTAAATTTGTGTATGAGGTCCTCGAAGTATTTTATGCGACGGAAGTGTATCGTAGACGTGGGAACTGAGCGGCTATTTCCGGGTTCAAAATTGTGCTTCCAGGAACGATGGTGTATTGTAAACTCATGTGCTTTGTACACCGGGATAATTCTTGGGCCCAGTGTTCGTTATTCAGGCCGTGCAGTGTAATGCTACCTACCTGAGGTTGGGAAAAATGTGTGAAGTCACAACAGCTGCATTGTTGAATATGTGTGGCACCTGTTGTTGAGCAGCAGCCCGCTTCTAGTGTTATAGTGGTTGATCCACAGTCTGAACCTGCATGGGTGAGGACCTGCGAAGAGGCATGCAGTAATGCTCTCGTCGAGCATGAATACAATTATTCTATGGATGAGATCGATAAACAATGCTGGATACAAACAACGAGCGGGCGAGGAAGACGATACTGCGCAATCTGACATGATTGAGTCGCCCGACTACGATCCCACAGCTTGACAACATCAAGTCAAACAAGGCGCATGCTATCTCGCAGGGATGGCGCTGGATGAAGGCCAAGTGCTTCTGTGCAATTTCCTCCTGCCGCATCAGGCAGGTTGTGCAAAGCCGCGGGGAGTATTTTAATATCCCGAACTCATAAACCCACCGTAAGTGACTCACATGAATACCATTTGAATGGCTAACTAAGTCGTTAGAATTCAACCATAATAAATATCTTTGGGAAGAGGAGACCTGGACCTCTGCGAGGTTTCGGTTCTCTGTGAGTGAGGCTAACGGATGGCCACTTCCGTGGCTATCCGCAAACCAAGACTCGGGGTGGTGGGTGGGCTGAAAAGCTGGAGAGTGCGGGAGACAAGAATGTCGATCACCCGATCATTCTGTGCACTCTCTTAGTCAGCCGGCTTTGCTCTCTCGCTCGCAAGCTCCCTTCGAGGGCAAGCTCACAGCTAACTAAGTCGTTAGAATTCAACCATAATAAATATCTTTGGGAAGAGGAGACCTGGACCTCTGCGAGGTTTCGGTTCTCTGTGAGTGAGGCTAACGGATGGCCACTTCCCATGAACAAGAGAAAGAATTGAGCGAACGTCGGCATCCGGGAGACGACCCCCCAAAGGCTAAATAGATTTGGCCAGTCGAGAGACAGAAGCTTTGAGTGAAGTAAATGTATCTAGAGAATCACCAATGAATAAAGGAAGAATCTCCTCCACATTACGCCAATAAAGAAGGAAGGCGGCGGAAGTCCAACGACCTTGCTTCATGACGATCCAAGGATCCACGCCGTGGAGTAACATGTGTGTGGTGCCGCCAATCCGGAATCCGTGCCCATTAAGGGCACCCATCCCCGCCGCCAACCAAATTGAGTTGCAACGGCCGAGAAAGTCGGATCGGGTGAGGTGAGCCCAACCTAAAGGCAAGCAGCAATAGGCGGTGATCAATAAAAATTTCGCCGAGAAATTAATGAGGCTAACCCGATGTGGTCTTGTACGCAAATAGCGGCGCCGAATCGGGTACTGTGGAATTGACGACGAGGTGATGTTCGATGGCGGACACGGAATCAACGGCGTCAAATGTCTCTGTCGACGTTATCCAATCACCCGCGGACTTCTTCGTCTTCGTCCACGGGACTTTGAACTGCACAAATTTGTGCTTGTTCGTGGCCGTGCCACGCTTCTTGGGACAGCCGCGTGTAACATGGCGAGACGAGTCGAACTTGCCAGGTGAGTCAATAAGAATTTCCCCGAGTCGGGTACAGTCTCGCCACGCCGTACAGGCGCAGGCCCAAATTGCGACGTCACGGGAATTGGATAAATCGATAGAAGCCCGAAGAACAGCCATGTGGTTGAAGGAGACGGGATCGCGTGGAAGACGGTGTGAAGATAAAGGAGCGAGCTTCGATACACCTTTCCTGGTGCGGCTCAAGAGCGAGTCGCCGTGCCAGGGGGCATTGTTGACCGCATGCCAAAGCTGCAAGCCTGCAAGCCATGTCGAAACTGTCCCCGCCGCAACATTACCAGCACCGTAAGAGGAAATGAATATGGAAAGGAGGGGCTCGCTAGCGGGCATCCTTTCGACCTCGGGTATATTATGAAGGTCGCAGAAATGGTTGAACCTGAGAAGGCCCGCGCCGTAGGAGCCATGCGTCCCTTCCTCAACGGAGGACGCCAGAACTTGCTGCCAACGCGAAATTAAGTCGGGAGAAAAGGAAGTGGAGAGAGAACGCAATGAATGGAAAGAGTAGGGAGTTTTCCAGGTCATAATACGGTCCTTTGCGAGGACTGAAGGTCGTAAGGGAGACGGCTTGAGACGATTGTAAGGATTTGACGAGGTGCGAGGTCCCGCAGGTTTACGAGCAGTTTGCGGCCGAGAAGGGGTGACCGCCGGTCCCTTCCCGACTGCGCGTAAACGCTCAGCATCAGCTGAGTTCGATAAGGCTAGCCTAAAAATCCTGGTAAAGAAATGGAGGCCAACGCGAATAGCGAAAATACCTGTGCATTCAACGATGAAATGAGTAAGCTCGTTCTTGAGCGTAAAGGGCAAATCGAGACGATGATGTGGGGACCCAAATTTGCCGCTGGGAAAATGGGTCGGCGAGATTTAACTCGGAGGGAACGTAGCGAGGGGATATGGAGAGGTTGCGAGGAATCAACATCTCTGTGATTCTACGAATGGATGAGTTTCGAGAGGCGTTGCGAGAACGACCTTTCTTGTAAGCGTCAATAACGGAAGTATTGTCGGCATGAATGATAATGTCGGCATCGAGGAGGTCACGCTCGCAAAGGACCATGCAGGCTAGTTCGATAGCGATGGACTCCGCCCAGCCGATATCTCGGCCTTCGGCTTTCCAGCCAGGAAGAAGCTTCCACGCTGCCCAACGTCCACCAATAAGGATCCCAATACCAAAATCCGTGGACGCGTCAACCCAAACGTCGAGATCGACAGTTGTGCGAATTAACAGCGACCTCGAGACATTGGGCAGTGAGAGTATGTCCTGCCACCAAACAAGATCTCCCCGCGCCGCTGCAGATAAGTTATGTGAGACAAAGTCGTTCGGAAACTTGGAGATCTGGGCTGTAAGGGAGGGGAGGAAGGAACGTCCATCGCGATAGACGAATGTAATGTGTTGTAACGAGCCGTGAAGGGACCGGATAGCCGGACACTTGATCTTGCCTGATGCAGCAACCGCAAGGAAGGAGGTCGCTTGTTGAGAATCTTTAGGCGCTTCCGCTCGCTAAGATAGACGCGCTTCGAGGGTAGGTCAAACACAAAGCCAGTATACTCGGTGGTAAAACCGAAATCGTGGCCCTTGTCGACGAGGTCGTTCCAGACAATTCCGAGGTGCGTGCTGATGGCAATGATCGTGCCCAAATCGAACGCGTAACTATACGAAACTGAACCGTCGGGAAGGGAAATGGAGGAGGTAGGATAGCGGAAGAATTCAAAGTCATCGACCCATTTGAGAGCGGTGATGTCTTTCGCGTCGAGAATCTCGACAAAGGCGTCGGCTGGGGTTCCTTGAACGTTGCCCGAGGTGCATAGGCCGAATGGGAATGTGTGATCTGGCCAAATGGAACCGCGCCAAAAAATTGGAAGCGCCCACTTGTGTTTGGGAATCACGGGGGAGCAGCGAAAAGCATGCGCCTGATCCAGGCTCGCAACCTGAGTCCCGGGAGGCGCCTTCGCAACCTGAGAACCAGGAAATCAATACAAGGCCAAATTGGCGAAATAATAGGCCAAATTGGCAGAAATAATGGGCCAAATTGGCAGAAATAATGGGCCAAATCGGCAGAAATAATAGGCCAAATCGGCAGAAATAATAGGGCTTGTCGGAGGGAATAGTGGAGGAGAAAGGACGTACCATGTCAGCCATCGCACCGCAAGTGTGCCATTTGATAGTGATATCTTTGGGATCGAGCCAGGAATTTGTGGAGACCCCGTTGGCGTCCAGAACAGAATTATTCTGGATCATGCGCCATTTGCCCTTCCCAGGTTCTTTCTCGACCAGCCCAAGAGGCGCAGTCCGAAAATGTCCCCCGAAAAAGGCATGAGCCTCTGCAACAGTGTAGGGACCGCTCATGCGGCCTGCGGCAACTTCGCCCGCAAGATAATTGTCGATAAAGGAAGGATTGAGGTCGGTAGTAGGCATATTAGGGGGTATGAATGTAGACGTCGGAGAGGGAGGATTGCCGATTGGCGAGCCAAAGGAAATATCGTGCACCAAATTAGGGTATCGTTCGAGGAGGTTACACTCACGTAGTGCCTGATACCATCCCTCCGCATGGTAAGGCGTGATGACCTTGTTATAATCAGTTGCGAGTACAGTCAGCCGCTCCATGGTGAGAGTCACCACAGAGGGAGCAGATGTGAATTGCGTGGTCGCGTCCCGTCGAGTCGCATCTGCGGATGTTGAATCCCATGCAGACGGCGCGATTGTCGGTGATCCGAAATAAGCCGTCGCGGTTCGCGTAGATGATGAATTCGCGACCATGCCGGCTCGGGGTGGACTCGGGGCAAACCCCGGCTGGGTGTCCAGTTCGACCGCACGAAAGCAAAGAACCTTGCGACGCGATGTAGTCTCTCGCTCGTAGGGCTTCGGACGTTCAGTCTTGTCGCGGGGCAGGGTATCGCGTGTAGAAGGGCCACCCCTCGGATGAGTTGCGGATCCTGTCGACACAGAGGAGCGATTGAGCATAAGAAATGAGTTCTTTGCAGCCTGCAAGGCAGAACGATACTCATCGTCAAGCTTGATGATGTACGGCTTTGTGAAGAATTGGGCCCGAATTTTGCGGTCGAAATCACGGTACGCAGGAAACCACACAGTAAGTTCCGGGTCGCCAAGGATGCTGGTAATGCCCCAATTAAATTGAGTGACTTTTTTACCATGAATACAACAGGCCTGGGCCACATAAATTCTAAATAAATGTATCCTTCCTTGTGACGGCGGTCAAAAAACGCACCTTAAACATGCCTATACAACCTAACAAATTTCGATTTTGTACCGAAGGCCCTCCTGGTTCACGGGAGGGTTTCGGGGACGTAGTACCTCCCTCTCGTCAGTGCCTGCCGGCGACGAGTTCAGAGCATGAATGCAGCAGGAGTCGGGGTGATTTCGGGCCTAGCCCTGACTACCCAATGTGCGGCCCCTTCTGTGACAGTTCCGCTGCGCTGGCTGCTACAGTGACCTGCGAAGGGCAGCACCAGGGTATCTCTGAGTCCTCCAATATGTTGACTTTGGACCGTAATTCTCCATGGTTGGCTCCTACTTCTGTGGAGAGTCGCGAGCCAAAGAGAGTTTCAATTGCCCATATTGCAGACGGTACTAATACACAATTCGATAGGGTTGCGGGAGATGTTGAGGGGACGCGAAACTCCTGCTCATATGATCCAAATGAAACAGCGAATATCACCCATGAATACAAATAACACACTTGACCAGGATTTACCACCCGAATATTCACAGAGTCAGATAGACTCCTCTGATGTTGATGTAAACAGCTGAGAACCTGGCCATTAGGAAAAGACACAAACCACCGAGAGTGCTTAGATCGGGCAAGTTTACTAGATCAAATCTAATTCACTTAACATCGCTGGACGTGATGTCAATATGTCCATGCACAACCGAAACCATAAATTCAAATTCCTCAAACAAATGATTGATGACAACGATCTGGGGGTCCTTGGAATTCAAGAAACCCACTTCGATGCTGAATCGGCAACACAGTTTAATAATATCTTCAGCCGATGGTTCAAAGTATACCACTTGGCTCATCCCGAAAAACCATGCTCAACAGCAGGCGTGGCATTTGTTCTCAACAAAAAGTTTTTAGATACTGAAAATATCCATGAATATGAGTTGATTCCCGGACGCGCTTACATGATTGTTGTCCCATGGCACAAAGGAGAATCACTGAACATCCTAAACATATACGTATGCCCCAAACCAACCGGAAGATAGGGACAGGATGTAGAAAGAACTTTGGGGGAAGTGAGCTGAACACCCTCAACTTCCATTCCCAACCATTGCATTGGGAGACTGGAACTTTGTTGAACACCCGATGGACAGAAATTCTGGGACTTTAGAAACCGTTCCAGAAAGCTTTAAAAGACTTAAAGATTTGTTCCGATGGCTTGATGGATGGCGACTAACATTTCCGGACACACGAGATTACACCTGTGTCCAACACCGAAAAAATAGGCAGACCAATGAAAGCCACGACTCATACTCACGCCTCCAGAGCCGCTTCACGCGCTTCAAAAAGCGCTTCAGAATTCACTTTAGCTGTTAAAGGTTGTCTTTCATGGGTCAATAGCTGGGCACCGGTTTTTCGCCGTGGCACGGCGTGGCGGCTTAGCGTGGGGGCGCGGCAGTGCTGGCGTGACATGGAGGAAAGGCCAGGTGTGGTTTTCGTGTGGTACATATACGCCTTGACGAATGTCTCGCGCTCGTCAAGCCCCAGGACACCCTCACACAATAAGTGGTAACAAGCCTGCGGCTTGTTTGCTTGTTGTGTTTGCGTTTGCACCGGAAAGCTAACGGGTTTCTAGTGAACTTTGGAATAGCCCCTATTCCATAACACAGAGCTCTGGATTATTGGATTGAGTGCAACCTTGCCAGTTGCATCAAATTCATGTATCCGGGTTCTGCTGGATTGATCGTAACACCGGTGGAGCCGAATCCTTCCAGTGCGGCCCTGGATTATTGCAGTGAGCACAACCTTGCCAGTGGTGTCAACTGCATGTATCGAGGTCCCGGTGTCTTGAGAGAGAGTCCGCGCCACCTTCGTCACTTCGTCAGTTCGGCTAATTTTGAGAAGGTTTGTCACTTTAGCAAATATGTGGTATTCTTCGTCACTTGGAGTCCCGGCTGTGAATCTTCGTCAGTTCAGTTCCTCGCAGGTTGCTTCGTCGGAGCAGACTCCTCGGATTGGAGCCATTCACAAAAAATCCTGTGAATTTGAGGTTGGCTGGGGTACTGTTGGCTGGAATTGCAAGTCAGGAGCAATACAAACAGATTAGAGATAGACACACATACATATCTTGGTCGGACGCTCTTCGGCCTTTGGCGGAGTAAATCCCACTGGCTGGCCAAGGAACGTGACGTGATAAAGTGCTTGACCGTTTTGTCCTCATTGTGCTTGAGGCCGGTCAGAAATCCTGTCACAGAAATGGACTTTCCATTCCTTGGGATGGGCTTATAGTTTCCGAACTTTGGAGAGTCAGGAATGATGCATCGAATGGGGAAAGCCTCCGACGACCTCGTTGTATA
Source organism: Mycena olivaceomarginata (assembly GCA_029378375.1). NCBI lineage: Eukaryota > Fungi > Basidiomycota > Agaricomycetes > Agaricales > Mycenaceae > Mycena > Mycena olivaceomarginata. Next base: position 255,375 of record JARKIC010000119.1, read on the forward strand.
GAGATATTGCTCCGCATTGAGGTTGAAGGTTGCATTGTCACTATCAACACTTACCGAGAAAATGTCACCGATGAGACGGGAGCGAGTGTTTTTGAATATACCTCGACGGAAGTTGTATGGGCAATCTGAAGGCGAAGTAAACAGATATGACGATTCGGAAATACTACCACTCACGCGAACACCAACACTGTAGCATCCTCTAACAGCATTCGACAGCCTGTGTATCTCCAAATCGTCGCAGTGTCTCAGGCGGTTCCTGGAACGGCTGAAACTATATTGCGCCGTTTGTGATATTGCGCGGGGTGATATTGCGCGGGATTTCAAACTCCGACTTTGCGCGCTTGCGGGATTCTCCGAATTCGCGCGATTCGACCATGGTTGCTTGTGGTGCGGGATTTCACTCAAAGAGGGCTTATGTAATGCGGAAATACGAAGTGATATGATGTACACGGGAATAAAATAAATGTGCATTTGGACAATCATATTGGACACTCATACTATGACAGCAACGGAAGAAGAAGAAACGTGCGCAACATAGAACACCGCGCAATATAGAACACCGCGCAACATAGCACACCGAGCAACATAGAAAACCGCACAAAATTGGCAGGTACTAAAAGAAAACGGGTCCAGGAAAATGCGCAAAGCTGTGAAAATGCGCAAAGCTGTGAAATAAATTCAACTTTGCTTGCCGAGAGGTATACATCCATCTACATCTACGATAACCATCAAACCCAATTTAGCCCTTTCTTCTGCTAAATATTGCTGCTTCAGCAGCGTTAAGCATAATGGTGTTATTATTCCATTCCGCTTTGAAGCAGGTCCATTGTATCTCGAAATCGCAATCTATGTCACTGGGAATAGGAGCGTTCGGAGGCGGTCGTTCCGTGACGACTGGCAATGGAGGCAGTGGTTTGTCGAAATGACTAGGAAGTGGCCGTTGATTGTGACCGGCGCCATCATGAAGTGGGAGGGCATTGCAGAAAGATACAATCGTTTCCCTGTGGATTCTCACCACTGGGCTCCCACTCTCAAAGTGGGGGATAATGTTCATCATGACGAAAATGCGCCGCTTCCAGAGTCTGCTGTATATATGTCCCGTAAATGGTTCCCGAATCCTGAAGCCGTTAGGGCCGCGTAATCCTCATTCGAAGCAATATTTGATGGGATCGGGGGGCAATGTTTGTTATTCACGGACCCCAAAGGAGTGTGCAATGTCACGAACCCTGCCAAGAAGCAAATTCGGCAACGGAATCTCGCGCCTAAATGCTCCTCCCGCGGCCTTTGCGCGTCCTCGATGACAAAGGCTTTCCGTAGCTACTGGCGGTGGAACATCTGTACATTCTGCGATCCTGATGTCCTGCATGACCTCTCCATGCTCAGACTCTCAAGAAACAACCTCCCGTGTCCGTTGCATTATTGTCCCGCTGTAACGGATGCCTCGCATGTGGTGATCAACAGACTACAAACTACCGAGGTACGAGGTTCAACCGTTTGTAGCATCTGTCTGGAAATCAAACTCACGCCGCCAACATAGCCACAACGTCATCCTGATGACTCACGCCGCCAACGGCCCAGCCAAAGCCACTTTGAAGTCACACGTTCGATTCACGCTAGCACCATTGTCTCTTTTCTTTTGTTTCATCACCAAGCACCACGCAGTGGGCCTCCGCGGCGAGCGGTAAGCCCCGCGCAGCGGTCGGGGTCTGAACCCCAGCCGTCCGGGCCGGCGCCCGAAGGATGTCACTTCACACAATACATAAAATAATAACATAAGTAATATTTATATTCTTTTTCCGGATGCTGTTGAGAAATCCACAGCTTCAGTGTGGCCCCCAGCTTACGGAAGCGCCACGAAGTGGTGCTCCGCTACAAGCAGCAGGGGAGCCGCACTGAAGGCGTGGTTTCGAGGCGGCAGAAGGAAAAAGAGAAGCGCGGGAACATTACGTCATCTTGGCGGCGTGAGTTCGATCTCCCATCTGTCTACGAGAGACTAATGGCATGGTGGGCAAGAATTAATTTCGTTGCATGTATGCACGACATACAAACAGGTGCGCTATCGCCTAATTTCGTTTCACGCCGGATTCGCAAACCATGTAGCAGGACCGTGACTAGTGGTGGAAATTGTTTCTCCCACTGCAAGCACGATACGCAGCGATGCGTTTGCGGCGGTCGCTTGTCGGCAACCGTCGAGGGGTTTTACATGGATGCGATTCAGTGCTGTAGCTGTAGCTAGTAGCAATGGCTGTCTGGATATTTATTTAGTGCTTTTTATGAAGTCTCTTTCAGAACTATTTGAAAGGCTTTTCTCGCAGCTTATTACCTCACTTCTCGCGCGATGAACTCGAACACCTATGGATTTGGAAGTCGCAACAAGCTTTGACCTTCACCTTGTACACTGCATTGTTGACTTGGGAGACGACTTTCGACAGTGGCCTCGCAAAGCTTCGCGACTATATTGGCCAGGAGACCCCAATTTTGGCGACCACCGCTACCTGCGATACCGAAGCATTCAAGGTTATATGGCAATCTCTTAAATTTGGGTGTCGGCCTTTTTGGGGCCTGGACGTTGGTACTGATCGCAGTAATCTCGGGTATATAATCCGAGCCATAAAAAACCGCGCCAATCCACTTCTGGACGTCCTCAGCACCTTTCCCGAAAAAATGGACCAAGATACACCACTCACCGCGGTACCGAAGTGTTTATTTTACTTTAACACCATCGAGGAGTGCGCAACTGCTGTCGAAACACTGCGAAAATGTCTTCCTGCGCACCTTCGACCTGCAGTTCAGAAATTCGAGTCGACCCTCTCGGAGGTCGCAAAGGAGCATGTCTGGGACCGATTGAATAAAGGAAAAATTCGCATTCTTTGCGCAACAGACGCCGCTGGCATGATGTACACAATTTTGTGCTGGCCACCCGAATCACCGTCAGTTGCTACTCAGAGATGGGGGACGCACTGCACGGAAGCGTAGCATTTTCGGGACGTGCATACTTCTTGTCCCTCAGTAGGCATTCCGTCCGGAACCAGTCGACGTTGCTTCTGGATCAAAGAAGAAACCGGAAACCAAAGCTAATCCTTCAAGGTCTAAAGCCTTTACCCTTTGGGCGAACACTGCTTGAAACTATTTAATGATCCCAACTAGCGAGTTGAAGAAGGAATAAATATGAGACCATTTTAACATATGGGTGTGTTTGTGAGTGAATGAGCGCAAAAAGCCTTTGGTTCACCTGTTACGAGTACTTTATGTACTCGTTCTTTTCATCAATCGGGAACCAGATTTTCGATATGGCGAAACTTTTATCAGTGCATTTGAATAGTGTAATGAAAATAGTGGCTGTGTTCGTTAGGTTTTTGAAGTCTTTTTAAGACCCGAATGTAATGAATTTAGTCATTATGTAATCCATAAAGACGGGGCCAGTTCGAATCTGTTAGGTCAATCTTTTTTTTCTTCTTTCTTTTCATATGTATATAGCTTAGTTGGCAGCAACTCTGGGGCAGGCTTATGTGCAGAGTCTATATATGTATTTATGGTGGTACAAACCACAGTTTTTGTTACTTTAGGACTGAAATTTTCATATAGCCAAAGCGACCAGTGTCATGTGTTCCACATACGTGCTCACATCAACCAAGCTTGACCAAACAAAGGATCGAACTTCTTGGGCTCCAGTGGCACAACATGTGCTAAGATGCGTGGGCTGGTAGTGATCTAGGTGAATATATTAGACTTCCGCTACTGCTCTGTGCGCGAAGATCAAGTCACTTTGATCTAGCTCTCATGCACTCGGAATCCCACTCTCACAGATTATTGGGCCCCACCTTTAACTGTGTATCCATTCATTGCTGGAAACCTGTCTACTGTCCTTAACAATGTCCTCCACATGGGCCACTTCAACAGTACCGTGCGACCTGTCTTCTCGGCACTGGTAACCCAGCCGGAGGCAGACGAACTTGAGCATTGGGACAGGACCAAGCGTAACTCCAAGGCTCTCTTGATGTGGAAGATGCCGCATTCTATTGCTGTGGTGATCAACTCTATAGCTAGCATTAGCGTGATGTGGAAGCATGTCAGCAACAGTTTTACCACAAAGGGTATGCATGCCCAGACCAATCTTTGTGCGGAATTTTTGCAGCCCAAGTGTTCTACTGGTGGGAATGTTCGGAAAGTTGTTTGTGTACGCAAAATCCAGCTGCAAACACCTTTGGAAGGTTCGGGAGGGGGAGTGGGCTCACGAGTATGGAGACGAGATCTGTCGGGACATGTGGGGACTCGTGCCGAACTTATCTTGAGGTGGAAGTTGTTATTACTTTAGCTTTACCAATGATAAAACTCGACTCACTGCGTGGGGCGGGGCGGCATCGATGAAAATGGGGCACGGGACATCGACACACCATGCTGCTTGTCAATGGATTCCAGCAACGGCAGTTGTGCGTGGGTGGGACATTGAGTCCAGTGCTGGCATCGAGCCGAGTCGAAGGCGGGATCTCAGTGCACGTGGCCGGTGGCAGTTGGGCATGGGTGTGATGGATGGGCATCGAGCTGCCGAGTTGGGGCAGGATGTTTACGGGCATCGACAATGTCCGTGTGGTGTGAGAAGTCGATATTTTCACGATGTGAGATGAATAAAAGGTGCTGTGTAGCCATGGATGTGTTCTGAAAAAGGGAAAAAGAAGAAATATGAGTAGAAGTGGAATAAGCGCGATGGACGCGTTATAGAAGAAGAATGGAAAAGATCAGCGTGGTGTTACCGTATTAGCTTGACAGCGGGAATCGGACCGGGACCGGAAGGAGCAAGTCACACTTTCACAGAGGAGAGTACATTTTTTTTCTACCTCTAAATCTCCTGAGAGAATGGAATTCAGATTGGGTATAATATGTGGAACGAGAGGAAAGAATCGGCTCAATAAATGCAATTTTTCTTGGTTGGAACGGCGTCTTCGGAGATCTCGGTTGCTGCATCATCTCGAAGGTGAGCACTTTCCCGTTGTGACATCTGAAGGAGAGCTGGATGGGCCCGAATCGTCCGCTCCGTAGCGTAGAGATTAGATTCCCGAACACGAGCAGAACTTAACTGAGATCGTGCAAGTGCAGAGAACCAGGTACACCTAAAATATCTCTCAAAACAATTGCAAGCATAGGATGGAGCGTGTCACAATGAACGGAGAATACTCAGCTTTCTTTCGATGATTTGAGGAAGTAAAACTTGAATCCACTAAAAGAATGCGGTAGAAAAGAACTGATTCTTGATAACTTGGCAGATCGTTGTTTGGTTCCAGACACTCTGTGGGAACAATCTGTTCTAACATGCCGTTTCGCGATGGAACGGACTCGGAACTCGGCTTGAATAGCTGTGGGACAAAATAATTAATCCAACTTGCGCAAGGGAACAAAGGCTGATGCTCAGCTCGTTCAAAAGGCTTGTAGTTGCTCAGGTGCTCAGTGATATTGATGTGCTCAACAGAAATCAAAGGCTTGCACTTGATAAAATCCGAAACTGCAACATTCAGTGGGTTGTCGAGTTCCGTGGCTTGTACCTGTGGGGACGGTGATGAACACCGAGTATCCGTGCGATCAAGGAGGCGATCGAAGTCGTCGGAACTACCCGAAGTCAATCGTGCAAGGAACCTCGGGTATATCCGAAAGAAATGATCGCTGATCAAATTTAAGGAGGGTCGGTTCTAAGGCATGAATTCCACCATACAATGCGATATCATGTGCGCAAAGCGGTCAAATAAAAAAGTAGATCAAATGAGTCCTCATAACGGGGAGGGTAAAATATGAGGAACAAGAAAGAAAGAAAAAAGAAAGAAATCGAAGAAAAAGTTTGATATATCACAATTGACTGTACCAGCAAATCTCCGGCCCGCTACTCAGTCTTTGAGCCATTCTGCTGACGGTTATCAGGCTCAGCGCCGGCTCGGATAGCCTATTTCGTGGGAGCTATCTTGGGCTTGGGTTTCTCTATTTTACCTCAGCATTGCTTTGAAATTTACAGGAACCTCAATAAAAAAGTGGTCTCGGCTTGACAATTATGCGGCGCAACTCGTTTAAATGCTCCACCTCCATCTTGTTGTCACCATGTCATTAGAGAGTTTGCGGTGGAGCGATCAACTGGTGGCTAATGTTGTTCAGGAACTCCCCGTCCTTGGGGGCTAACGTAGCCACCATTTATAGCCCCCATAGAGAGGATGAACTAGTGGCTAGCACATGCCGGACGGTCCTGACAATAATCTAAAACATGAGCCACCAGTTGATCTGGTGGCTCCACCGCAAACTCTCTATTGTCAGCGCCATGTGGCTCGAATTTTTATTGTGGGTTGGTTTCAGGCCCATAAAATTTTGGACCACCCTTCCCTTTGCTGCACACGATGACGAAGAGTGTCGCTAGCGACGCTCGATCTTCCTCTTACTTTCTACCAGCGCGCGCTTCAGCAACTCTCAAAACTGTCAAAAATGCGACCAAGAAAGCGACTGCCGGTCTCAAAAACCATGCAGCAAGTCGTCAGTGTTGCTCGCCCTAACCGCAGGCGGCGCAGGACTTCCAAGGCTGATGCTGCACACGAAGCCGGCGAGGACGAGATAGGCTTCCTTGCTGATTTTACTCCTTTAATCCCCGGTGTGTTTTTAGATCTCAATCTCTTCTTGTTTCTAAATTTTGTAGAAGGAGAAAACGATGCTTCGGACGACGGTGCGTAGCATTCCGCCACTACAGCTTGCTTTCCCATCCTATTTTCTGATACGCTATGATTCAGGTTCCCCTGCCAATTCTTCTGACGATGCCTCCGTCCATGAGGTGGGCGGCACGCTGGAACTCACCGAGTCAGATCAGCTTGGGTTTTTTTTCTTTTCTTTTTTTTGTTTGCTTCATTTCGTTTTCTGCATGGTATAATAACACCTCATTCCAGCCGAGCCGAAGAAGAAATGGACTTCACCTATCTACTTGTTCTTTTCGAATGTCACCATTGTTCATAAGGACGACGGCAGCCGGTACCACCTTTTCAAGTGTGCTTCCATTCAGTGCAAAAGTAGGTGTTCAAGTTCTCCAGTATTTTCGTCAGAATTCATGTAATTGCTGAAGGATTTATGGTAGGCCTCGGACTGTGCATGACCCTCCTGTGTCAAGACCATCCCATCCCACTGGGCGATAGTTGTCGAGCCCATCGATCGCACTGTATAGCAGTAGTATGTCCCGGAGACGCAGAGATTGGCAGGCTGTTGCCACGTAGGACTTTGTTCGGATCAAGCTGGCTTCTCCATCAGCAACTTAGCAAGTTGGCCTTTTCGGGCTTTTTCGCCTTTTTTTAAGGCGAAAAGGCGAAACAGTCGAAAAGGTCTCGGACCTTAAAAGGTCTGAGTCCCTTGACTTAATTAAGGCGAAAAGGCGAAAAAAGCCCTGTTAAGCCGACAGAAAAGGTCCAAAAAAGGTCTCAAAAAGGACTTGAGAAGATGGCAATTAAATCATATATTGAGCAGTAATCACGCAGGAAATACAAGAGGGGATCTAGGTCTACTATGTGGAAGCGGGATGCAACGTCGTCAAATACATAGATCGAAATGGAGCGGAAATGATGAATTACGGGGGCAACGACTGATTAGCATTGAGAGCCGGGAATCCGTACGGCATGACCATCCACTTCGCGAGATCCAGAGGCGATATTGCGGGCTAGATGGTGTGGGATACGCACACATTGTATGCGGGGAGGTAAGTACATGGGTTAAATAAAGGATGAGAAGGTTCTCGTACCTCTGTTACTTGGTACCAGCGTCCCCTCATGCACTATACCACTCCATCCCAACGAAACACGCGCGCGCTCACCCGTCCCAATCAGATTCAGCTGGATCTCCGCCCGGTCGAGGTCGTGGAACCTACATATCAAAAACCATCGTAAGTATCCACAACACTGTCAGCAGTCTGAGGAGGAGAGCGATAACGCACGTCCAGTAAAACAGCCCCGTAAACACCGTCACGGGGATCCTGCCACTGGAACTTACCAGGGGAAGGAGGCACACATTGGTGATGGTCTCAAAGACCTCGGCCATGCCGACGAGGATGTACAGCCCCGAGACGACCCAGACATTGATCGGTGATGCGGGAGGGTTGCCGTCCGCGTCCGTGCACCCTGATGGCTGGTCGTTGTCGCACAGCGAGGTTTTTTAGAGGAAGTGCGCTTGAGTGGGCGATAGCAGACAGCATTCAACGGATTTGAGCTCTTGAGGGTTTCGGTTCGCAACAGGGAAAGCACAGAGAGACACTTGATGAGAAGCAGAATAGGCTCAGCCTGGACAGTGACTTGCGGTGAGTCGGCACGGAACACAAGGGGTCTTGAGTACTTGCTAGGAACCAGAATGCTTGGGGAATGAGAGACCCGATCTTGGAAGTTAGGAGCAGTGGGAGAAAGGGAGGTGGACGTGAGGGACAAAAATTGGGCGAGGGAGATGAAGGGAGTCAGCAACGAACAAATTGATCCCAACAAAATCACGCCATCCGTAACCATAGTCAAGCACCGCATTGTCGGATCATGATGGGCGGAGTTTCAATGACTTGGAGATTTGGAGTCTGCTTTGAGCTTCACCCCAGCTGCGACGACGGCACTCACTTTTTGGGAACTCCCAGGGAACTTTCAAGTGAACCACTGACTCGGAGGGTATTCAGAACTGTTATTTTTGAACATCATTTGCTTCTTTTGGACTGAGAACACAAATTGAAGTCAATCGGAAGTGGGCCCACAGTAGTACCGCAACCACCGTTTTTCGAACATCATTTGCTTTCTTTAGACTGAGAACAAAGAAAAAGTCAATCGAAGTGGGAAGCTAGAAGAAGCGTGGGAGAAGACGAAAAGGCCGAAGCCACGGAAGCCCTAAAAAGACCGTAAAAAGGCCGAAGTCGCTTGAAGCCCCAAAAAAGCTTCCAAAAAAGCGGAAAAAAAGGTCTGAAAAAAGGCCGAAGCCAAAAAAAGGCCGAAAAGCCGTGGTAAGGTCCTAAAAAAGGACTTGTCAAGTCGCTGATGTCAGCTTACGTCATCACGTCACCCGACACAATTAGAAGGCTTTGGGAAATTTTCCCGCAATTTCTTGTGCTCCGAATGATCGCGTAACCTTATATTCACCTCCACTGTAATTCATGAACTTAGAGGGGTAAAATGTACCTGGGCAGTGTCACGGGAATTCTCGACGCTATTAGGGGAAGTCAAAGATGAGAATCGATGTCGATTCTCACGTCGATTCTGGCATCGATTCTGATCCGAATCGTCGAACAGAATCGTGGAAGAATCGATCCCAACTTTGACCGACCCCGATTCTACTCTCGAATTTGCATCGATTCTCTGTGCAAAAATTGTGTCGCTAGCTAGACTTATGTTTTATTCATTTTCCGTTCCGGTGATGTGTGCATGATCAAATAATCTAGTTTTGTGTTTCTTCTCGCACCTCTCTCGTCTCCGCAATGCCTCGCCTTTCGGCATGCCAGGCCCGCGCACGCGAGGTGCTGAAGACCTTCCTAGCCCACCATACCATGCGCGTCAAGGCTTTTTCACGCCGCATACTGTACAATTTCATTCAAATCGACAGGGGGTGTGACGCGTGACCCATTTTACCTATTCGACATTTCGGCAGCCGCCGATTTTTTGCGTGACACCTCGAAAATTTCGGCATTTGAACCGGAAATTTTGCCTTTTTTGCCTTTTTTTTTTTTTTTTTAGGCAATTTGGGGCCTGTGTGGCCGCTTGGAGGTTCGACAGAGGCCCGAGTGACGCGTGACACCGACCAAAGTTCGTGATCGACAGGGGGGTGCGTGACGCGTGACTGCCGATTTGAACGAAATTGTACAGTAAATCGAGCAAAGCGGGCTTTTGCACGGGCTGGGCTGTCATCGGAGGACGCTAACATGGACTGGGAACCGCCTGCCGACCTTCTCGACACCGTGGAAAACCCTGGAGCGGCAGCAACCCTGTTTTTGAATATGAATTGCACCAGACTCATATGCGAGAGAGCTGAATTATTCCTCATCTTGCTGGATCCGACGTGTGCGTCTGTAGGCTCAATTGATTCTCTGTAAACCTGTAAAATAGATACTATACGCCCTAACTAGGGTCTTAAGATAGCCTGACCACTTTTAGGCCAGAGTCCCAAATTAACTATTTTATACCTCCTTCGGTTTTGACCTTAATTAAATCTGTCTTGCAAAAAGTTTACTGTCATTAAAAGGAGCACTTTGGCAAGAGGGATTACAAATACAGTCCCGGGGCTCATAATGCATAAGGTCCATTCCATCTGCGGACAGCGCCAGTCACAGGGACAACCTGGTATGCGAGCCCGGGAACAGGCTTATGCGCAGCGTCATAGTAAGCCATACCCTTTTGAGCCATTTTGGCCAACTTTTGGTGAGGGTAACCCATAACTCTGGAGTAACCCATACATTTTCGTGTGACCGGGAGTATGGATCAAATCTATACAGTGTAGTGTTGCCGCGACTTGTTAAGTCGGAAGTCGACTTGGTTAAGTCGACTTGTGGTAACTTCCGACTTGACTTGACTTGACTTGGTGGGCTCAAGTCACTTGAAGTCACTTGAAGTCACTTAAGTCGACTCAAGTCGGTTGAGTTACACCAATATTAACTCACGAGGTTGGACGGCACTTGATTTTTACAATACTAGCTGTAAGTAGCAGTCAAACTGTGGCAAGATACAATTCAACTACTCGTCGTTCTCCTCTGGCATTTCCGTAAATATGATCCCATCTGCTGAGTTGCAACTGTCAACAATCTCGCGCCAAATAACATCCCTGTCTTTCTCATCTATGTCAGCGAGAGTTCGAAGCCAGTCTTCATCGTCGTCCGCAACAGGGACAGTCTGCCAGTCAGACATAAAATTGAGCCTTGATTTCTTGTAATTGAACTTGAGCATTTGCAGAGCCTCCATCAGCACGGCACTGGTACGGTTTCGACGTTTAGTATCTGTCTCAGCCGAGGATGAGAATACTCGTTCTGAAGGCACTGAGGTGGCTTGGATAGGGGCGTAATCAGCAAAGAGACGAAATATCCTTGGCCAGGTTGCTTTGCCGTGGTTCTGCAGATTGTTCAGATGCAGTTAACGGTCAATAATTGGGACACCAAACCATCCAATACCCAATCATGTCTGTTGACTTCCTTGCGGGGAGAGAGCTGGACATATAATGATTCATCTCAACTTCAATTGATTGGTCGGCTGTCCCCCCACTCGCTGAAGTGAAATCAAGTGCAAGGGCAGTATTCCGAAATCGCTTTGCTGCCTGCGTAACACCACTCAGTGTCGGAGGAGCTGGGCGGGATCTGGAATGCGGCCGAGAGGGGGGCCGAGAATCGGATCCAGATCCACTGCGGCCTGGAGAACTGGTTCAAGACCGAGCATCGGCAGCGACAGGGGATGGCTCGTATGATCGAAGCTTGACATGAATTAAAATTGAGGGTTTATAGCTCCCGTTGCACTTGTCAAGAATAATCTTTTTGGCTTTCTCTTGGTCAGTGCATGACCAGTTTTTCCGAATCCATTCAAATCGAATTGAAGGATTAATAACTGAGATGCGAGTTCAAAGGTAATTCAGATGCCGAGGGATCAACTCACACATGGCGATAATGTAGGCATCTGTATCTTCCATTTTGTTGTAATACGTGTTGGCAACTGCCAGACCCGGGTCAATGAATTTTGAGATGTTCTCCTCTTTTAGGTCTGCATCAGCAAAAACGGGCTTGCACCCGCGCAAACGGGCTTGTTTGGACTTGGGCTTGAATTTGGGTGGTGTGCCAAGCCCAAGCCCGGAATATCAGCTTGCAAGCCCGGCTTGCGCCCGGCCAAAATAAATGACGGGCTTGGCCAATTTTAAGGCCTCTGGCATCTTGTATTCATTAGCATTCCTGGAGTCGTTGCCTTGGGTTGGCGCAATTTCTTCCGTTTATTTGAAGCCGCAGCCATCAAAATTTACCGTATGGCAGGACAATGACTGATGGAGACGCCCAGTTCACGGAAATGTTGTGGCTTGTTGCCTCCCATAGATTGATATCATGTTTCCCCCTAGGATTGGGGACCGGCACACGCCTTTGGATCACTGTGCTGTTTGCGCACGTTTGGCCCGCGCCAACTTCAAAACGCGACCGGTTCCACCTTATCCCGCTTCAACAACGTAATATATCGACTAGCTTTGGCTGAGGCACATATTCATAATTTGTATCCACGTCTCCTCCCCCAGTGAATGAATAAATAAAAATTATAATGACCATGGTACACTCAAATTGAACATCGGGCCCTTGCGGCAAAGTAGACAATTCTATCAGAACTCCCAAATTCACGAGGAAACAAAATTCAAGGTCTTTTCACAGCATAGACTCAAACAAAACACAATTTCAGTAATACAGTTCTTCTGCTTCGGCCTCCGCCACCCACTTGTCCTCCTGAACATCATCCATCTCTGCATCCGAATCATCGCTTGTGTTACCGCCATGCGGGAGTTCGCGAAGTCGCATTTCTGAAAAAAATCAAGGTCAAGAGTTCCTAGTGGTAATCACATCACATACCTTTCATAACGGTCCAATGCAGCAAGAACTGTGGCCAGCTTGTCAACGCGGTTCGGAATTGAGGCAAGCGTGGTCTTCAGGATTGTGGCGTCCTTGACAACGAACTTGTACACGTCGTACTGCTCCTTCAGCTGGCAAACTGTCATTTTGTTGATCACCGTGCGGCTGCGTTCGACGCCAACATCATGCAGCACGGCATCCCTCGCCTTCTTCTTCTTGGCAGCGACCTTCAATTTCTGTTGATACACCTGTGCTTTCTTCTCGAGCTCCTCCACGACCGCTTTTCGAAATGCCGCGCGCTCCCCATTCCCTTCCTCAAGCCGGATTTGACGCATGATGTGGAGAAGATCCTCGGGTGTGATGTATTTTGCCGCAAAAGCCTCCGTGTCATTTCGCCGATAACGCTCCATGGCCGAAAAGGATTGCGGTGTGCTATTCGGGTGGTAACGAATATGAACGCGCCAGCTGCCGAGTCCGCCCTCGTTATGGTCGTTTGTGGATGGAACGTGGAGCTTCGAACGAATTTCGGCGGGGATGAGATCGATGGGACCACCTTCGGCAAACTCTGGCGTGAAGCGCACCCAAGTATCAGCCGCACCGGAGAACATTGCGCTTATCATCCTGGGCAGATTGGGGAGATCTGGGGCAAGTGTCTGCGCAGCGAGGAGGATGTTGATATCGTGAAGAGGCTCATTGTCGAGGGTGAGATGAGCGGAGGAATGGACGGCTGCGGGGTCGAGGAGGAGGGAAGGATCATCTGCAATGGAGCGGCAAAAGTCAGATACGTGGCGGTTTAAGTCGACGATCCTGGAATCGAGAAGGTTTGGCAACATCCCATTCTCGTCTCGCTTCCGGACGGTCTGCATGTAAGGCGCTGAGATGCAGGCACTGTACAGCGATGCTGAGACGACCTCCGCCATCGTTCGAGGGTCATTTAGCGCCTTCAACACGTTGCCCTCGACATTGTTCGCACCTGCCTTCGTCTTTCCATCGCAAATGTTCTCCACCAATTGAATGAGGAGAGGGTAGTGCTTGGTAACGACAGCTGCCACTCGACCATGGGATCCATAACGCGTCTGGGAAGTGGCAGGGAAGCGCTTGACATCAGTTTCACCACAGAGGTCGAAAATGTTCTCCTCCATAAACATCCGGTATTTGTCCTGATAGCCCTTGTCCTCGTCCTTGTGTCGGAGTAATGCGCTGAGAAGTGCAGTCGCTTTCACGATTCCCCGAGCGCTTGCGTCCTCGGCAGCCTTGACCGCCGCGCTACCCTTCTGGCCCAATCGGATCGTCGAATCGTTCGCCTTGTTTGCAAGCAGGACAGGTTCTTCGCCCTCGGGCCATGCGTCTCCCATTGCACGACATCCGCCTGCAAACGCGTTGGAATCTTTATGCGAGCAGCAACCGCCGAACAGGAAAAAGTCGGCGAGCGCCTTGAGGTCGTCAGAGAGTGCGTCAAAAGCGTCTTCACCGAGCTGCGCGTCCACTATGCTGCGTGTTATCGATGCGCGCTCGCCTTCCGTGCTGCAAGGCAGTGAACGGTGTCAGCAATACACAGAAGAATGTGAAAATACATACAGTTCATCAAAAGACTTGCCACTTTTCTCCTCAATCTCGTCCTGTGAAATGGCGAGAACTGCATCGAGAAGCTCCTCGACGGACAACGCCTCTGCCTCCTGCGATCCGAGGTCCTCAATCAGAATCTGGTGTTTGAGGTCTTCCTTCTCGTCCTTCTTCGCCTTCTGATCGTTGGCGTGGTTGGACATCTGCTCTAATTCCTTGCGGAACCAATCCTGCCAACTCATCGAAATACCCGCGGCCTTCGAGGACAGGCAGTTGGTGAATGCTGCAGCAACCTTCATAGCGAGCAGCTTCTCTCCCTCGACTTGCGAATGAGCCGTGTGACTTAGTGATGGGGCGACTTCAAGGAATCTGGTGCGTGGCTTCCATGTCGAAGAATCAGAGTCGTTGACACCGGGAGTGTAGGTGGGAACAATGGCGAAGATGTGGCGGGATTCATAATTGATTTTTCGATGTCCAGTGCCGTCAGAAGACTCAGTAAACCCTGCAAATGATACAAGAGTTTGAGGAAAGTATAAACAGGCATGAAAACAGAAGAATACCATAGCTCATCGTAATTTCGCGCCCAATCTGTATAGGAGATATACCCGCCCTCCTTCTTGATGCGGCCGACAGTACGCGGTGTAATGGTGAACTAGGTGACGTGTACGCGGAAGACCTCAGCACAGTGGCGAAAAAAGGTAAATTTTCCATGGAGCTGTCGAAATTTTGGAGGTGTCACGCGAAAATTCGGCTGCTGTCGAAATGTCGAACTGGTAAATCGGGTCATGCGTCACACCCCCTGTTGATTTGAATGAAAAACCCCAGTACTTTAGTCATGAAATCCATCCAATTGATCGGTGAAATAGAGTAGACAAGAGCTGAAAAAAGCAGCTACAATGCACATAACACAGTTTATTAACCGTTCTTTAAGATTTTGTAATAAGAAACGGACATTAGTACGGTTCTCAGACGTGCACGTAGAGTGACAACGACTGAGGAAAGCGGCGCTGGCGCCAGCATGTCTTTGATGTGCTGGCGATCACGGGACTGAATCCCCGAAAGGGCGACGCGCCGAGGACGCGTCGAAGAAACGCGTCGATTGAGCCTGAACAAGGCTCATCGGACTGATTCTCTCAACATTTTGCTCGTTCGGCGGTGCAATTGCTCCATGCAGCCATATCTCCATTTGTTCTTCCTCTCCTCCTCTCCTACACGGCGTGGTTTTTTTGCCCCATTGGTGTAGGGTTTATTCAAAAAACGGCTCTCGGACCGTGCTGGAATTGCGACAAGGGAGCACACATTTTGACAACTCCATTTGCATTTTGATAAGCATGACTGTATTGCCACCGTTTACATTTTGAAACACGTGACCTCTGAGTTGGAATGGAGCCAGACTCTTGGGAGGATTCAGTACTGATTAGAAAGAATAGGGGGTGTCTTGACTGCAATCCTGCTTTGCTTCCCGATCTCAATTTCCAACATGGATAACAAATGTGCTTGCTCTAATCTGCGCGTTTAGCCCCCGTGAGGGTACGGACGGTGAATGTAACCCCTGGTTTCAATCTAAGGGTCAGTAAATATTGGGCCCATCAACCGGCTGGCTCAATTTGAAAATCCGGCGTCATATTCACTATCCCGGTATTTCAGGAACTAGATTATACAGTCCCACTCAATCACCACTATCACCATGCAAAAGAGAAGGCTGACGACGAAGAGCACCGACTCCGTCGCAGTGAACTCGGTGGTGCCTATAACACACGGCGTGGACACCGACTGAAGACTCCAGGAGAATGACCATGATGCCGCCCACACAGACAGAACCAGGGGTCGAGGAATATACTCACGATTGCGGAGAACCAGCTGGATGCTATGCACCCAGACCTGGTATGAACGATAGCGCCGGGATTAATGCGCCTCTGCGTCTTTTCGCAAGACAATACGATGAATATCCGGTATCTGATATGTCGAGCGGGTCGTCTCGGACAGCGAGCACGCCTGTCTCAAATGCTCCACTCTCCTAAGAAATAAGCCCCTATGTGGCGAAGATCAGGGGCTGTCGGACTTACCATGACGTGTGAAAAATTCTGCTCTTATTTAATTCTCTCTTCGTGCAGAAATTCATCCTTGTGCCCATCGCTAGACCAGGAGAATCTTGCTCGAGGCAAACTATCTATACGGCTCACGGTTCCTCAGAGGAGCAGTCTATCGGTCTCAAGCTATCCGGCAACTTGAACAGGCGACGCCGCAAAGACTCCAGTCGGTCACCGTTCAGCAATGGACTTCTCTCTGATAAGCGCACAACTCTATCGTGGGCGAGGTTGTGTACGCTCCCGTACCTGATTGTGTTGCAGTCACCTGGAAAACTGGCATCGCCTACCCCCGGGAGCGTTGACGTCGCGATCGTGTTCCTGGGATTCCGGAAACTACCAAAGTCCAGATGCTCTGACTCATTCAAACCAACCGGTTCATCGGTATTGGTTACATTCACAGACACAACTGTCTTTGTAAGGCAATGTGCCATTCAAGCGTCCGTTACATGGGTATGGCATCAATGCGCAGGGAACTTAGCCGTCCAGGGCCTGCGTGAAAGACTACCTCTCTTGCACCCAACCACCTCCGACATTGCTCTTTATGTTTGCTTGTCGGTTGTTCAAGGGTAATGCACAGACCTATGCTTGCTATCCGCTTTATGGAAATTAGTCTGATGTCCCTTTGCGAATAGAAAGCCGCACCTGAACGGACTGGTACCGTCAATGCAGATATTGAAACCGACTGCATCTGCCGCAATACCAGCTGATCCTTCTCGCTGTAGCCAATCGCCAGGCATACATGACCTACCTAACAGCGGGGAAACATGCCTGAATGGTTCAGCTTGCCTGTGTTTCCCTTGCTTTTAGGTTTCCTGGATAGTATATGCCACCAATACCCGTCTTCTTAGCTTTCTTCGTGAGAGGTCTATTGCCTCGTTTGCGAGGTAGATTGATTTTCACAGCGAGTGGGCCGTTGACGACTGTAGCATACAATTAGGACGCATTGTATGTTGGTACAGTACCTGCTTGTTCCTAATTGGGACCTCCGCAGTAATACATCCTTCCTTCCTTCCTTCATAGAAGTCTACCATATCAAAAACCTAGGGCAACGGGGGTCAAACACTAATGCTAGAGCTGTCCTGACCGCCTCCGAGGACTGATAGAATGGAGATCCATCACCTATGTAATGATACGACCCCTGATATCCCTTGAACATCCCGCTTATCACGGTCCTTTAGATGTTTCAGCTTGCATTTTACTTGTATTATATCCATATGCGATCCAAGATGTTGAACAGCCGAACGCCGCCGACGTATGGTTGCGGACATCACCTCGTGACAAGTTTGTGTCCCAACCCGGTAACCCTCACTACGTGCTCGGAAAACCTTTGGTCATCCATTTGAGAGTGTAAATAGCACAGTAGGAAGGCCCTTTAGATATTCAATGGAGCAGAACTTGCAAAATCCGGTTTTTCTTTTTTGGCAGACAGGTTTCGCCGTTTGGTGGCTGTGCTGTGGCTGTGTTCGGCATCGGACCGTCTCTCCCGAGCCTCGTGTAGTCCTGGTTGCCTCCTTGCTCCTTCCCACTATGCCCAAGGGCCCTGCAAAGCGATCCACTGCCCCCAGAGGCCCCAATGGGATGTTCTTATCAACTCAGTCTCATCCCAATACCTCTGGATCCTCACTTTTCAGGATCTGAAGTGCTTCAAACGGAGGGTGTTCGTCATCGGGATCATTGTAGAAAGCGATCTCAGAAGCCGAGAGTAATTTTCCGTCGGGGCCAAGAGCGCACCGGTCGCCAGAAGACATTGGAGCAGATGGGTGGGAGCAAAGAGCGATTGAGAGCCGCCCTAAATACCAGTGGGGTCCTGGGGCGAGGTACCTGAATATAACTAGAAGGAAAAAAAAAAGCATAATCTATAAGGTACCCGTCCACACTGCATATAATCTCAGTCTTCCCAGCAGGTACAGTTACACCATTGTGCTGGCGACGCAAGGTATCCGTCGGCCAGGTGCCACAGCCAAGAGCTGGATCTCCCTAGCTGAGGCGCAAACACTTGATTGCCATGCGTGCCGGTGGACAGCATTCAGTCTTTGTCGCATATTCAGCAAATTTTGTCAGATGCTGAGATGATTGAGGCTCGCTCATCCAGGAGGTCTATCGCCGATTTCCAGAAGATTTGACCCAGAACAAATCGAACAAAGAAACGTGTGCCGCGCCGAATTTTGGTCTCGGTCACGGATCACGCTGCCCAGTGGCGAATTTGTTAGATAGTTCTTGAAAAACACCGAAAAATCGTAAAACCTCCTCTCATCTGATTCTTGGTCATCTCTGTGGTGCTAGAGCCACCGCACCACGTCGTAGGTTTTTGGCAACATTTTCCTCGTGTCGTCCCCTTTCGATGCAAAGTAATTTGGCTCCATGTTCCACAAGAATTTCTTTCAGCTCCTTAGTAACCCAGGTCATTGCGAACTTTTGAAGATGACGGTGAGAACTGTTGATGGTGTTTGGAAGGAAGGCAATTTGTGGAGCATCGCATAATATTTCCGGCAGTGAAATACAAAGCTTGGAGGGACAATGGAGAAGGAGAAGATGTGGAAAGAGCTCGGTGGAAGCGGGGATACTTTGAGATTGAAACAAGCGGAGAGGCAGACCTCTGAGGATGTGGAGATAAACATGCTGTTTGCGGGCCTGCAACCGCCTCGTGCGGTCGATCAGCAAAAACAGGGCGATACTACATATTCGTGGGGTATGTGTTTCAATCGATTAGATATCAGCGTTGACCAGGATCATATTCGAGTAGTGTCCATGGACGGGTATAGCGCAAACTTCCATGGCCTTGCGAACAAGATTGAGATGAAGCGGGACTGTATTGGCGAAAGCCCCGAGAAAGCATGGGACATGTTCCGTCGCCTTCTCAGAAGCGATATAGGGTGTGGTGATAACGGTATGTAATATCACCTTTGATGGTATATACTTCTGAGATCTTTCCAGTCATCGCGGCGCTCACTCATAACGAGCAAGCCGGCCTCAATGTTTTCCTGCCTTCACCTTCTTCCCAGTCCCCGCCCCTCTCCTCATCCGATCCCATCATTCTCCCCTTGAACCTACCAACAGAGGCGCCACAGAATCTGCGGGCTTTTGCAGCACGGCTCTTCATGCGTTATGCGTACGTTCTCGGAGACTCGCCGACAGTCTTCATGGGCATGAAAAGCCCGACACAAACAGAACGGATGCTGACCTTCACTGATGGGAAGAGGGACGTCGCACTTCTGTGTATCAACGATGATGTCGAGTCCAACGCCAGGCGGACCGAGGAAGTGCTGAAGAAGTGGTTCCGAACGCGGTGGCCCGAAAAATTACTGTGTGAGGTATAAAAGGAGGCAAGATTGGAACTCAATGTTGCTTGCCGATGGGTGGACCGGGCATGTAAAGTACCACCATCAACTATATGTCCTTGCGGTTGCAGTGATACTGCCACCTCAATTCAGAAAAGCACTGTTGTTGGCAGCATAGGTGTTCTTATCCTCAAATACAGGGATTTTTATTTACTGCAAAACTGAGTGAGAAAAAAAAAGTTGCCCGCCGATTTGGCGGACATGCACGTATTATATTGAAAAAAACTCTATCAGAGCTGTAAATAGGTGCAAAATGACGCTACGGATTTCTACTCATCCACCGGCCTCTCGGGGGCGCAATTGGTGCGAGCTCGTTGAGCTCATTGAGCCAAATTAAAGTCCATATTACATTCAAAAGTATGCCTAAATCCCTCCAGGGGTCCACTTAATTCAAAAGATTTTCTCCGGCCGATTTGGCGGCTAAATTTTGGTAGCGGTGACTAGGGGACCTGCACCATAGGCTTTTAAGCTCGTGCATTTTTGCGTCGCCCGCCCTCCTCTAGTCGTTTAATTACTTGATAGTGTACATGTACGTGATTTAGCCCTTCCTCCGAGCTCAATGAATTCTGGGCCTGCCCCGGCAGGCTCGCGATATTTTGCTACAATCTCTGGAGTGTCGGACCGCTGCAGAGGCAGCCGACGATGTGAACTAGGGATGCACGCCGTCACCGTCTTGACGGGTGTGACGGCCGCCCGTAAGCGA
Source organism: Mycena olivaceomarginata (assembly GCA_029378375.1). Taxonomy (NCBI): domain Eukaryota; kingdom Fungi; phylum Basidiomycota; class Agaricomycetes; order Agaricales; family Mycenaceae; genus Mycena; species Mycena olivaceomarginata. The sequence goes on from JARKIC010000119.1 coordinate 275,616, forward strand.
GGACGGTGCCGTCCCGTCAGCGCCTCGGCACGGAGGAATTCACGGGACGGGAACGGGACCGCATATAAGTATGCCGGCCGTCCCGTCAAGCCGGAAACTTTGACGGCCGCAGACGGGTTAAATGGTTTCAGTCCGGTGAGACTGCTCGATTTGAGTGTACCTTGTGCTGGTCGAGGCGAAGCCGAGAAAAGCACAAAGGGGAATTCATATCTCCCCGGAAATTGGCCTCCGCTAAACAATCGCTCTGGAATACGCCCGATCCGCACAAAAATTTCTCAGAACATCAACAGCACTGATGCCAAAGCAGTAAATTGATACTTCAAGACTCATGATCTGTAGCTCAATTGGTTTGCGTACACGTACACCTGATTTTGGCTATATTTATCGAAAATTGGAAACCGGAAATAATAATAATGCCTGGCCCTCCGACAAAGCGCAATTGATGGTCTGATAAGCGGAACCATGACCGATGGTGAGTCCATTCTGCAAGCAAATGGCCCGAGACATTTCAATGAATTTCGAGACAACGGGGTACTGGATCGCCGGACAATCTAATTATGATTCCAGTGGCACTGGAATCACCACAGCCTGTGATGCTGCAGCGAACACATTTCTCGCGCCCAAGCGGCCGAGTGGTGGAGCCCAAAGGACTCTTCCCCCACACCTCGTATTCTGGATCAGCAGTAAACTACGGGGAGAGCGTGTAGTTTCGGATGACTCCGGAGTCCCCATGAGGCTGTTTTTCTCTTTGCTGCATGGACGGATGGATGGATGGATGACTCTGGTCTTATTGCGACGAATCGAATCGAGCCTATCAAGGAACCGGGAATGGAACAGAATATCGTAATATTCTCTCATTGCAGCATACATCCGGCCATCATTTGCGCAATTGCTCTGTCCTCTCTCTCTCTCAACTCATCATCTTGGACCCAATCTTCGGCCCCACCACCACTCCGCCTTTCCTCTTCGATCCAATCTCGTCTCGCTATCAATCTCCAACTCGAAATCCAAAAAAAATCGGCTCTTACTCGTGCCCGGCCCACCAAATCCAACTCCATGAGCGTCAAGATACACAGTAATCAAGGGTTTATGGCGTATTCACACTTAGTCAACGTCGATCAAGTCCTCTGACAAGGTCCTAGCCTCAACAGTTCAATCTTTACTCAACAAATGTTCAAACGCAATATTCAATGTCCTTACCCCTCAACGTTTCACTCTTAACACCCGGCTCAAATTGCTCGGTGTAGTGTTCGATATCTCGCTCAACCTTGAATCTCTTCCATTGTAGCAAGTTCCACCGTACCCAAACAACGCGCCTATCGGATGAGCTTAGGGAGGACGAAGCCGACTACAAAGACGAGAGATGCGTTGAATAACTCCGAACCTGCGGTCAGATTTGTAACATCAAACTTGCAGTAAGTGTTACACTTTGATATAGATTTTACGAATTGAGGGAAAACCGTAGGGATCGCGGTTGGACGGACGGACGGACGGATAACCGTCCCGTCCCGTCCCTGGGCTACTGGTCTCCCCAGCATGCCGTCCCGTCGCCGGACGGCAGTGAGGACGGCCGTCCCGTCCACCGGAAGACGGAAGGACGGACGGATGATTCTGGTCGTAATTTCTGTTCGTAATTAATCTGCTAGTGGCTCAGGGTTAGTGAATTTCTGGGGAAAACTCCGTGAAAATCGTGGAAATTGTTGCAGAAATTGTTGCAGATCCATTTGTTTCCCGCTCTCTCCTCATTTTGGACGTCAAAACGCGCTGGTCATCAACATACATGATGTTTCGTAAGTCAAAATTCTGAAATTAGAACTTCTCAAATTAATACACGGAGGACGAGCGCTAGGATATATATATCGGGTCGTTGTGGACGCGTAATGTTGCCACAAAAAAAAAGACCTTCCCACTACCATGTCTGACGAGGACTGGGATGCCATCAAGCTTGTCTTGGAATGGCTTGTTCGGTCTAATCACCTGTGTTCTGCTCTTTGGTTGACTTTTGATTTTGATTTGGTTTGGACGTGTCGGCACGTCTTCAAGACCCGACCCCGGCACCCTGTGCGACCCATGGAGCGTCCCCTGAACAAGGAAAGACCCAGCGCAGGATCGTCCTGGTTGTTGCTGGCAATGCCAGACTACAAACAAGCGAGGTACGAGCAAATTCTGTTTGTAGTAGGGGTGCTCAATTCATTGTTCGGTTCGTGCGGTTCTTTTATCACAGAATGGTTGGCATGATAGCTATAGTGCTCTGATTGACCTATAAATCGAAGAGAATGGTCTTGGCTGTACTACTGAGGGCTCCAAATGCCGGGATTTCTCATATCATGTATTTTCTATATACAAGGTACTCGAATATTTATCACTGTGAGAATGTGGAATAGTGGCTAAATAAAGCACACACACAAAATACTGGCATTTCCAGTCCTCAGAAATGCTACCAAAACCATTCTCCCCAATTTATAGGTCAGTCGGACGACTATAGCCATCATGCCAACCATTCTGTGATAAAAGACCGATATTTGCCTAATAAGGCAATCCTTATTGTATCAGGCCAATTGAAGGTGGTGGTGCCCTCTGGATTTTCATTGCGGAGAGAATGAGCCTATTTCCAAGGCAAACGGACGAGAATTGAGCTCAGAATCGCTGACCTCGTCAAAATGTATCAAAAATCACAAAATTTGACCCACGCCTTCAATTCCCCAAACAGCAGTGATTTCACAAGATGAGAGACGGAAGAGGGAGAAAATGATGGAGTTCGTCAAAAGTGCTTCGCGTTTATGTGAGGGGAGCTTAAAATCATGATGCGCACGGACAATTGTTGTGCCCGTTGATGAGCGGGTGGTATGATTTCATAAACGCCTTGGCAACCCAACATATTCTGGGGGGTTTGGCTGGAATGTCTTGCGAGGGCCTCAGACTCTCCAACGGATATTTGACCGGATGTCCACCGGACATTCGTGATTTGATCTCTCTAGAAGATTGCCGAAAACTCTTCTCCGATGATCCGTATCCGGATCTCTTGTTGACATCAAATCAAAATGGTGGTCATAGACGTTCATAGCAAATGAGTTTTTCCTGGTGGATGAGATTGCCTTGTGCTCGGCCTCCGACCTTTGAACGAGCTGCTTCAGAGCTCGTGAAACAGACTGGAGGAGAAGGGCACTGAACGACGAAGTTGTTTCCGACTCACGAACCATGGCAGCCAAAGACAGCATTTGAGGCCGCAAGGCCATGAAGGGAGAACCCTCCGCAAAGCATTGTGGGACATGATTCTTCATAAAAATGTTAGTTCTAAGCTAAATAAAGGGATCCTATGAAAGAAATTGGCACAAAAGTCCCTTGAGAGAAAGTTATAAGCTGCCATCCGTGAACACGCAGCAACCTCGATCCTCTCCATATCCCTCTTCGCCTGATCCTTCGTAGGCTTCGGGGTGCCAGCTGGCGGGCGGGCGATGACTAGCTGGGAGGCGATGGTCTCGAACTATTGACGAAGGGCGGGGAATGCGGCGAGGAGATGGTGGATGGCGGAACGGTGGAAGGGACATGGATAACCACGGATGATCCCTCAACTCATCCGGTAACTTACCGACTCATCCACCCCAGTCCCAATCACCCTATTTATAAGATTACGTCTGTCTGTCCGTCCGTCTGTCTGTCTGTCCGAAGCCTTTTCAAACTCCGCTCATCAGCTTCTTACCCCTTCCGTATGTGTCTCTCCCGATCTTATCAGCCGCTCAATCTATTAATCACCGTAGCACCCCGGCACAGTGCCGTCTTCGCCATCGCTTTCCATTGGCTTCCCTCGCATAAGCTGAGAGCCCGTTGACACAGCTTTCAACAGCCTCACCAACTCTGGCAATTGAGATACTTATCTGTGCCTAACGGGGGAATTCCGTAGCGCCTGCGGGCAGTGTCTTTACATTGCTTTTGTCAGAACCAGCGCTTATTGCGTGTCTATCAACATTGAATGAATATCTATCTACCTCTTTATAAAATTACGCCTCCCCGAAGCCTTTTTAAACTCCGCTCAACTTCTTTATGTCCGCCGTTATTCCGGGTCGGCGCCGTTGATCGCTTCACCAAACGACTTTCCAAGTCCGTCGTGCCGTTTTCTGCCGTGTCCTATGGCGGTCCGGATGCACTTTTATTCGGCCGCAAGATAAAGAGCCGATTTCGGCCATCCCGCAAGATAGAGAGGTGATTTGATGGTATCGCCGCAAGATTGACCGCTGATAATCATGCCGTTTGTCTTGCAGGGAAATCACTGATTCCCGCAAGATATATATAGGTATGTCCCGCAAAATACAACGCGTCGCCCGCAAGATACAGAATTTCCCGCAAGATAAAGTCGTCCGAAAAAAAATTGTTCCAAAATTCCTGAAATAATTTGGGTAATTCCCTAGTGCCTGTTCACCAGGAGTGTGGCACAGTGTTGTGTGATTCAGAGTGGCGTACCAATTAAAGAGTAGGGAAACCACTGAAATACTGTATTTCAAGAAGCTTGAGTTGGACTTTGCAATAATTCACCCTTGTGGACTGTGTTCAAAGTCCGATTACCATCACTGACCATCCTCACAACCCTGCATGAGTCAAACGTGAATACCTTGGTTAATTGTAAAGTAGGCATGTAGTTCAACTGGCTTCCTTGCAATTGGATGCATTGGAGTTGACACTGAATACGTGTAGACAGTCATTACAACTCTTATAGGTCCAGGGAAATCTCTTTGTAATTGAATCTACACATTTGTGACAGCTGATACCTGACGATGTGAGTACCAATACACAGCAATTGATTTGACTGCATAAGGGTAGAATGAGCAACAAGCGAGGAAATCGGCGACTACAAACACTAACCAGTTTGATCACCAAGGTACAGCACCAGAGTCCCATAAATGGAAGGCCATCTTTCGCAGTTACTGAAAGAGATTGATTCCGATTTTCTGAATCAGTGCGTTTAAGAATTGGTTCAGTTCTGTCCTGCTCGGCCATCTCGGCCATATTGAATGATGCGAGAGATTTTAGGATGGCACGTTTTCATTTACTTCATGGGTTCAATAGGTTCTCAGAGTACCAATATACAATCATTGCACCTAGACTCTGGTTAACTCAGCTTCACAGTTTTCCATCAATTGGATCAATGTATGATATTCGGATGATGACCGCCTGGATTTGAAGTGCTCTAGCAGGATCTGGAACAACTTTTGAGAGGTCTAAGGACGGGAATGGCAGGAGGAACCTCAAACAATTTTGCAACAAAGACCTATTTCCGATTTTCAACCTCACACAGCTGTGCCTTTCTCCACTTGCATGCCATCAAAACAACGGTGGATAGGCCATAGGGAATTACCCAAATTATTTCAGGAATTTTGGAACAATTTTTTTCGGACGACTTTATCTTGCGGGAAATTCTGTATCTTGCGGGCGACGCGTTGTATCTTGCGGGACATACCTATATATATCTTGCGGGAAATCAGTGATTTCCCTGCAAGACAAACGGCTTGATTATCAGCGGTCAATCTTGCGGCGATACCATCAAATCACCTCTCTATCTTGCGGGATGGCCGAAATCGGCTCTTTATCTTGCGGCCGAATAAAAGTGCATCCGGACCGCCATACGGCCGAAAATAGTTTCGAAACTTGTAGTTTCTGTTCTTGTGGAACCGTATCCGGATTAGTGCTGGAATTCTTGGGACGTGTGGCCAATCGGCTCGGGATGGGAAATCGATGTGCGAGGCATGTCGCACTTCCACACCGTCTAGCACACGTGGTAGAATAATGGCCGCGTTTCTTGTCAATCTAACCCTCTTACCCGACCGCTGCTCCTCGTGTGCAAGTCGTTTCTTGCGAGGAAGACCCTTGGTTCGAATGGGGAGGTAAAATTGCTGGTCCAGAAAGTGCATTGCGCCGTTCACTGTAGATTCCTCTCAATCATCAGAGAAGATGGTAAATATCACTTGAACGCACATGAGTTCCTCAATTTCATCTTTGAGGGTGGAAAGATCGGCCTCAGTGGGAACATGGCGAAGAACATCTTTGAACTTTGTCATAGCCTGGTGGTGGATAACCTTGGGGGGAAGTGTTTGTGCAGCGCCCCAAAACCTAGCTCTTCGAGGTTTCGTGGCCCCTTCACGCCTCTTAGACTCTTCCCTCTGCCAACGCCTCCTACCCCTTGGACTCCTACCCCCTACCATGCGTCAGGGCCAATTCACAACGCCTCAACGACTCCACATTGAGTCCTATCTCGAGGCATTCACCACTCTTCTTGACGACGGCTTGGAGGGCAAAAAGCTGACAGATTGGAAACAGAACACCGCCTCGGATATCCTGGGCTCTGTACAGTTTTCAGATCTCGATACGACGGTGTTTAGTCGCAAGCAATGGTTTGATGTGGGTTTATTCCGGTCTCGTTGCTTTCCTTTCTCTAATGCCTTTGGCAAAGATGATTGTTCGCAAATTCACCAACTATCGAACACAAGTCTATCTCAAGAATTCCGAGACACTCACCCCGCCTCAGCCCCCATCCCCTACCGGGCCATTATTCAAGTTTTCCTCTGTCCTTACCAGCCGCCAACTCTTCGCAAAGGACAACAGTGCCAGCATCAACTCCGCGGCTGCACAACTTCTCACTGCAAAAGGCCATGGCACCCTGGTGTCTGCTTATCAAAGCGTTTTGAAGAAGACGTGGGATGCTCTTGCCAGCAACGAAAAGACTCGCTGGGAAGAAAGGGCTGCTGCCGGGACAGGAGACATTGAGAAGTTCACGCTGTTTCTTCTCACATGAACTTCACTGACTATTCCGTTGATCACAGGAATCAAGCGGAGTTCTGCCCCAAGATGCATTATGCACTGTCTGAGTTAGCGAAAGGTGGCTTGCTGGGCGATGCTGAATTGCTGTTGTTCTATGGGTTCCGTAAGCCGGGATCGGGCGAATTGGACATCGGAATGTGAGACTCTGATCCCGTTCGCTCCCACCGTTCACATTTCACACTTCTCATAGCATTCATGGACATTCAGCTCTCAACCGGACCAATTTTGGAGGAACGACGACAGAATTACAGGCTAATTACGGTGATCCATGGGCAATGTTTGCGGATGCAGTGATCCCTCGTGTGTGACTCGCAGAACCTTTGACTTTGACGTTTGAAAAAGTGACAGGTGCTATCGTTGCCGAAAACTCTGTTATCCCTCGGAATCCCTTCGGAGTGCCTGTCTTCCCGAGCATTGACCTGAACACTGTTACTCCTGCCGACACCCGTCTGTTACTCACCGAATACTGGGTGCACATCTGGGGTACCTTTCTCTCTTTTTATTCTGATCACATTCTGATACTACCAATCAGCATACACGTGGAGCCCGGACACTGATTATCCATCTGTTCCTTGGGAAGACATTGCCCGTAATCCATCCGCATACTACGACACGGTTAAGTTTCCTCTACCACTTGTACTTGCGCTTCCACAAACCCTCAACACTCTTCACACCACAATTTGGGCAGAGCACCTCGTCCGTACCTCATCCTCATTCGTAGATAGTCCTTTTGTGTTTTATCCGAAGCACCATCTGTTTGGGGTTGGTGGTACTCTTGCGCCACCGTCATCGACGCGGAGTGGACCTACATCCGGCTCTACAGGTTTCATTGTTGAATTCTTTGTGTTGGCAGCTCTGACTCAGGCTTTTATTTCCAGCGTCGGAGAAGTATGACGGCAAAGGTATGGCCAATTCGTTTGGACGCCATCAAACAATGACAATGATCAGGAACGACAGAAACTGTCATCCATCAAGGCATAACCCCACATCCGGCAACGTCTCTGACAAATCCAGAGAAGCCCAGTGAAGGTGAGTGACTCGCGCATTTATTCTATATGTCTGTCATAGCTTGTTTAGATTCGGCTGAAACTATCCCCGGTTCTATGCTGTTGACAACGGTCGTTGAAATGGATCAGGATCGTGGAAACGAAGGCATGTATAAAGTATACATAACTGTACCCAGGCCTGACTGTACAAGCAGATGCTGAGAACCTCGCACAGGGGAATGATGGGTATAATTATTCAGCACAGATTCATTCTCGTGGTTGACTATCAACAGTTCTTCTCCGCCCCTTCAGGACATTGCAAACTTCGATGAGGCCAGGTCCAGGCAGGGCCATTGTACCTCTTTCCCATCTTCTCGGCTCTGACAACATTGATTTTCAGGCCCGCAGAGAATGTTACAAAGTGTGTGACCCAGAAACGGAAACGAGGGCGGTAGGCCAATGATTTCATTCGCTTCTATCCGGACTGATGTTCTCCGAGAAGCGACGTTGACAGGGCCGAGAATGGCCCAGACTCGTCACAAACGGCTAAGCGGGCCAAATGAGTGCTTTCAATGTGTCCTCTTGCTGCAGGCTGCAATCTGACGAGAAACAATGGAAATAGATCCTAGGGTGGTGTTAAGACACCTGTTAATCCCGGCGCCGGAACGGGGTGAGTCCACATTGGTCCGTTTGTCCCTGAATTGTCTGACGCACTACACTGTGCAGGTCTGATCCTCGGAGATCGTCGCGTAAGGTGCCAGCAAAGGTTTCTGTGACAGCAACTCGTAAGGAGCGGCCAGTTAAGCGCCGCCAATCGTGCGTGGAATGTACATACATACCTTCACCGTTCGTTGCTGATCCGTGTGAAAGGGGATATGTGTACAGCGATGAAGAAGAGGATGTATTCATCGATGAAGACTGACCAATTGTGAGTCATCTTTCAGTGTACCCTGATTCACTGGACTGACATGGGCCATCTCCTCTCCGCATGATTTGTAGAGCTCAACCGGTGCCACCGTTGACCCAAAATTGATACCCTTTGTCGACCTCCGTCGCTCGATAGATTTCATCATCTTCTTAAAATCGTATTTAGATCTGTTCAAATGGTTTCTTAATTAAACAAACACAATCAATGTTTTGACAAAAATTGTGCTGCCGAAGCCGCATCAGTGCTCGCTTATTCTGCCGAGAGCCGGACCGATTGGGTTGGCTGGATCCTGTCCACCCTAAAGCCGGATCAATCGCCGCTCAACCCGGTTTGAACCGTGGACCAAACACGATTAATCACAAGTTTAATCCTGATTAATGTCTTGCGCTGCCCCGTGCTACAGATTAATTAGCCCGCAAAATTAGGTTTGATCGGTTTAGTCCCTGCTCATGCCCTACTCTGAGTATCCCCACTGACACCTTGGATGGATTATTTAATCCGGGATTAATCCTGGATTGCTGTCTCAACGGCTCATGTAGCGGGATCTCATGGTATGGCCTATCATTCTGATAGCTCCCATCTAGTGTAGAAGACCCCTCCCTACACGTGTGGTTTAGTGTAGTGGTTGTGGGCTCCGGCGTAGTATATGGGTGATGTGGGTTTGGTTCGTGGTTCAAACCCTGCATGTCGTGCTTTTTGTGGCGCGCAAAAAAATCAGATTTAATCCGGTTCAATCAGGTTTAATCAGGTTTAATCCGGTTTAATCTCTGCTTATACCCTACTCTGAGCATCTCCACTATAGACTTTGTATCACTTGTGTGCGTGAAGACTGAGTAACTTATTGTCTAGCTCTTGCGCACTTGGTTGTCTCATCCTTACAAACGCGTAACGTTCCGTGATGCACCTATACAGTTGGCTCTGAGCCCAGGGCACCCTTGGACGTCAACGACCATTTTTTTTTGTGCGCCTTTTGATCATGCTGCCTTAACCTTGGACGTACAGTGGCGACGGAAAGTTCTACACGACCATTTACAGAAGGGATACCTGGAACCTAACAATAGCATGCCCTCCTTACCGCGCCCAGAGTCGGTCATCCAAATCCCATGATATTTGAATTTGCCCGTTGCCGAAACGCGGTTTTTGGTGGTGGCCATAGCCATCCAAATCAATAATAGACAGGTTGCGCAGCTGCCACTCGCGCCACCTGGTGGCTGATTTGGCGTGCGCAAAAATGGCGGGCGAGTGGCTAAAATTTGCCACCCACGTCATAATTCAGCCATTTCTTTGGTGTGGAGCCACTCGTTTGCGCACGCAAAAATAGCCACCAGGTGGCGCCAATGGCTCCTGCGCAACCTGTCTAATCTGAGCTTTTCTAAATGGAGGATGCGCCTGGAAAAAGGACTTTTTGGTACTGTATCAGTACAGCCATTTGCGGAACTTAAGGTGCACCTGTTTTTTCTTCCCTTATGGACTGTTTTGACCAAATCGGCTGCCCTGCGCTCAAATCTCAATTAAATTCGGGGGTCGGAAACTGAATTGATCGAAATAATACAGTATATTCCACAAGTCATAGGCGAAGAACCCGACGAAACCCATCAATGACCTCCTCCCCATCTGGTCCCACAGTAATGCGAGGAGGTGACCTGACAGTGTGAATGAGGAATTCACAGGTGTTCTTCATGCACTGATTCTGGCCAAAGGTTTCCGGATCGTAGCTGGAACGCCACAATTCCGCGAACGGCATCTTTTTCTGTCTCCAAAAATCGTGCTGTATAGAGAGAGGGAGGGCCTCTCTGGCGCGACAGTGGCCAAAGTCCACATCTTCCCCGTCGCAGTCATATATGAGCAGTTTTCTTCCCGGTGGCCGGTGCTTCTGGACTGATGATAATGGCCGCCCATACATGCCATTCAGCTAGCACTTTCTTACCAACCCAACTTTCAATCGCCGTGACAAAGAGCCCTGCCCACATCCGCCCAGGCGCATTCTCGCGAAAACACTCCGCAAAATATGAGTATTCCGCAAGATAGGGAAAGTCTTTGATCCAGTTCAGACGTTTTGTTCCATTGGCGAATCCAATAGGGTGGGGCCAAATGGTTATGTGTTCGCCCCCATTGATATCCTTGGATGAGAGGAATATGATGAATGCTGTAAGGCCATGTCAACTAATTTGAAGACACCCCTCAGCCAAAGACAGTAAAGACAGTCACTGGGATTATGACACCAATGTAGATATTGATAGGGTTGGTTTCATTCTTTGAACTCACCAGGTGGGAAACATAGCCCACAACCAACAGCATCGATATCAGGTAGACAATTTGGCATATTGTCATAGACAGACACTTCAACAAAAAATCTCGTACCTCGCATGTTGAAATGGATGATGATATATGATATTCGATGATGCCTTTCAGTCACATGTAACTACATACATCCCTTATACGAAGTACGGCCTCCACGGCTTCTGGATATTTATAATGACTACAGCGTCAACGGCGTAGGATAGGGTGTCAATTCAATGTAGTCCCTTGCTCGCAGAAAGCTCAGGCCGATAATTTGAACGCTGGGCGTCAATTCAATACAGTCCCTTGCTCGTGTGAAGCTCAGGCCGATAATTTGAACACCGGGAGTCATGTGGCCGTCTCTTATCTTTGGACCCCCTTGAGACTGTTGGCAGGAGCTAGAGAAGATGGATGAGTAGGGATGAGAAGTCAGAGCAAAGGTGACGGGGGAGGCCAAAAATTAAGAGAATCAGGGTTTGCCAATGAAATTGACAATACCCGCGAAGGATCGGCCTCGCATCTCCTGGTCCAGAACAGAGATCCATCAGCGGGGCAAGCATCGCCGACTGGACAGAAAGAGATTGGGCCGGTGGTCAGGCCACACAGCTCAATCTGATCCCCCAGAGCCAAACTGAAGTCGCAACTTGCCAGGTTGCGACCTTGATTCCCCAGAACCCAAACAGAGGTACTTGCCAGGTTACGACCTTGATCCCCCAGAACCCAAACAGAAGTCGCAACTTGCCAGGTTGCGACTTTCATCCCTCAGAACTCGACCAGAGGTCACAACTTGCCAGGTTGCGACTTTTATCCCCCAGAGCCCAAACTGAAGTCGCAACTTACCAGGTTGTGACCTTGATTCCCCAGAACCCAAACAGAGGTCGCAATTGCCAGGTTGCAACCTTGATCCCCCAGAACCCAAACAGAAGTCGCAACTTGCCAGGTTGTGACTTTCATCCCCCAGAACTCAACCAAAGGTCGCAACTTGCCAGGTTGCGACTTTTATCCCCCAGAGCCCAAACAGAGGTTGCAACTTGCCAGGTTGCGACTTTTATCCCCCAGAGCCCAAACAGAGGTCGCAACTTGCCAAGTTGCAACTTTTATCCCCCAGAACCCAAACTGAAGTCGCAACTTGCCTGCGACCTTGATTCCCCAGAACCCAAACAGAGGTTGCAACTTGCCAGGTTGCGGCCTTGACCCCAGAACCCAAACAGAAATTGCAACTAGTCGATCCCTCTAAAACGTGTGGAGCCGTTGAAGGGCAGTGCTTATGAGGAATGTTCCGCTCACCCAGCAATACAGAGAATGTAGAAGCTTTCATGCCCTGGGGAGACTACCGCCAATGCGGATGCTGGACCTATAAAGCATCCGTAAAATATCAATAAAATCGAAATTTAAGGTTGAAGAAAGAAGAAAAAGGGTGTGGGCACCCAGCCTTGACTGCTCTCGGAGAATTTTGACAAGAGAGAACCACACTCTGCTGATGCTAATTCATGGTGCATTATGTGTGAACAGTATGAAAGAGGGTGATCAGACCTCGGTCAGGAGCTCCCATGTGGCTTTGTGAATGAATGATGGCAGAGGGGCAGGCAAACGAAACAGGAAGAATGGAGTGGCATAAGCCAAATGCTCACTCCCGCTTTCAAACGCCTGCTGACCAGATTTCCAACTGGGCGCTAAACAGCAATACCTGCCAGCTTCTCGCTTTCAACCGCATGGGTGGAGAGCCGGGTGGAGAGGAGTGAAACACCTGCTGACCAGATTTTCAGCTGGGCGCTAAACAGCAACGTGAGCATTGATGTGAGGAGGAAGAAAATGGCACTTGCAATTCACCAGTATAATTCCATCTACCCGCCAGGCATTGCGTTCACTCTCGCTTTGGACCCATGCTCCCGCTTTCATCCGCGAGGGTGGAGAGCTGGGTGGAGAGGAGCCGACCAGATTTCCAACTGGGCCCTAAACATCAACGGCATCGCACTTGCTCTCGCTTTCAACCCATACTCCCACTTTCAACCGCGAGGGTGGAAAGCCGGGTGGAGAGGAGTGAAATGCCTGCTGACCAGATTTCCAACTGGGTGCTAAACATCAATGTGGACATTGATGTGAGGGAGGAAGAAAATGGCCCTTGCAGTTCAACAATAAACGTCCGGCTACCTGCCAGGCATTGCGCTCACTCTCGCTTTCAACCCATGCTCCCGCTTTCAACCGCAAGGGTGGAGAGCCGGGTGGAGAGAAGCGAAACACCTGCTAACCAAATTTCTAACTGGGCGCCAGACATCAACATGAGCATTGATGTGAGGGGGGAAGTAAATAGCACTTGCAGCTCAACAATAAACGTCCGGCTACCCGCCAGGCATCGCGCTCACTCACTTTCAACCCGTGCTCTCGCTTTCAACCGCGAGGGTGGAGATCCGGGTGGAGAGCAGTAAAACGCCTGCTGACCAGATTTCGGGCGCTAAACAGCAAAGTGAGAATTGGTGGGAGGCAGGAAGAAAATGGCACTTGCAATTGAATAATAAACATCCGGCTACCCGCCAGGCATCGCGCTCACTCTCGCTTTCAACCCATGCTCCCGCTTTCAACCACGAGGGTGGAGAGCCGGGTGGAGAGGAGCGAAACACCTTCTGACCATATGTCCAGCAGAGGGACCGGAGGTTGCTTATGTCTTTCATTAGGTCACTGCCAAAGCCTTTTATACACTCAACCCCCTATTGAGTAGCCAGGACTCAGTGGGCTGACTTCAGTGAGAAGTCATAGAGTGCACAATAGAACTTCGATAATGAGATGAAAGAAAGCTACAGTTACAGTAGAAATGGGTCTCCTTATATATGTTTTCGGGGCGGAGAACGATCTCTAGGTTCCGGGCCAACAAGAGTACGCAAGCGCATCGCGCTATCTTTAGATTTTCTTTGAAAGAATAGCGAACAATAATGGATAATTCTTCTGGTACACTCTTCATATCCCTCGGATCATGTTTTGAAACCTGGTTTGTACCTCCTGGAAGGTATGAGCCAGAGGTGCGGAAGGTTCATACCCCTGTGTACCTCCGGTCAGTGTTGGCATAGACCGGGGTCAAGGGGGGGTCAAATCAATTTGACCCAGGGGTCAGACCGTGAACCATCTTTGGCAGGGGCCGATAGTGGGAATAATATTTTGGGCCCTGCCTATTAGCATTCTGTTAGGATGTATTTTTTGACTGTGCCATTCTCACCTGCATGTCATCCAATGTGGACACATTTGTGAACATATTTGTGTACACATTTGTTGATTTATTTGTGGACTTGGTCCGACAACATTGCCCACTGTCCAGGAAAATTAGCCACCAGTCCGATTTGGTGGCTACCGCAAACTCTCTAAATTGTGGAAACGGGAACGGTCTTGAAACAGTCTGTGTTAAACCAAAGTGGTCGCGGGTTCAAAAACTTGAAAGTACGGAGCCAAATCTAAAGCGACTGAGAATATTCAACAATTCGACAGATGTCAAGATCGTCGACCTTGAAGCTTGAAGGCCACACACTAGCGGCGATAACTTGTAAGAAGCCTGAGAATGCGAGTTTTTGCCACTGGGAACTGAGATTGCTACGTTCAATTTGTCGGGGTATTTAGGACAAGACTCTGCACGTCGTACCATGCTTGTTGGTTGAGACACTATCCTTTACATGGTGTGCCACATCAGTCTCAAAACCCCTTTGATTGAACACAATTTATTGAGGTTGAAAACTGCTTTCACCTGTCACTCAGATATGCCTGGCTACCACAATGTGGTTCGCTGGGGGTCAAAATCTCTGTGTGCGAGTTGGAGGGTGCATTCACCTAGCTGGACTATGATTCGACCGAAAAATGAGCACTCATCCCACTTCTGCACCGGAAAGGGATGAAATATGCGCACAGCCACAAAATTTCAAAAAATATTCTATACCGTGATGTCCGATGCTGCGAAGCTGCGCAACAACTGCGAGCTGGAGTAGGGGTCGGCTGAATGCAAGAGAATATTATGGCTCCTCACTTGATGCTAAGCAATCCATTCAGTGCGCACGACGGTATGTGATCAACTTGTCAAGGCAAAAATTTTGATCAAATTTCAGGGTGATCTCGTATTGAGATATCCACTGTGCGTATCACTTAACTTCCGCAGTAAAAAATTCCCGCTACCGTTAGGTAAGGGTCTTAGGGCGCCTGATTTTGCGTTTTTGCAGTAAATCGCATTTTTCGTCAGCAGTCTTTGCGTAAGCCGTTTCCTTATCCCCAAGTTGTTTTTGGCTTGCGGCGAGGTATCGTGTTGCTACATGTTGGTGACGTGGCAATTGTTCTCGATCTTTCCTCCGGCCTCTACTTTCTCTTTTGCTTCCTACCCTCATACCACGCACTACTCAATGGCCCCCTCCGCGACATTCTGCAACATTCCCCTCTCCACCTCGGTGGATTCTTCCTCTGCAACATCTCGAGTATCTCTCAATTGGATCTTGTCTGCCGGCATTTCTGCTCCAGGTTCCGTCGCCTCTGGTATTCTGACTCTTCCTTGTGGCGACACGGTATGTTCAATGCACACGAAGCTCTCTGTTACCTCCACTCTGCCGTACGATGTTGTTCTGGGTCGTGATTGGCTGCTCTTCTGTCGGGAAACTCTGCCGCACACCTCCTTTGATCTCTCCTCCGGCTCCGTTAGCCCTGGTCATCGACCTC
Source organism: Mycena olivaceomarginata (assembly GCA_029378375.1). Classification (NCBI taxonomy): domain Eukaryota; kingdom Fungi; phylum Basidiomycota; class Agaricomycetes; order Agaricales; family Mycenaceae; genus Mycena; species Mycena olivaceomarginata. The sequence goes on from JARKIC010000119.1 coordinate 291,300, forward strand.
CACCTCCTGTTGATCAGTGTGGTCATCCAGACTCAAACTCAAGTGCTCTGGATGTCGATGCTCAACCCTGTGCGGCTACGCCCTCGCAAAGTAAGTCTGTTCCATCCTTTCTTGGACCTCCGTACTCATATTTTACCAGCACCGGCACGTTCTTGTGTATACGATGAACCTTTGGTTTGCCGCTGCCCATCTACGTCTGGTTCACGACTGTCCACTGTATTGATGGCTCCCTTGACATCGTTGACACTGTTGCGTGATATTTTACTTGGACATCATGTTACGCGATCCCGTATCTCTGTATTTCACGCAGATTTGTCTACAATACAACGATCTCTTGATTTGCATGCAGTCCCTCACACCAGTATGACTTTGGTACAATGCCGACGTGCTCTCCTCCATCATATTGCCACAGGTGCGTGCGCCGACTATCAGGTTGATGCTGTGTCGTCTCCAAGACCAGATCGTACCGCATGTCGAGCACTATCCCAGGATTTCAACATGAGCTGTACAGTAAGCTCACGGAGGGCAGCCTCGTTCTTCTAACTGTGTCGTTTGCCACATACCTCATGGCCAATCCGCGGGCGGAAAACCAGGAAGGTGCGCAAGCCCTTTTGCTTTATTGCACTGTCTAACGAGTCCATCAGGTATACCACGTTCTTGTCGATCGACTCAAGATCCTCGACCATGGGGATGGTGACGCTTGGGATCCACCCGTTCCAGCGCTCCCCGAACCCCTTTACTCGCCTGCGACACCCAAGAGACGGAGGGACGATGCCGCCGATGCGGCCTTTGACAGTTTTGGTTCCAAGTCGTCGCCGAGCCCGGCCAAAAAATCGAGACGCACCAAGTGATTATGCGCATGTTATGTCCAATTCCGTATTTGTTCATTCCTTAGTACAACTTACTTATTAGCGGACAACTCCTATTTCACCCCCCTCTTTACCTCTTGCACCCCACTCTCCCATTCTCTACTTCTTACACTCGAAGTACTTTAATACAATAATCGTGCCTTTTTTTAATTCCGGTAGCGGGCCGTGCCGCTCGTCGGCCTTACCAGCTTTATGTTTATATATAGCTTCTGTATGTGTATGAATATTCTCTGATTTATACAGGGCCCTCTGGCTATGGTACGAAGGAAAACATGCCTGGTAGCACAGCCACGTAATTGCGTAATCAGTCGGTGTCTTCCCAAGAGGGGCGTGATTGCTACAAGACTAAGTTTGAATTGCCGATACAAATTATGTACCAAAAAAGGTTATTGGTCAACTCACTCGTTTCTCCATGAAATCCCAAGATTTTTTGGCATAGACCTGATTTCATGGTATTCTAGAGTCTATTGCAATTTTTCTGAGGGTTATGTGTCAAGTTTTGAATGCGCTTTGTATCTTTTGTTCTTGTTTGTGTCTGACGTCACTTACTCGGACATGCGGTCCGGAATAACCTTTTTTGGTAATTATTTTGTATCGGTAATTTTAACTCAGATCGACTGGTCTGTCTATCGACAGACTTGTCTTCATAGACAGACAGTCACTAATCTAATTGCAGTACAGTGTATGTGATGCTTCCTCATCCCGTCCTCCCCTGCTGAATGTGTCGAATATCTTGAAGTTGGATGAAGTCGTTGCGAGATGCGACAGTACCATCTTGATCATTGTCAAATGTATCATCGTTGCTGTAAACACCACCGTGGATAAGCTGAAGCTGAGGAGAATATCAGAAAAAAGGTGGAACAGATGACAAGACAATCATACGATAAACTCCGGCGAAACATGTAGCTGAAGGAGACCAGCAATGTATTCCCTTGTCTCTTTAGGGATCTGGTTAAAGCGTAGATTTTCATTCCCAAGGGGATGGTTGTGCTCGTTGGTGTAATTTTCGAGAACAGTTGCAACCCCGGGATATTCATTGACAATAAGAACGCACGGGCAGTCAGTCCTCTTGGATTCCCTTTTGTGGCTCCAGTCCGGTACTTTGGTATAGGCCTTGAGACCTCCCGTTCCTTTTCTGGAGCAAACGAACCGGTATCTGTTATCGTAAACTTGCGTCCCCGTGTATGTCTTCACGTCGTAGCTCAATCCAGTAATTTTGAGCCTGAATGGGAGATCCCCTGACACCGAAAGACTTGACAGGCGCGTTGCTTGTATCTCCAACAAGTTCACCTGCCGTCATCATAAGGACGCTCTGGCAAAAACGGCGCGCCTTTCTGCGCATCACCGGCGTACAGACTCTCCAAAAACGGTGCATCTTTCTCCGCGCCACCCTCATCGGACAAGCTCTCCGGCAGCCCAAATGCATAACGTCCGCCCTCACTCCGCACCGGACCATACTTCAACTTAATGCGCTCGGGCTGGTTCAAATCCAGTTCATTCAGCTCGGAGTTCCGCGTCGCCGCCAGGAAGTCACTGAACCCCCCAGTCGCACCGAACGTAGACAAGCCACAACCGGGATGAGTTGTACTCGAAGCGCGAGACCGTGTCGGTGAGAATACAGGTGGTGGATGTCGTCTGCGTGGCGTCAAGCGAGAGTAGTAGCCTTCTTCGTCACTTCGCTACTTCGCTTATTTTCAAGAAACCTCGTCACTTTGATCGCATTTAGGGAAAGTTCGTTACTTCCGATGATTTTCTGCGAAAGTTCGTCAGGTCATTGAATTTTAATGAAAATTTGTGAGCTCGCGGTTCATATGTTGAACATCACGTGTCATGTTCGCCCTTTCCCTTCTACCACCACCATGACCGTCGCGCCAGTGCAAGGAATCCACGGGATCACCGGTAACCTGTGCCAGCATCGTTGAGACAAGGCTTTCGGCATTCTGGTGCATCGATGCCACTCCATTCCGTGCTGCATACCTGATATGGGCACAAAAACTCGCACAGTGACGAGTGCGACGTCAATGTTTCCTTTACCCGGATCGTGCAGAGACAGGGGGCGGTTTTATACTCGGCACGGCGAATTCACTCTCTCGGTGAGCAGTGGTCTTGGTGTTCCTTGGATTGTACGATGTAGGGGACCCCAAAAACGGTGTAGGAGGTGAGGGCTGGAAATGAACGTGTAAACATCGAGGACGGCGCCAGGCTCAGCAGCGTGCAAAGCAATGTCTTCTGCGCATCGTCTCACGTCATGGTGTGGCCGGAGACCCAGGTAGGGCTACCGAAATTTGTATCCGCTCCATCACCCCAGAAGTCGCCCTCTACTACCCCTTGAAACGGTTGTCCCCCGGCACTGTTGCTGAGCGCTGAGTCGCGCGTGGCCCTGCATCCGGGCTAATCATATATTCTCATAATTCAGGCTTCTCCATGTCTGGTTCATCGCTGTAATTGAATATTCGTTGTATTCCTATTAAAAACATGATTTTTCATTCGTATTTTGCACTCTGTTCAGCAGATCTTGTAGATGAGTAAAATTCTGGCAGCACAATGTCAGGAGACGTTCAATCGGAAGTTCATATCATAAAGTGACGAATTTTCAACGGTTCAGTGTGGAGTGACAAGGGTTGGTTGAAATTTTGTCGAACTCACGAACATTCGTTGAATGCCATCAAACTGACGAACTTACCCGAATTTAAGCGAAGTAACGAAGTGACGAATTTGGCGCGGACTCGTCAAGCGAGCCGGTGAGAATGGAGAGGGTGATATTTTGCAGGAGCGATTCCATTGCGCTCGGACGGTCTGAGTGAGTGATCCAAGTGAGGTTGCCGTTTGTGAAGGAGGACGCGGCGGGATGAACCAGGAGCGTGTCGGCTACTGAAATACTGGGCGGCATGTAAACGAAGTTGGCAGCGTTAAGGCCGTCAGCGACGGTGATATTGCCAACAAGGTAGCTATACATGCTGGACAGCACCGCGTAGTAGTTAGTCGTGGCGTTGAACCACGCCGAGTGGGTCATGGAGTTTGGGAGGAAGATTCCGTCACTGCCATTCGCGGGGGAGAGCTGGCTCGCAGGCTGCTGCCGAACAATCTGGTCAATTGCGACGGAGGTGGTGGAGCCTACAAATGTGTAGTTGAGGTGGTACGTGGAATTGTACGCGACGCAGGTGAGGTTGGATCTGCCGACAGACGCGGGGAACCACAACGCATAGTCGGTGAAGAGCGCCTCAAAGTCCCAGCCGATATAGTAGTTTAAGTCGCTTACGGATGGTGTGACATCTAGAGTGGCGGCGGCGTAGGCGGGAGGATTGGACTCGGGGTTTAACATTGGCCAGGTCAGAGTGGACGCACCGGGCGAGCACGAGAAGGACGGAGCGCTCGCAGAGACGACGTAGGAGCGCTGACATGGCATTCATGTGCGCAGCACCGGCAATCTTTACTACTTGAAAATTGAGGGAGCTGTGCTTGCGTTTTAGATATTGCGACCCAGGTACAAAAAGCCGTCTCACCTGAGTAATCCTTCGCTATGATATCCCTCGTCAAATATGATGATCGACCGTCGAGCAGACTACTACCTGGTGAGGTCATCATTTTTGCGCTGGATATACACTCACTGCATTGATTTTATCCAGCGCGTGGTACACTTTTCGCCACAAGAACAGAGGCTCTGGCGTCTCACTCGTTGGTTCGGAATATCTTGTGCATTCAGGGTACGTTCAAACGAACATTCCATCTCATTTACATTCAAATACGTCTTCCAGGATCTGCCGTTGCGGTCGAGCGCGTGTTCTCCGGAGGACGAGATACTATCAGCCTTCGTCGCGCAAGTTTACACGCCGATACAATTAGAACCTTGATGTTTGTGAAGGCGAGATTACGGGTCGCTCGTGCGAAGCTCAACAAGGACGGGGTAATCTGTATTGATTAGTAGCAACGACACAGTATTTTGTACCCGCTGTTCTTCCGCCCAAGATCTTACCCGTAATTGCATAAGTCTTGGTCCTGTGAAAGTCTGAGCACCCGTCGAAACGGCCGTTACGGCCGGGACGGGTTGGACCCGTCCCGTGGTGCCCAACGGCCGTCGTTTGCGACGGCCGTCCCGTTTGACGGACGGGTTGGAGCCCTATCAGACTGCTTGGGCCGGTTTAGTACGACGAAAGGTGAGACGAGGACTAGCGTACTAACACGCTGAGGAAGTCGGTATAATCGAGGGTTTTGATCCAGAAGTGCACATAATATGAGCGAGAAAAGAGGACGTGTGTGAGCGCGTGCCAGTTGTGGTGAAATTAGAATCGACAACTCGATCGAGTCATGATTCGATTTTGCCCCCGCAAACCACGACCCACCCGATTATTGATTCTAGGCCATCAAACCGTGCCGTCATCAGCGTGAGTTGGAACTCGCTGAAGACACCTGAACCAGTCGAAGGCAAGCTCGGGCACCTGTGAGACATTTTTAGAAGACACTGGCCGAAATGGAGGAATTTCGGTACCATTTTTGTTGCCACTCCAAAAAAGGGTCCTTTCAACCGGGAGCCTAATGAGACTGGAATAGAAAGGCACCAAATGATTTCGAGCTTACATTTGTAAAATGAAAGCCCAATGAAAGGGCATGATAACGAAACTACTTACAGTATAGTAGGGTTCCTTGGATACGCACTTTGATGTTTCCATTGCCGAGTCTGCAACGCAAAGAGATAAAATCTGGATTTAAGTTTGTAGATACCAGAAGCCATTGGGAGCTATTTTGGATAATTTCACCAATTATGTGCATGAAATGTAGCCAGATAAAAAATAAATGCCCTCGACAGCTGATCAGTCACATGTCGGGTTCCTTGGATAGCGTGACATCACACATCAATCTCATCCTCCTTGATGTCGTCTTCCTCGTCGTCTATGGCTGGGAGCTGCGGCTTTCTGCCCAGCTTTGGCTTCGAAGACAAGTCCTTCTTCCTGGCGCCCAATTGGATCAACCCAGTGCACTCCTTCTCCCACTCCTCGACAAGCACCGCGTGCTTCTTCTTCATTTCCGCCCACTCTTTCTCTTTCTCGTCCCTTGCTTCCTTCATTCGCTGTCTTTCCACCTTCTTCGCCTCCTTCCCAGCCTCTCCCGCGCTCCAATTCGCCTCAATCTCCCCCACGGCCTGGAAGAACTCGTCGGAAGACAGGCATTGCGCCTTCCCCTTGAACAGCCGTGCCCGGTCGGTTGCCGACTTTTCCTCTTGCTGGTGAAGGGCCTCATTCGTCTTCCGCAGTACCATGTTCTGGTACACCATGGTGGTGTTCGCCTCCTCAATAATTCGGTCTCGGACTTCGACATTTTGGCGCGCAAGTGCGAGCTGTTTTTGCAGCGCTGCAACATCGGCCTCGAGCTGACCACGAGGTTTCCAGGGGTCCTTGCTGGAGCCAGGCACCGAAAGTGCCCAGTCTGGAGTCGGAACGGAGCATGGGACGTCCTGGATGACGGGTGAGAGGATGGGATTGTTGTAGGATTTGATTTTGGGGCTGCTGAGGAGAAGGGAAGCTGCTGATGAACCACCGAGGTGCGCATACAATGATCTGACCTGCTCCGAAGGTGACAATAATCCAGGGTCAATATTGGCAAGCCGGTCATCGCTATCTCCACCCCGTCGCCCTGTCGGCGTCTGCGGAGTTCTCGCAAGGTGGGAGGGGGAGAGGTCGAAATGCGTGGGTGGATATACGCGCATTGCCTGCATAATGGCCTTCACGGGACTGGGCTGGGGCATTGGGAACTCCGCACGTGTCGATGTTGCCACGCTAGGCTTCATCTGTTCCTGTGTGACGAAGTTTGGATTGAAAGGTACAATACCAGTGACCCTGAAGGCTGCGCATACTGTTGACTCGTCGAAGGCTTCAATATACGCCGGTGCCCAGACAGAAAGAAATTCCGCCTTTGACACTTCGCGCATCTTCTCGGTCTCAAACGCGATGATCTTCGATTGCCAGCACGACTTCATCTTCGCGAAACACACGACATCGAGCCCCTGCATGGTGTGGGTGCAATGTGGGGGATACCCAAGTAGGATGATATTGTTCTCCCGGGCGAAATTGACGAATTTCTCCGTGTAGTGCGAGCTATGGCCATCAAGCAGAAGCACACGGGGAAGTCCATTGGCCTCGGCCTTGGTCGCTGGGTCAAAGACCTTCGTAAGCCACAGGAACCCGAGCTCCCCGTTTGTCCACCCATTGGTGGATTTGGCAATACTGCGTGTGTCGGAGCCAGGTGAGTCTCGTCCATTGCTTACGATTGCTGAGACTCAAGACTCACAAAGCATGAACAGTGTTCCCGGTCCCCCACACTGTCTGGAAATTGATGCCGGATCGGCGGCACGACCATCTTCCCGTCGCCACGTATTGTCACCAATGCGGTGACGTTCTGGCGGCTTGCCCCTCCCTGCTTGTGCTGGGTCTTTGTTCCCCGTGCCCCAACCACCCGCTCCTTCCCCGTGTAACCCATTGGAAACCCAGTCTCATCCATCCCATATACCCTGTCTGGTGAGACTCCCATGTCCACGATATATTTCTGCACCAATGCCACCCAGGATTTGACAGCTTCAGGATTTAAGCTGCGCGCACGTTGGGTATCAAGCGCCTTGCTCCAGAAGGGACGAAGTTCCTGGTGGTGTCTATCCAGAAAGGCAAACACCCATTTCACTCCCACCCCCTCGCAATCTGCCCCGAGTGTGGCTTGGCGGAAGGCATCGCCATACTGGATAATTTGGGTATGGGTGAGAGGGAATCCCCTTTCGGCCGCCTCAAGGATAAACTGGACGAGCGTCCACTCTTGGACAACTGAGAGCTTCTGTTTCTCTTGGTTGGCTTCCCCAATACTGCGTCCCCTGTGTATCCGTCGGTGCAGAGTAGCGTATGGGACTTTGTGGCTCTCCGCAATTGCCTTAATAGACTTCGCTTTTCCGAATTCCCCGGGTTTCATCTGTTCCCTCTCGTGATACATTCACATTCAACAGGTTTGCATCGTATCCCTTATAAAAAGACATGTCTCTGATTTTGGGCCGCCACAGCTGCTGGTCCCGACGAGGTGCCTGGGTAGTTCGGAATCTGCCATTCCGCCGGTTCCGCCTGCTGTCTCAGGCATTTTTTTTGTCGTCATCTCATTGATTCTATGTATACCGGAACTACACAGAATCCTACCTAGTACTTCCCTGTATCATTCCTGAACAACGAGACCGCCAGTTTGGGCCTGCGGAACTCAATTTGACGGGATGGCCCACTAGTTAGTATTTGCATCTGTTGGGGGTACCGGCGGAAAGAAATTCACCGGTCAATCAACACCCATGTAAATTCGCGGAAATGGTCTCGAACCATTCGCAGGATACCTGCCTTCATCCCACCAAACAGTCTATGGTATATGGACACTATGGCTCTCGAGAACCAGTGATAAATCCTTAGGTGGCCCAGTACCCGGTCATTGATAGTAGAGCTGCATTCAAATGGCTGCCATTTTGAAAAGCATGACCTGACACAATAGAGATGCATTCAATTTCAAATGGCTGCCATTTTGAAAAGCATGACCTGATGCAATAGAGGTGCATTCAAATGGCCAGCATTGAAATGCATGACCTGGCGCAATGGAGGTGTGTTCAAATGGCTGGAATTTTGAAAAGCGTGACCTGGTCAATAGAGCTGCATTCAAATGGCTGCCATTTTGAAATGCCTGACCTGGCACAATAGAGCTGCATTCAAATGGCTGCCCTTTTGAAAAGCCTTGCCAGACATCGTCTGTCTGGTGATACGGGTGGTCTTGCTGATGGCGCTGAGGAGCGCACCAAATTTTTCGGCGGGCAGTGAGGTTTTGACGTATGCGGAGAACTGTCGGTGGCGTAGCACTATACATCAATAAGTATAAGACGACATCGTTGGACTAGATTTAAACTATGCTAGGATTCTTGGAAAACGAATCCACTCGTTTCTACTCGTCAACTTGCCCTTTAAGATTGGCTGATCTAGGCATCTGTTCCTTGCTCCCGATGGTTTTTCGAGATTGTATTTTCCAGACAGGCGACGTCCGCTCAAGATCGGTTGCTCGGAAATGTTGATCCGCCTCGGCCGCGAAGGCATCCTCATCGACGCCGACGCGACACGCCACTTCTCCCCCAATCGCAGCAGCTTCCGAAATTTGCTAATTCACGGGGATCGGAAAGCATATTGTCCGTCCACTGCTTTGGAGAAGAATATATTACAAGGTACAAAAAGGTGAGCCAGCCAACGTGCGCATCGGATGCGATTAGAACACAGCGTGCGCTATGCGTGTATTTCCGGGCTGAAGAACGTCTCAGAACCGATCCGAATGAGTGTGGAAGGCGACACTGGAGAGATGGATTGGTTGAGTGTCCCGTAATAGAATAACGAGCACGCAGTGCGCTGAGGTGGGAACGAGCCAAGCAAAAGCTGGAACCAACGCTGCAAAGTAATCCTCGGCCAAGTCATTCCAGACAGATTGCTCTTCCTCTTGTACGGATTATTTCACTCTTATTTGCTCCAGTCTCCGGTCATTAGATTCCAGGACCCTGGTTCTCCTTGCAGTCGCATATATTCTAGTTCAGGTTGTCCTCTTTTGTGCATTCCTACGCAGGCTGGGGTAAAACATACCATACGGGACTTTAAGTCCACCATTGGGATCTCACTCCATCGTGGCAGTCCGATTTCAGCGAGGGTGGATGCGCATCGCACAGAAATGTCTCAATCTTGTCGCGGAATATGAGGAGATGTCGGGGAAAATGCTCTGTCCACGTGGTGGTGGTTCATGTCTGTATTTGGAAAAGCTCACAACACAAGTCAACAACTCTCACTGTTGTATTTCGTTCATTCAAACCTTAATTATGTCTAGTACTCCCTTATCCCATTCGATAGTGACGCACACCCTATCACATATATTAGCAGGAATTGAATGACTGTATTAGTAGGCAATACCAATCTACTGGACAATTTCATTCAAATCGACATGGGGTGTGACGCGTGACCCATTTTATCTATTCGACATTTCGGCAGCCGCCGAATTTTTGCGTGACACCTCGAAAATTTCGGCATTTGAACTGAAATTTTTGTCTTTTTGCCTTTTTTTTTTTTTTTTTAGGCAATTTGGGGCCGGTGTGACCACTTGGAGGTTCGACAGAGGCCCGAGTGACGCGTGACCTCGACCAAAGTTCGTGATCGACAGGGGGGTGCGTGACGCGTGACTACCGATTTGAACGAAATTGTCCAGTATCCCATTGTCCCCCGCAGCCTGAAGCGCCGACCTCGGATCATCGACCTCTTGTTGGAAGTTATCGACAGCTGTATCCTTGATTTCGTAGTCTTCTTTGATGCCGTGCTCGGCCTGGTCCTTGGTCAAAATGCGGCGAAAAGGCTCTGATTGACAAGGGTCAGCGTAGTTCCGAGGAGAAGGAAGGAAGTGCGCACCTTGTGATCTTCTGGGCTTGGCCTCCCACCTATGTAGGTCCGAATTTCGGCAGGGGTGTTATCGAGCTTGTCCCAAAATTTGGGCCCCGGCTCTTGAAGAACGACCAAACACTGCAATAGTACTTTAGAATGTATAAATGAAAGGACAACACAATCTGTGCTTACCATGAGGGCAACACGTGCACAAAGCTCAATGGTGACCGTGCACTGCGCACCATCGACAAAGACTTGGGTAAGCTTGAGTGCAAAGTCCTTGTCGGTTTTGCTGAATTTCGCGAACAAATGGTCAAAGTCATATCCACAATCAAACATAATACTTACCGCCTTTTTGAACTTGGCCCGCCATTGAGTCAAGGTCTCTTGCGCCGCCGCTACAACCTTGCCGCAGTCAGCAGGATTATTCTCGATGCCTTAGGTCATACAGGCCTTGGATGTGAACGGCTATATTATACACCTGTAGGAAGTAATACTACAATACTGGGAAGTAAGAGTAATCGGATGCAGGACATAGTGTAAAGTCTGGGCCGCTTCCAGCGCCTTCTTGATCAATGACTCCTGATGTGTAATACAGTGCAGAGCTGTAACAAAACTTCCAATAATCTAGAGGTGAATGAGTGCAACTTTCGAATCATGCTGCACTTTTCAGCGTTCTTCGGGGCTGCTTTGCGGCCGAGCTTGACGTTCATGGTCTTTTTGGCCAAATGATCGGGCTGAAGACGTGGTCTCTTCTCTTCTCTTCTCTTCTCTCTCTTTATAAGATTATCCATGTCTGTCTGAAGCCTTTTAAACTCCGCTTTGGGGAGATCAGGCCCGAGGCTTTGGAAGCGCTCAGTCCAGACCTTCGGAAGCGCTCAATAAACGGCGCTTCCTCGGGCTTTTGGCCCCATGATCAATTTTAAGCGCGCACGCGCCTATAAAAGTGTACACAAGGCCAAACTCCGTGAATTCAAGCGCCAAACCGGCGCCAATGATTTAACCGAAGTCGCCGTAGTGGAAGCGTGTGCGCGCGCCTATAAAAGTGTACTCAATGCCAAGTATCAGCGTTAAACTTTCCGAGGCGCTAATTCAAGCGCCAAACCGGCGCCAGTGACTTGAATTTAATTGCACTTGCTCAATTCCGCCCTTGCTTTGAAAGATGGGCTGAACATTTCAAGTTTTTCAGTGAAAAAATTGGTGAAAAATGTTCGGGATTTTTCACAAGTCTTTCACTGAAAAAACTAATGAAAAATTGTAGGACTTGGCCAACCTACCTTTCCACAGACAATAATATAATTTGCCCTAGATGCTGGGGTCCGGCCGACAGGTGTAATAATATTTTATGCCCAGGTCACTTGGCATCGGCTGGTGGGGAGAAGAATATTAGACACCCCAGACGGTAGGACTCGGCTGACCTACCTTCCAACAGACAATAATATTATTTGCCCTAGATGTTGGGGTCGGATGGATGTAATAATATTTTATGCCCAGGTCACTTGGTATCAGCTGGTCCTGATCGTAATATTACACACCTAGAGCACAGGGCTCAACTGACCGACCCCTACATAATATTAAGCACCCTAGACAGTAGGACTCGGCTGACCGACCCCTGTACAGACCATGATATTACCTGCCCTAGATGTTAGAGTCTGGCTGATAAGTATAATAATATTTTAATCCCATGAACCTTGGTATCAGCTGGTCCTGGTCATAATATTACACACCTTAGAGGGCAGGGCTCGGCTGAGCAACCCCTGTACAGACAATAATATTATCTACCCTAGATATATGTTGGGGCCTGGCTGATGGGTATATCAATATTTCAATCCCAGGAACTCTGGTCTTGGCCAGTGGAGATAATAATATTAAGCATCCTGGACAGTAGGACTTGGCTGACCCACCCTCCCACAGACAATAATATTATTCACCCTAGGACCCAGGATTCGGCCAATGGGTATAATAGATATTTTGACCCCAGGACACTTGGTCTTGGCCAGGTGGGAAGAGTAATATCAGCTGCCCTGGATGGTGGCTCAGCTGACCTGCCTTGGTACAGACAATATTTTACATGCTCATAGGAAGACTTCTCTGTTCGTCACTTGTAGCACAGCCACAAATTTCCGTTTTTGACAGCGCATTTTTTTCTGCCAGCCGACGATTTGAGTATGGTTTGATCAACATGGGTGTGTTCTATGAACATCTATGGAACCCATGGAACTCTGCATTGCACATTTTCCTCATTAACCTTGAGCCTGACAGAAGCAGTGGCATTTACATAGGATACAAGCGGTGGCCAGTGCTTCGCACCGACCCCCACTTTATAAATAAGTAATACCTATCAGCTGACGACAGACATGCGAGAGAGGTTTACAAATGGAGATATAGCTTCAGACAGACAGAGAGGCTTAATTTTATAAAGAGGGTGATGCCTGTGCATTGACTGAGAGATGGCGAAGTTTAACGTTGATGTGCCAAAGATTTGGGTGTGATGAACCAAAAGAGGGCATGAGATGGCTTCAGACATGGATAATTTTATAAAGAGAGAGACAACATTCAGTTGGCAATAAGGGCATGCCTCGGGATTAAGCGGAGCTTAATATAACACTTACTTCATGCCGGTTGATGGATAACAGATGTCAGCTGCACAAAGAGTTCTCCAGCGGTATACAGCGAAAGCCAGTGGAATTTGTTGGCCGACAAGAAGGGAAGAGCCGCTGATTTCCGGTGGTGATTGGTGGAGGTCGGTGGGTCTGATGGTATACATTGCTAAACAACGTCCACCAGTATCCACCAATGGCCGCCAGTAACCATCGGTGGCCACCGGCGGCCGCCAGTTGACTTCCTAGTTGCGAGCATATTACTCTTTGCTGGAACCTCTGTACATAGGGCACAAATAGAATCAACATTCAATGTTGTATGCTACACATGCTGCTGTAAGTGTTTCAGTATTCTTCACATGGTATTAAGGCTGTTCACGAGTGCAACCGCGGGTGGGTATTCAGGATATTTCCTCGATTGAATGTTCTTCAAGTCGTAAGAAAAAGAGGAGAAGGAGGAAAACAAGCCGCCGAAACCGTCAAAAAGGTCGGCTCCGAAGGTGAGTCTATGTTCTCAGTGTTTCGATCCACGCTAGATCAGTCTCCAGCAAATATTCGCCCTTGTCCCCACCACCGTCTCCCGATACATCCAATTCAGCCTCGACATTCTCCTTGCTGTACTCCACCAGATTCCCGATGACCGTATCCAATGGCGATACGGTATCAACCAGGATATGGGCCTTTTCAAGGTGTAACGCTTAGTTTATCGGTACAGTATCACCGTAGCGAACCACGGGTTGGGCTAGTCAATTTCGAACAATGTGCCCGAGCTTGTCCTTGTTTGGCTTTTGTCCCAAATCTCACATTTCTGCGACGTCCCGCTGTCTATAAATACCATCATGTGGTGATTTCCGCCAACAGATGTGCGAGCTGGATCTACGTGAGCTTGCGAACGGTTAGAGTAAGCGGGACATAAGCAAAGACTACAACGAGGTCTGAGACCTCGGTAGTAAACCACTTCAAGTTTCATCCGGCTTGCCTGCCAGTCTTGTGATCGCTAGTTGTTTACTTCCGAGGTCGTGCGACGCATCAACTCTCTGCCTTGCCGTCGCACTCTCAGCACCTCGCTGAAAGCACTTTCCTTACTCGTAAATTTTCGCTATGACTACTCCACTACCAAATGCTGGCATTCTGGCTCCTATTCCGGACTCCTTCGACTTCAATGGCTGGATGAACCCCCCGCCGGCGAAAGATCCTACTGGCCGTACTTTGCGAATCAGAACCGGCACAATCTGTTGGCTGAACAAGCGAATGAGGTCAGTATTGACCAAACACTGGCACTTGTCTTCTTCTATGGCTACACTCCGGACGACATTGATCAGCAGTGAAACCTTTTGCACTGATGTCGGTCCTATTCCTGTACTCATCCGGACAGAGGTGGAAAGAGCCCAGAGGAAGAGATCTGAGCTCGCTGAGGCAGACAGATCTGAGAAGACAAAGGGCCGCCCTCTCAAAGGCTGGGATCGAGAAACCGTCGACGCCACTTCATCCTACTTTATCCCGACTTACAGCTCTTTGCGGTACAACAGGCGCGGTCTGTTTTTTTCTGTTTGGGCAAGTTTTCACATCGAATTTGCCGCATTGAGCAGATCATATGCGAGCGTGTGGTTCGAGTGCATGAAAATGTATTTCGGCTGGGTTCAGCGGGCATCTTTTTCCCTTCAGCCCTTGCACTTGTTGCCACATTTTTGGATTATGAAGTGTGTAAGATGGCCTGGTGTACCTGCAGTCACACTTTCTGCATCCCGGTTGGGGTCTTTACGCATGTTAGAGGCTATATAATGCTTCATGATGCTCGACAAATAAATAATCAGCAAATCAATTTCGACTGGTGGCTCAGGATAAAATCTTACTTTATAATACCCCTGTGGTCTCTCTTTATCTGACCTGATACAAAACCCCATCCATTCTGCTGTGCTAGATTATCCGGTTTAAACATTTTTGTGATCAAGGGTGTGATTTTTCTGCCCATTGATTTATTCACCCAGGCCCGTAGGATAGCCTGTGAGCCATAAAATCTTGTGTGTGGATTCTAACATGTCTGACGCCATTTACGAGCCCTTATGACCTTAAGGAATATGGTTATGATAATTGCTAATTGCAGAATACAGTTATTCTCAAAATTTAATGCTATGCTAAGTGTGAGACCTCATCTCTCAAGTTTAGCTGCGATATCCAATGCCAAATTTCGTGAAGACTAATAATCCGTTCAGACGGGAAAAACCTGGCTTATGTGCCCCTGAAACGAAAGTTCCGGTTACTTTTGGTCATGACGAGTATAATGTATTTCGGCTGGGTTCAGCAGGGATAAGGGAGCACTTGACTTATTTAAGGTTCATTGAATAGACGCGCTGCATTCCGGTTTTGAATGCCCCAGGAGGGCAATGGGCACAATCAAATTTGAACCCCAACACCACTGGTTGGCTATGAGGATTTTTTCCCTTAGTAGAAATACTCATATTGGTCCTAGAGGTATTGTAGACCATGAGTCCAAGGTTACTTTCGCCTGCCTGATCACCGGTTTACATTTTGACTCAAAAAGGCGAGCTCAACCCCCGACACCACTGCAGGTTGTGGCTGCTCGGCACGGAATTCTGAAGAGATGGAAAGTCTCAGAATTTCCCTGGCTAAAATCTGGCTGAGTGCGCTTCAATGCACTGTTTTTCCTTCGCTCTGAATGCACAATTCAAATGAATCACCCGATTTGGTATGGAGCGGTTGTGGCTGCCCGGAACAGAATTCTGAAGAGACGGAAAGTCTCAGAATTGCCCAATGGGCACTCTTGCAATAGCGCGAACTGGCGCGGTTCAACGAGGCTGAGAGCCGCCAGGTTATGCTGCTTCAGAAATACAGGGAACTTCAGGGAAGAGACCACCTCCACACTCTCCGAGCCATAGGTGGTCTAGCATCCACATATCACCGACTAGGTTGGCTCAAGGAGGCAGAGAATCTCCATACTCAATGCCTGGAGAAGTGAAAGAAAGCTTTGGGTGAAAACTATCCAGACCCTCTTTCGAACGTCGCCAATTTGGAAGAAACGCCAGGAGCTTTGTTTTATCAATTTGTGTCGAGACATGAATTGCCGTTTGAACAGGAGTTTAATTGTTAGGAGCCTGGATTAGAAAGCCTGCGCAAAAGCCGCACGTGTAAGGGCAACCTTAAGCTCGGTGCGGGGCGCGGAAACTAGCGGGGGAATCCGAATCATAAATATAGGTACTAGAATACAGGAGCGGAAATACTATGCACCTAGCGTGGGAATCCTCATCCCCAGGCGGTTTGACGGACGGATAGAAGGGCGCAGGAGTATCCGGAGCGCTGGGCGGAAAACCGTCCGAAGTGTCCGGAGCCGGTCCGGATGGAAAAGTGTCCGAAGTGTCCGAAGTGTCCTAAGCGCCCGAAGCGCCCAAAGTATCCGGAGCAGGTCCGGATGGAAAACCGTCCGAAGCGGCCGAAGCAGGGGTTCCCCTGACAGCACGAGCCGCATGCGGCTTTCGGCCATTGCGCAAAATTCCCTGCATTTGACGGGTTTGTGTTTGCTTTCTGGTGAGTTAAATAGGCTCCTCCATCCCTGAAAAGTGAATTTTGTGCACAGAAATCTGTATCAGTCGGGTGCGCGGCTGTGGGAAGGAGCTTTTCCGGTCATCACAGCGGCTCCACGCAAATCTCTCACACTTTTTGTGTCTTGCACACAGCAATTGAGGTGCAGACAAGGTTCCCTCAATTTCCCAGTGCATGTACTTGGGCTCACCTACCCTTCCACCAACTCAGTTTTTCCCTCCCCTCAGCTTTGGCTTCAGCACGTGGTTTTGCACAACGCCCAAAAGCCGCATGCGGCTTTTGCACAAGCTCTCTATTGAATGGTTTAATTCGCATTTTGAACCACATGCCCCGAAATGGCACTTTGAATCACATGCTTCGTAATGGCATTTTGAACACTATTGAATGGTTTAATCCGCATTTTGAACCCCATGCCCTGGAATGGCATTTTGAACACTATTGAATGGTTTAATCCGCATTTTGAGCCACATGCCCCGAAATGCCATTTTGAATCACATGCTTTGTAATCGCATTTTGAACCCTGTACCTCACTATTGAATGGTTTAATTCAGCTGAGAGTAGGAGGGATAAGGGAGTACTAGACATATTTAAGGTTTGAATCAATCCCGCAAGATATTCGCATTTTGAACCCCATGCCCCAGAATGCCATTTTGAACACTATTGAATGGTTTAATCCGCATTTTGAACCTGACAAAAATTATTCAAGCCCAGAATCGCTGAACACACGAGTCACACTCACTGGGCCGTCCGGACAGGAACCTTCCCATCTTAGATGACGTTCTGACCGATTCTCTGGCGCCATGAATGCTGGCATGATGGGGGGTTTGTGGCTGACGGGAAGTGCGATGCCGTGCTGCCAAAGGCGGTGCTGGTCAATTTGCAACAACTTCTCCTATTCTGTTGATCGATCGGACAACAACGAATACAAACAAAGAACAGGTACGCGTGGCCTCTATGGCCATGCCCCTTCCACAGGAACTCCTGGACGTAGTGGTAGATGAGCTGGGCGCCGATATTCCATCTCTAGAGGCCTGCTCTCTGACCCATCGCATGATGCGGATCCCAAGCCAGCGCCTGCTGCTTCATTCACTGACCTTGGGAGGTGATGGGTCTAGGAGTCCCCACTACAGTGACGCCCACGCCCTGCTGGATGAATCTGCGCACATTGCAGAATACGTCACCCGTCTGCGTATTCAGCTTCCCAAAACGTTAACGGTCGCAGATAGTGATGGCATCCAGCATGTCCTTCGCAAACTGAAGAAGGTCCGCCGATGTATCATCGCCGGTCCCGCGCAAGACTGGGACTCCAGTCTCTGGTACCGATGGAAATCCATCCCACCAGCGGTGCAATCAGCACTCATCGAGTTCATTTCTGACGGGATGGTGCGGGAACTGCATGTTGTTGCGGTTCATGACATCCCTTGCCCAGTGTTTTTCAAAATCGCCCATGCACCGCTCACCGTGCTGCGGTTCTTCTTGACTTCTGTTGAAGAAGGGCCCACGAGCGGCTTCCCTATCTTATTTGTATAACTGGAGCCTCCACCTTACGCCCGCCTTCCCCTCCTCCAACGTCCTCGTTCGCACCTCCCCGCCCAAGACGCCGACGTCTCCGTGCACGTCACTCACTCGGCAAGCGCACGCTTGACCGGCTTACTATTGGGAGTCGCTAACACTCGGGACGATCTCCCCGTTGTACACTCTTTGTCTGATTGTTGGCTTTGTTTGTGTGATTTTAGTAATTCAGGATTACGTCCCCGTCTCTCACTGAGATCCTTCGTTAATGTCGACTGGTTCACGAGTCTACTAAACCAGATCAAAATTCGGGTGTCCATTTCTTTTTGCCGCCACTGTACAAAGCTGGAGCAATTGCAAAATAAGGAAATAGTAGTATTTAGCCTCTGGAGGTTGGCACCACTGCAATTAATGGGGTTTGAAGTGCTCATAAATAGCTATTGACAAATTCTACCTCCCACAATGCACCGATTATCTCAAACAAAAATAATCTATTTGATTTGACAATGAATTAAATCTGTATTTTCACAGCCAGAACACCGTGATTGAGGGCCCTTTTGTCATGCAAAGAGGCGAATGAAGTATTCTTTGAAATTTCATATAGAAAGAATAGCCTGTCCCAAGATATCATGAAGAGCTACACCTATTCCAGTTACTTTCCGGCATACTGAGTAGATGCGACGGGAGGAAGATGGAGAATCCATGTGGGGAGCAAACGACGAAAACCAAGTTATGAAAGGAATAGAGCACCCCGGATGAGTGATGTGAAGAGAACGATGATGGCTGAGGCGACGAAGATCGAGGGCAGCGAGTGAGAGGTCACGAAAGAAGGGAGTGGGTAAGAAATGATCGCCATCAGGCAGATTGAGAGAATGTAGTGGGCAGGACACATCCAAGGAAGAATGCAACGATGACGGGCCAAAGATGACTCGAGACGGAATACCATGTGGAATGCGTTGGCCGCACAGATACCTGTTCACCATTTCATTAACAGAAGAGTTTTCACTGAGGACGATAAGTCACTTTAGTTCGGGTCGGAATGAATACACATTCCATGAAAAGACGGCAAGGATTTGCTGGTGTCCTTACAGTGGCGGCGAAAAATAATGCCCGCCCCTGTGTGAGCTCATTCTTGGGTGGAATCCCTCCAAATAAAATGTTGCCATGAATGTTGAGGGATTTCATGCTCATACACACCAGAAAAACCATAGTTTACAGACCTCGATAGCCCACAATAAAAATATTTAGTGTATTCTGAAAATTTGACTTTGTGGAATTTGACGCAATCAAAAAATCATTATCACAACATGAAAGAGCTTGGCCTCCTCAGATCCTTTGATGGCGAATCAAATTGCCTGATTGGAAAAATATCCAAGTTTTGAGCAGGATGGCTGTAGTATGAGCTCTATTTGTTCGATTGGGCTAAATTTTTGATACGAAGAACTCACATGTATTCCAGAGGGCACCAAATACCGGGATTTTCAATACAAGTTGTATATTTGATATAGTGTACATTATGACAATGGTTCCAAATGATAGCAAGCATATATTTGAAGTAAAGGTCACAATGAAAATCCCGGTATGTCCTGCCCTTCGTAGTACTCCCAAATACAACATAACCCAAAACTAGGTCAATCGGACAACTACACAGAGTATACAGCATGTCCTGTTCTTCGTAAGTGTATTGAAGAACAGGACATGCTGTATACTCTGTGTAGTTGTCCGATTGACCTAGTTTTTGGTTATGTTGTATTTGGGAGTACTACGAAGGGCAGGGTATACCAGGATTTTCAATGTGACCTTTACTTCAAATATATGCTTGCTATCATTTGAAACCATTGTCATAATGTACACTACATCAAATATACAACTTGTATTGAAAATCCCGGTTTTTAGTGCCCTCCGGAATACATGTGAGTTCTTCGTATCAAAAATTTGGCATAGTTGAACAAATATAGCTCATACTACAGCCATCCTGCTCAAAACTTGGATATTTTCCCAATCAGGCAATTTGATTCGCCATCAAAGAATCTTAGGAGGCCATGCCCTCCGGAATGGAAATGTGAATTCAACGGTCATACTTTCAAGGGAAACGGTTGGGAATTGAGCTTACAGTGGCCATCCTGGTGGAAACATCAAAATTTGATAAAAAATGAGCCGCGCCCTAAGTTCCGCAAACTGCTGTAAGTGATTTCATGCTCCCATGCACAAAAAAAGCCGTACCATATCTACTTTTCTATCCCGAGATAAAAATAATTGGCATACTGTACTTTTTCCTTCAAATCGGTAGTCACGCATCACACACCCCTCTGTCGATCACGAAATTCGGTCGAGGTCACGCATCACTCGGGCCTCTGTCGAACCTCCAAGCAGTCATGCAGGTCCCCAAACTGTCCAAAAAGTGCAAAAAAGACGAAATTTTCGGTTCGAATGCCGAAATTTTGAAGGTGTCACGCAAAAATTCGGCCGCTGCCGAAATGTCGAATAGGTAAAATGGGTCACGCGTCACACCCCTGTCGATTTGAATGAAAAAGTACAGTAATCTGAAAAATCGACTTTGTGGAATTGGATGCTATGAAAAAATGGTCATCACTGGGCCAAGTGCCTCCAACATCTGCAAACTTCCTCTGTGCATCCTCACGCATTTTGTGATACATATCTACGGTCTTCAATGCATAGGCCTACTTTCCGGGATTGTCTCTGTGATCTTGGGCAAGGGTATTCCAAACAGTCTCCATTTTGGTGAACACCTGAATGGCCCGTCGGAATTCTTGTCCAAGAATTTCAACCTCCTCTTGCCATCGCTCCATATCAGCACGGGCACGGGGCCACTGAACCCGAGCTGCTGCAAAGTCTTTAAGCCTACCACAGTCATCAAGAGACAATTGAACTTACAATCCAATGTATATTTAGCCTGCACACAATATCCTGCCCGTAGTATGCCCAAGGCAGGTTCATTCAAATTCAAAGGCCAGCCCATTGGAATCCAAAGGGGCGTATATTCTTCGGAATCCATTGGACGCCCAGTGGATTCCAAAGATCTCCAGAACCAGAGAATTCCGGTGACATCCGGGATAGCCGTGTAGTTGACAAGTCAAGTGGATCATTCCATCTCGCTCGCCACAAAGCTGAAGATTCCCCCTTACCAGGTGCCATGCGCTACGAATGAGCTTCTACAGGCAACGGTGCTTGCCGCTCGACAGGATCTCGCCGCTCAAGTGCAAGACGGGCTGAATAGCACGCTCAAAGCACTATGCCTGTCAGGGAAAGATCGATCCGGAGAACAGTTCCTCCGTTGGGGAGCAGTGATTCCCAAAACAGGTTCTCGGTCCAAGATACTCTTTGTACAAGAGTTGGCTGGCCGGGGACATCTTCCTGTTATTCAATCACTTGAAATCCAGCCAGGCAGAGCAGAAGGCCAACTTGATGGTCCCAACCATCGGGGTTTCACGCCCTTACATTTTACTGCAGAAATTGGTCGCTTGGAAGGGGTCGAGTAACTTGTGGAGCGCATGCTGCGTCACCGACACACACGGCACCGACAGGCGGGAGTGGTGCGCTAACACGGTTGGCTGCCAAGAATGGCCACGCAGATGTTGTCGGCGGCATTTTGACTTAGAGTTTCAGGAAGCAAGATAGACCCAAATATGGAAATGTTGCACAACTTGGTTCGCTGGTGGTTATTTTTTGAGTTCGTCGCTTCGGGCCCATGAACATGATTCCACAGAAAAAATCATACCCATTCCACTTCTGAATGAACAGAAGCAAAATACTCCCAAATATAGAAATATTGCACAACTTGGTTCGCCGGTGGTTAATCTTTGTGTTCGCCTCCAAGAGACCTCGCTTCAGGCCTATGAATATGATTCCCCAAAAAAATCCATACCCATTCCACTACCGAATGAACAGGAAGCAAAATACCCCAAATATAGAAATATTGCACAACTCGGTTCGCTGGTGGCGGACAGATGGGTACCTTGCGTTGCTGTCGTCGAAATAAGCGTCTTCGATTGTGAAGATGTCTGAAGTAGGGCGCAGCACCCGGAACCGAACCGAGTCCCTCCGCTCATCTGACCAGGGAATTTGCTCGTCTCCCGGATACGGCTGGAAGAAATCCAAGAGAGCCGTGATGGTATTGCCTATCACGTCGCCCAAAATGCGCGATCTCAACAGTACTTCTCCCTGTTTAGGCTCGTCAAATTTCTCAACGGCCCGCGCCCAAAGGTCCAGATGATCCTGGAACGTCTCCAGAGTCGCCGAACATTTCAGTGCCCGCCTAGCTCAAAACCTTGTGCACACTGCCAGCGTCACTTCCAGCACCCCGTCAGCACGTACTGTCTCGCAAACCAGCCTCCTGTCAGTCACTGCATGCGAAGGCGCCGCGGCTCGACCTCGATCATCTCCCGGCCCAATTCCGAGAGGCCCACAACGACGCCATAGTCTTTCATGCACTGCAGGCCTCTCCTCATCCTGCCATCCTTGACCTTTGGCGCGCCAAATACGGGACAAGCCGTCATCCTATGGATGTTGCACGGAAAGCAGTACCACAGTTGATACCAGATACTGGATTTTTTCCTTCAAATCGACAGTCACGCGTCACGCACCCCTGTGTCAATCCCGGATTTTGGTCCCGGTCACGCATCACGCGGGCCTCTGTCGAACCTCCTGAGCGTCACACCGAGCCCAAAATTGTCTGAAAGACACAAAAAAGAGAAAATTTCGGCGGGGAATGTCGCAATTTTGGAGGTGTCACGCCAAAATTCGGACGGCGTCGAATTGTCGAATAGGTAAAACTGGTCACAGGAATTTCCATAGAAGGAGCAGGGACTGGAGAGGACGTCGGTTTTGGCATTACGCTCGGAGGTTCCAAGGGTATCTCCATAGTTGGAGGGGCCGATGCAAGGTCAGACCTATTATCAGTCTGTTGTGTCAACACAGATGCCACAGGTGTGTCGGAGGAACGGAAAGTGATACTGCCTGCCGACTGCTGCCAATCAGACGGCCCCTCGGAGCTCTCGCTCTAACCTACGGAATCCCGACACCTTTGATGGCTCGGACCCCCAGAAATTGCGACCATTCCTCGCCCTCTGCTACTTGCATTTCTCAGAGCGGCGCCAGGACTTTACTACCGACGACGACAAAATCATTTATATGATGTCGTACTACCCTCCGAGGCACTGCCTTGGATTGGTTTGAACCTCAGTTCTTCGACCCGGACCCAAATACTGTCCCCGCTTGGGATGGTAACTTGCCTGTGTTCATTCAGGAACTAAGATAGAGGGCGTGGAATCCCAGCACCCTTATGTAAGCCGCTTAATAATAATTTCCCACGTTCAAATCTCGAGATCGGAACAAAAAAATTTTCAATAAAACTATATGTTCTCACTCATGTGGTCAATTTATGTGTCTCACTCCTTCGATTTCAGAAACCAAACTCACCAAACTCCACACAGTACTGAAGTCGAGCACTTTGCGTACAATTGTGATTAGTTGTACCAACTTAAATATGATCAGCCATATTTTTTCTTTGGATTAGTAATTCAAGAATTTCTAATCGCGCTACAATGATTATGTGTGCAAGTAGTTCTTGAACCAAAGCTCGCGAGGTTGGAAAAAGCTTTTCTACAATGTTGTCTGGGATTTTGAGCAGTTCACGCGTCTCCTGATGCGACATACTGGCTGGCGGCGGCGGCGACACCGTCAGGCGGGCAAAAAGGCGGGCATACGAAAAAAAATTGTAAGTCACATCTGTCACAAGGGCTCATACGAAAGACACAGTTCGTAAGCGAAGTCACACCCCAAAAGAGCTTACGAATTGAACGAAATACTACAGTACTCGGAAAAAGGGTCGAAACAGTCGGAAAGCGCAGGGAAAATCTGTCATTCTGAGGGCTTTCTTGTGCCGGTATGATTACACGGCACGGTCCGAATAACGAACACTGGTTTCCAGGGATTATCCCAGTGTACAAAGCAAGTAAAAATACACCTTCGCCCCTGGATTATGCCGCAACTTGTCAGATGACACCCAGCACTATTCTGAACAGCCGTGTCTGTTTGAAATTGTCCTAGCTGCATTGCTGATTAAACCAGAGGTGCCAAGCCGTTCTGTATGCGCAACCGGCGGAGAAATAAATATCTGCGATCTCCGCCGATGCTAACAAATCTACATCACGTCTATTCTGCCCATCATTCTGATGTTAACAATGCGGAATGGAAGGTATCCGCGAGAGTTGGTGAGGGTAGTCGATTGGAGACTATCGAAGGTGGGGCAAAAGGTCATGATACAGACCACAATCTCATTGTGCCGAGGCAATGAACTGAGATCGTGCACGGTCTGAAGTACAGTCGGCACTGTCATAACCCATAGGGTCGTAACCCATAACCTGTGAAACCCCATACATTTTGGCCTCCACCAACATGGTTCCCACTGAAAATGCTCAAAAAACCCATAACTCTGCCAAACCCCATAATCCATACATTTCCGAGAGTGAAAAGCCATACTTTTGATCCAGGTTTGGCCCATATCTAATGATAATTTTCAATTTTTTTGGGTAGAATGGAGTGTAAATGCATTGCAGGACTCGTGGAAACTATTTGTGGCCCCGAAGCTGGGCTTTTTTGACCGGAATGGACTCCTTAAAAGTCCCCATCACTCCTTCCATAACAGGACATCTTGATGTCAACGTTTAGTATTCCTACTAACACAACCAAATGGGCCTAATCTATGCGCATTCAATTGTTTGAATTGTCTGGATAGTCTTCAATGGACCCTGGGTGGTCGAAGTTGCGCTAACAGAGGTATCGGCATTTGCCGATCACTTTCCCACGGTTTTCTCTTTACTTTTCTTACTTCTCCTTACATATCAACTCGTCCTCTCATACATATTGACTCGAACCCCAAACTGCAATTGTACAAAACTCATACCTCCCTCGTAGCATCACTTCATAGACCCTTCCTCCCCACTCCCCTCATCTCCTGCCCGCCATCCAGGCCCGCTAGTTTATTCCATGTATTAAGGGGCATCGGGCCGCAAGCCAGGACCTAAGGAGGGCAGGGAGGGTGGGTCAGCCCGGAGGCCCGAGAAAAAAACTAATGGCCTTTTATAATTGAGGTCAGCTGAAGTTTTGAGAGCCTTGGGCAGTAAACTATGATGATTTCAGTGCAGTTTTCACCATGATTGGGCTCACCCCAATGGTATTTTCGGTCTAGAATGCCATTTTACCCGACAACTTTGGGTTCAATGGGTGAACTTGGACATATTTAGTATTGAAAATGATTTTGAGGTATATTTTATGACTTAATCTATGTTCTGGCCCTTTGGGGAGAGAATTTGAGCTACCTTCATACGAATGTGTGAAGTGAACACCAATTACTTCCGAAATGAGGCTGGGTTCACAAACAAATGATCTGAGGCCACAGGAGCACTTACAGTGTTCTCACTCAGGTCTATCTTCAACTCCAGGCCCTTTTTGAGGTGATTTCAGCATGTTCTGGTGCTTTTCAACCTGAGAGCGGCATTTACCGGCAGCTTACACGTGAGAAATTACCATATTTGGAGATCACGTGGTAGGGTGGTTCAGACCGAAGGGCCGGCTTCAAAAAAAGCGGCCCTAGGTATTTTTCTTTCGCTTTCAGAACACCCTTGAATCAACCCGAATTACGGTTGAACACCGGGTTGAGCAAACACTGCGCACGAAGGAGAGGACGGGCTTGTGGTCCGCCTCTATTCCTAGGAGGAGTTTGAGGGTAAGGCGCGCCGTGCCGAGCTTCAAGATCATCTCGAGGCGATGTCGGTGGAAAGCGGGGCATAGGAGCAGGAAAATGTTGCGCGCTCCGACTGAGTGAGTTACAATACACTCAAATCAATTACACTCAGCAGGAGTGATCGGATCACAACCTGAGTTGTCACTCAGGCTGAGTCACTTTTCTTCCCACAGTGGATTCTTAATGTCCGTGGGATAACCATGCCACACTCCCGTTATCATCACCTCGGTGGCCAAAGATATCAGAAACAGGGGGAGAGAGCGCGGATCAAAGGAGTGAGTTTGACCGCCAACTATTTTGCAAACAGCAATAATAGGTTAGCGACGCTAATTAGCGTTTGGTCGTGAAAATGGAGGCGCAAGCCCTTGGATCCTAGGGTTCCAAGCATTCGGCAGCATCGTTGTCGGCCCATAACCTGTCAAACGCTACAGGTCGCACGATGTCTCGAGGCACCAAGGTATATTCGGGAGGCAAGATGGGCGTCGGGGGAAATACAAGTGTGTAACTAGTTAGGGCAATACGAGTCAAATATAAGTGAAGTACGCAGGACATATAGGGGGGGTAGGCAAGGGAACATCGTCCGGAAGTGAGATCTCCGGAGCGCTACAGTCTCTATCTCAACACTATGTTCCGCCTCATTTGCCGGCAAGCCGGTGATTTAAACTCCGCTAGCTATCCGTCCGAGGTATCGCACACTGCCATCAGTATCGAGCCCAAATTATAGAAACCAATGTACCAGATAATAGAGACTTTGCGGTGAGCCACCAGATCAACTGGTGGCTAATTTTTCTCGGCAATGCGCCATCCTCTAGGGCGAGTTCAGCCACTATTTATAGCTCCTAAAGAGAGGATGAAATAGTGGCTAGCGCAAGCTCCAACACCGTGATGCCGATCCGCACCAGGAGCCACCAGGTGTACTGGTGGCTCGCCGCAAAGTCTCTAATAAGTAGGACAGTTGTGGTCAACCCCATTCTACTCCTCTGATTCACTTGTACCCAGGCTTCGATCATCATGGTGGTCCGTGCGCAGAAGCTCATCAAGTGTCAACAGCAACACACCTGAAGCTACATCCGACGGCCACAAACAAAGATAATCGCTCTTCGAGCCCCTCATGTCCACTCTCCGCGACCTCCGTAATATCTATGGGCGGTGCGCAGTCTGTCTACAATGCCATAAGACGGCGATCCAATCGGTACAACTCTTGGAGGAGTAGGAGCAGGTGGGCTATCTACTTGTGACTTCTTGACTTCAACTCAAGTGCCAAGGTGAAAGAGGCAAAAGCGCTGGGACTGCTAGACCCTAAAGTAGAATATGACTTCGCTCATATTAGCAACGGAACGCTCCGTAAGTTGGCAGTTGAAAGTCATATCCTTTTGTTGAAGAGGATTGTTCAGAATCCCTAACATGCAACGCGTATTTCACCCAAGGGTTGTTGGTGTGGTCGCCCCCCAAGCAAGTCTTAGAATGGCTAGATCGAGAAATTTCGGACGCGAAAGATATAGACGCTGTCTGCAAGGTACGGCTTTGCTCCAATTGGGCCGACCATAATTCTGAAAGGTCTCAAGATTTTCTGTTCCCTGAACCAAGTCCCGGAACTGGTTCACCTGCACAATTATTTCTCCCTGATCCCACTCTTTCCCAAATTCCTTGAAATCGAGCGGCACGATCTTAGTTGCGTCTCTCCGCTTCCTTCTCTGGGACGGGAGTCTGTGGAGGTCCGGATTTTCGATTATCGCACACCCCGAGAGCCCGGCTCTGGTCCGCAGGAATATATTACCTTCATGCGCGACCCAACTTTGGAATCCAGGCGTGTTAGCTACTGCTTTCTAGGGGTCCCCTGTCAGGTCATCTTATATCGGTTCTTCAAGGCGGTTGAGTATTGCGAACCTTCGCGACCTGAGATCAGTTTAGGGCAGAAGATTCACAAGGCTAGGACAGGCCGGCTGTATGATGAGTTTAACCACGTGGGGATCTTCAATTTGACTAAGTGCGCAGAAAATTGTGAAGCATACTAATTTGGCAGGCCCGTCGACCAGGGAATGAGTCCGACCGGTTCCGATACAAATGTGGTGTTATGCCGTTAAGGCTCCAACCATTTCCGTTTATAAACGTTTTCAAATGGTTTTAACCGTTTTAATTTCCATTTAGATCGGGGGAGCAAGCTCCCCCAATTATAAAAGCCGTAGGATCAGAAAACCTTTCCAAATCGCAAAGACATCAACGGCAAGCAGGAGAGTATAAGGGAAAGTATGAAATTTCGCCACAACATCCTCGGAAAATCAGAAAATCTCGCGAAGCCCATCAGCGCCCATACGTCAGGTGAGGCTGATCGAAGCCATTCAATGGGAGTCCCAGTCTGTCGTCCTTCACCCACACCCGGCCTCAGACAGACCTTCGCCTACCATCCGTTTCAGACAGACGAAGCCCCGGGACTCCCACCTGAGACCGGCGGTGGGTGAAGGTCTGTCTGAGACCCCGGGACTCCCACAATGGCTTCGATCACTGACATGGGCGCTGATGGAATTATTCCAGAATCTTCCGCCGAAACTACGCGTAGCCCAAAATACTTTTAGCTGTACGACTGCTGCCACATTACCTGTCAGCTCGGGCTTCGACGTCTTCGACTCCCAAGAAGTGGAAATGGCCCGCACACGTTCCAGGTGCGCACGCGACTACTAAGGCCGTCCCTACAGCTCAGTCAGATAACTGAAAGGGTCTGTATAGCAGTTGTAAGGGAATAATCACTTGACAAGAGATATGGGTACATCCGAACGTGGGGAGGGGGGAGGGACATGGGGGGAGGGTATGGCGTTGATTGAAAGGAAAGAAAAGTACTGATGATATAAGTAAATGGTATTGAGAGGGAATTTTTGTGACCTGTATGGATGCTCTCAGTTCATCCCTTGTCCCGTCCCAGGGGATACCCTAGAAGAAGGGACCACCAACTCGTCGAACAGCCGATCGATCGTCTCCTCGTCAACTTCGGTTGCATGGCCGTTTTCGTCGAAACTAGGTGGCCAGTCGCTGTGGGGCCGAGTTGGGTCCCAACTCTCCACCGGACCAAGGATCTGGGTCCCCCCTGAAAATTTGCTCTGGTGGGGATAAGATTCTGGGCGGGAGAGAGGAGAGGGAATAGGGGGGGCCATGGTGGTCTCAGCCGTTGGAAATGCAAGAGACGCAGTGGTTGGCGTTGTGAGAGTAGGGGATGGCAGCTGCTGTGCGAAGAGAGCTGCGATGACCCTCTGAGAGTCATCCAGTACGCCACGTAGATTCCTGTTCTCCTCCTCGAGCTCGCCCACGCGACGCTCAAGGGTCAATAACCTGGCCTTCTGGTGGTCCCGCGACTTCTGGGAAGATATTTTGTTTCGGAACTTTCGGTCGTGTGCACGGGCCTCCGAGTCCTTGCAGCCTGAGGACAACGAGAAACCGCTACTCTTGAAGGACGGACCGGTCCCCGGCTCTGACAGAGAGGGCATCTTGGACATTGGATGGCTTTGCAGGGCCAAAATGAATAAAATTACATAAGCATGAATCACGTGTCTGTATAATAAATGTAAACAGGACTTACAATACTTACGTGCGGAACATGCACCTATGCGAGTCACGATGGTGCGGCGGGGAGGGATCAGGATACATCCCTGCTGGTGGAGGCGGCATTGCGGCCCACGGACCAAGTGGAGAGGGACGGTGAGCCCGAGTGGGTGGGGAGCGCATGGGGCAGCTGGCGCAACGGAGTGTGATGCACGTAGCTGAATGACCAGTCACACTCAGGGTATCGGCGATATCATGCTAAATAGCGCTCGTTTGCCCTGATCGGCGAGGAACTCCTGCAACTGTGGCCTCACCGCCGGGGCGAGGTGGAGCTTGACGGGGGTGTGGATGCCAGAGGGTGGGGCACTGTGGGTGCTGGGAGGTGGCGCAGTCACTCGGGTCTCGACACTGGAACGAAGCAAGTCGACAGTCGTGCCGACAGTCGTGTGTATGGACGCGCGCGAGGGCATTTTGGATGCTGGTGAGATCAGGGGCGGCAATGGCATTTCGGCGGACGAGGTAGCAAAAGTCCATGGAGGCGAACAAGGTTTTAACCCTGTCCCAGGCGATGTAGCGAACAAGGTCAAATGCTAATCCGGATAATTACATAAGCACGTACCTTTGGCCTTTTGAATCGTCGCCGGTCCACTAGCTGAAGTCGCGGCAATCGAAAACCGAGATTGACCAGGTAACTCGGGGACTCCTGATATGCTGGTAACAGGAGTGCCAAGGAATGAATTCTCCCAATATATAGGCAAATATTCATAACTGTACCGGTGACAGGCGGTGAATGTCTTGCGCGCGCCTCTTGCCATGTGCGAGGTGGAGGGAGTACCTCGGCACCAAGAATGATCCTAGCGGTGGGGGACCTAGTGGGGATGTTGAACGACAGGAAATCAGTGACGATGTACCCTGAATCCGATTCGAATATACAGTTACCGGTATTCCTCCACGAGAGGACCATGGCACCAGCCAGGAACAGCGCTGAGCACGACGCTGGCGGTGGGGGGACCTGGTGGGGATGTTGAAGGGCAGGAAATCAGTGGCGATGTAGGACTCACCCGGAATCCGAGCACAAGGTTCGAATATCAGCTACTCCTCCACGAGAGAACCAGGGCACCAGGCACGAACGGCTGAGCACGACGCTAGCGGTGGGGGACCTTGTGGGGATGTTTAATGGCAGGAAATCAGTGGTGATGTGGGACTCACCCGGAATCCGAGCGCAAGATTCGAATATTAGGTACTCCTCCACGAGAGAACCAGGGAACCCGGCACGCACGACGCTGAGCACGACACTAGCGGTGGAAAAACCATGGCACCAGCCGGGAACGGCCTGAGCACAACGCTGGGGGACCTGGGGATGTCAAATAGCAGGAAATAAGTGGCGATGTGGGACTGACAACCGAAATCCGAGTACTGGTACCAGCCAGGCCTTGAGCAGTGGGAGGAAACACCAGGAAATGAGCCCTAATCCGAGAGCCGCATTTGTACACGTTTCGGGGACCACAGGACTGAGGAACGGCGCAAAGCACTACGTGCCGTGGGAGACAAATGGACCAAATTAATACACACAAGACCGCTCGCTCCCATTTCCTGACATTCAAATTCCCAACTCAAGTGACAGGAAATTGCTGTCCCTCTTATTCTAGCCATCCAACATGCATTTTTTTTTTTTTTTTTTTTTTGGTTATGTCTCGCCTCTATTTTTTTTCTTTCTATAGGCGATTGACCGTCTGACCAATCCTAAGAATCCAATAAATGTGTCGAATGCAATGCTTGCATTCAACCTGTGTGATGGATTCATTTTCGCTGCAATACACCGCAACTGACAGGTACTGAAACCACCACGGAAACTTCGAGAATAGGCCGTGTCCCGCCCAGGCTTCTGAAAGTCTCCCCTTTTTCAGCCAAAGGATAGCAGAGTGGGAAGAGGACAGAACTACGAAAGAAATCGCAGTTGGGATCCCCTCGTACTCGACCGCGAAAATCAGGTCTCCGCGCTGCCTCTTCTTCCCTGGGTTTCGGCCCGAGAGCGCCCGCTGCGAGGGAGACTCGCCCCTCCCCCACTCACCCAAAATTCACCCCCCGCCCATACGATCCCCCAAAGCGCCTTGCCCCCCACCAAACAGCGCAATCCATGTCCGGCTCGGGGCATGCCGTTCAATTGATTGCATCTTTCTGTTCAATTGAAGAATTCAACCCTGAATCGATAGCGGCTAGTCAAGCACAAGGTGCCATTGGATCTGAAAAGGTAGAATTTCACAGAGATGTAGAAGACGATGTGGATGTGAGTTGCTGGCGTGCTGCATTTTATTGCTGTCTTCATGTTCTAATTGGAAAGACACAGATGTGTTCAAATATATGGGCTAAGTATACTGGATAATTTCGATCAAATCGACAGTCACGCGTGACTGTCATGGTTAGCCCTTGCGGATCTACTTCTTCGCGGACGTCGGAAGGCTTGGCATGCGATGATGGGTCGAAGCTCTGGAGAGTTTTAACGGTGAATTCGCCTACCCTTCCGCACGAGTAGAAGCAGGTGGTTAGACAGGACCCGACCGCCGCATCGAAAGGGACGTCGGGGTCAAGATGGGATAGGATGGATAGGATAATGTCCAAAGTGTACGGCTGCCGTTTCTTCTTGTGCGAAGACTTCGGTTGTAGAGTGGCGGCCGCCCGCAGGAGTGCCTCGCATTCGGCTTTATTTGGTGCCCATGATACGCCGTGAAGGATGTGCCAGGCGCGGACGCCCGAGAGATAATTTTCTAGGGTTTTACCAGCGTAGAGGCCGGCAACAGCCGCTAGAAATGAGGCCAGTAGATCGGCAGACGCCGGGGCACGGATGGATTCGGGGATGTTGCGTGAGTCGCAGTAGCAGTGGAAAACCAGCAAGCCGGACCCGTATGTCCCGAGTGTACCATCTGCCCACGAATGCGACAGCACATTTGTCACATTCTGTAGGTCTGCGGTTTGGAGAGTCTCGTTGCCATCTTTTCGAGAAATCACGGGCAGCCACTTATATAGGTGTTCGTCAGCAAAGCAAAAAGGGCGTAGGTTAGAGGCACGGAGAGGTAGATGTTGCGGGTATGGTCTCGGGCGTGAAGAGCTGCTATGTAGGCCGACTTTTGGTTTAGTTGTTCCATATAAATTCCGCGATCCAGTCGTCGTTGCCAACAGGCTGGAAAGTACTGAATTTCGAAGTCAAAGCTCGAGATCTTCTCGATCCAACGAGCAAAAGTTGTAGCACCCATAGGACTTATAGTCAACCAAAAAGGTTTTTTCTTTCAACTACATACCCCATCCTTTAGGGTCACTGTCAGTTCTTAGAGTCTAGCAAGGGATTCGGATGCAACTGACACTTTCAAGAAATGATAGACCACTTAATGTTTAATTAACTGTGGGTTTAAATGATTGCCACAGAGGAGAATCGAACTCTCGCCCTCGCGAGAAAAGGGAACATTTGAGATGGACAAAATAACGACTAGACTAAAGTAACCATGGTAGGTAGTGGAAACTCATTTACCATATTGGGGACTACAGTCACTCTGCCCTCCACCACTGTTTAAACCCTCATTCACTTCAACTATTCTAGTTGTTACAAGCGGTCGCCGGCGCTTCGCGCCGGCTCCCACTTGCTCAGTTTATTTGTTTGTGACTTTTGTAGAGCAATCTAAGAAAGTTGTTTTGAAATGCTCTGCAATCTGCAGAGTCAGAAATGTGGTAAAGCTGAAGTAAACGGTGATTCTGATTGCAACTCTAATGATTATTACATGCGAAGCCGAGGAGGGCAAACAGTTTATAAAGTAAAGAAGTTCCCCCCCAAAAAAAACGATCCGCACAAAGCGGCATTTCATTTAATGAGCTAGTCATCAAGTGTTCGCAGCTCGGCATGCGAGCAGGGCTGAATATAATGATTGCTTTCATGCATGCCGGCCGGCCGGATGGCGCCCATGCCGATTTGATAGCGCTGATCTGCCGTGCTGTGGTCATGCGGCGCAATTTAACCATACGGAGATATGGCTTCGGATGGACAGAAAGCTCAATTTTATAAAAGGGTGATACTTTGGATTGGCAAATGTGTAATACCCATGTGGGTTACCAATCCAAAAATAGATCCAAAACAAAAGTTGTAGACCTCGATGAGAGCTACACCACCATTTTAGCCGGTTGTCATCAAGCTCTTTATTGCCGGATGTCGGCTGGTCTTTCCATGTGTTCCGTCAGAGAGATCATGATCCCGTCTAAATGACGCTTGTTTGGTGAGATTAGGTCGAGAGCCCCACGATACATAGGACACATCCGTCCGATGTCTGAGCGACATCCTGCACGACATCGTCCCCGTCCCTCTCGCCTATATTTCCAGCTCCGATGACAAGTGTCAGATCAGTTTTTCTCCGCCTCTGCCCAAGTCCTGGCGATGTCTGATGACTCGTACCACCCCAAGTCAGACGACACGTCACATTTCTCACCGGCCATTTCACAACACCCCTGGTGGGAGGAGAATGCGCGCGGAGAGCAAGAGCATAACGAGACCCAGGACCCAGGTTCTTCCCCGTGCTGCTTCCGGGGTTCTGCTGTCGTTGCCCGAGGCCAAATGAAGAGTGGGACTTTTCGACGGTTACTGTTTCCCCATCCACTGATAAGAATCCTCAGATATTTTGAGCCAGGGGGGGTTCTGGACTCAGCAAGTCGGGTCACTGGCCTGGGCAAATGCCCTTGGCAATTCCACTCCGGAAGCCCCAAGCACACCAGCTCGATTGACTGGGATTAAATTTCGCAATCCAGGTGCGCCGCATCCCCATTTTATGACTGTGTGCTTACACCTGTCCTTCTAAGCTTCGCCTGTGAAGACGGAAGACGTTGATTTTGCACTCCTCCATCTGCGGTGCGCAGATCTCGAGGCTGAACGTGAGCGCATGGCAGAAGAAATCACCACCTTATACGCACAACTGGAGGAAGCACGTTCGCACGTTACCGAATGGAAACTACTTGCGCAGACGGCTTCAGGCTCCATTCGGAGGGCTGTCCAGCTCTTGGCCGATGCTGGGGAGGTTTTACAGGTATAATCGCAGCCGTAATTTACTACTTGAATACAATATTTCTATTCTTCTCCATCGTCTGACTCATCCATTGGGGGAGCATTGTCGGTAAGCCGTTTACTTTGGCTTGCCTTTGCTGCTTTGTTTCGTTGTAAGGTTTGTGCACGCCTCACAAGAGTCTCTGCGCGCCTCGCCGGTCCACTGACCCGCAATTGTGCAGCCAATTCTTTGTGTTTTGCCAGCCTGTCGGAGAGATATGGCCGGGGGATTGTCATCTCCCGCGGGAGAGTCTCGCAAATTAGATGAGCATTGTGTATGCCATGCATGTTCAAAAAGTAGTCGTCATCCACGGCATGCATGATGAGAGGAATTTCAGAGGCTGCTGTGACGACCCGACCTTGGCGTACATTCTCACTTCTTTCCACAAATTTACATTTGTGTCGTCGACAGTTGTGCTGGCAGTTGAACTTGAATAGCAAAGACTTTTAAAATTCATTAGACCGGGTCAGAATGTGCAATTGAGGTTTTGAACTCGCCTCCGGTTCCACAGCAATGCATTGGTGCATATTTGAAAGAAGAGGCATGTTAAGACGCTTGTCTGTCCCTGATTGCAAGACAAATTGTTCGATAATGACCACCGGCCGGAGCTGTGAAGCCTGAGGCACCAAAATCTTGAAAATGCGACCAGGAACAACGATGCCCTGAGTCCTTTGGTGCTCAATAAAACACACTAGAGTTTGTACGGAACACACCTCAGCAGCCTCGAAAAATACCCATGATTTGTCCTTGCAGATGTCGTATTACTGGCGAGCAGAAATACCCAGTCCAGATGCCAATATTGTATGGATTCGTAGTAAACATGTTACTTCAAAGTAATGGTCCAGGGCCTCTTTCCACGGCAACGGGTCTTGCCTTTGTGGACTGCATAATTCAATATTCCCTGCCATAATTTAGTACAAGTACCGTCTTGCTAGCAGAATCTGCTCACCGGCTTTCATTTTGATTTCTTGGGCCCATCCGTGGAGCTGTTTGTTTGCCGTCAAAAAGTTCCGGATGTGTGTACCAGCCTGTATGAAATTGCTGGACTCATTTTTCCACCAACCACCACTGACTTGGTGCTTGAATCGCTCCATGTCAGCCAGAGTTACAGCAATATCGTGGCTGGGAGCAAGGTGATTTGATAGAATGCTGCATAGCCGAAAAATGGCATTCCAGCATTCAAAACATTCTGTAGCGTAGAGGATTGTAGGCCCAAATCGAAGAATGTCGTCAATGGAATGAGGAAGGACATGTAGCTTCAACTTCACGTTGATTCGATTTGGATCAATCAAGGCCCATATATCGAGGACATTTGCGATCAGAATCTTGAGGTCAGCCTAAATCAATCTTTGTATTAAGTTCTGTGTAGAATGTAAAAAAAAAAAAAAACCATTACCAGATATTCTGCCATTTTTTTTATTTCAGGATACCATAGCATTGCACCCAGCTCGCCAACGGCTTTCCACAGATCAAGAATGAGAGGGGAACAGAGGGTCTCATCCAAATGGAACACCGCAAGTTGTTGTAATGCCTTGAAATGTTTTCCTATCAGCGAGTTGCGATAGGGTGAGTTTCAGCAGATAAATGGCCGGGCGAACGACACATTCCATAATATGCTCCGCACGACAGAGAGGACGGGCCATCACATTCGCGCAATGATTGTTGATAATGCGAAAAGCCTCCCAAATTGTATAGGACGGCTGGCCAAGTTTCACCCGGGATATCATAGTTTTTGCATGTGCGCCCACGCCGCTTGTTTTATAACTGGCGTCGGACGCAGCTTGATGCCGTTGTGTACCGTACAGTCAAAGTCGGCCAGTTTGATCAATCCACATTATTTGCACCCTCCAATTCAACAACATTGTAAATGAGCCTCATGTTGGCTCATTCTCCAGGTATCACTCCCAATTCAATTTTCTGGCACTAATGCTTAGCAGTGTCTCAACTTGGACCATTGTCTGAGCCGTGGTGGCCATAATTTCAGTTGACCAGATCTGGGTTTTGTTTGTATAAATCCGGAGTGTTGCAACGTGAATTGTGAGCCCAAATCTCAACCAATTCATATGATTAAAAATGTGAGCATACTCTGGCAAAATTCGACTCCATGGCCGTCCGCTCGTCTCCGCTGTATCGGATTCCATCGTGGTGATATGACGGCGAAATTCAGCATGGGCAGTAAACATGGTCAGCACATTCCCTGGATGGTATTGATATGAATTTGTCGATTTTATTGCTCCGTCGCCATTGCCCACTTTGCCGAATGGCCGCTTTCCGCAATGGCAACACGTTGAATTCTTTTGAGGAGATGGAAAGCCCAGGCGGCAGAACTGGCGGTCAATGCACGCTTATATTACTCCTTTGAAGTTGATCCTAACTCATTTCGGATGCGCACCTTATTTCGATGCTGTACAGGTGTGCGCAATCGGACACTATTTTGCAGTTTTCGCTATATTGCTGACCGTAATTCATATCAATTTGCCCGTCGCTCCATGTCGAATTCCTTTTCAATGTGATTTTTTCCTTCTTCGAAAGCCATGATTCTGCGCCTCGGGCCCTCCTTCGCAGTATATAACTGGTGTGCGGGGCTCATCTTCC
Organism: Mycena olivaceomarginata; assembly: GCA_029378375.1. NCBI lineage: Eukaryota > Fungi > Basidiomycota > Agaricomycetes > Agaricales > Mycenaceae > Mycena > Mycena olivaceomarginata. The sequence continues at coordinate 328,215 of JARKIC010000119.1, forward strand.
ATCGCATTTCTGCCTAAGTTTCACGCCTCTTTGCCTTTTGCTCAACGTATATTCACTGTGCCCCGACGTGCGGTACTCCCTTTGGGTGAACCTGACCCACCCAACCCGCAAACAAATACACTGTTTGGTGACAGCCTGCATTTGTTTGGATTGGCATGGAGAGCCCTGAGCACCTTTTCAAAAGGACCAGAGCCGTCAAAACAAATCTGAAGAGACAGTCTGAACCAGAATTTCGCTGGCTATCCTCCCAGCACGATCCCGTCGAAATCCCGCTTGAAATGATTGCACAGTGGCCAAAATGCTGTTTTGATGCAGAATCTCGGCACATTGTTTGGTGACGGACTGCATTTGTTTGGTGACCGCCTGTATTTGTCTGGATTGACATGGAGAGCCCTGAGCACCTTTTCAAAAGGACCAGAGCCGTCAAAACAAATCTGAAGAGACAGTCTGAACCAGAATTTCGCTGGCTATCCTCCCAGCACGATCCCGTCGAAATCCGGCTTGAAATGATTGCACAGTGGCCAAAATGCTGTTTTGATGCAGAATCTTGGCACACTGTTTGGTGACAGCCTGCATTTGTTTGGATTGGCATGAAGAGCCCTGAGCACCTTTTCAAAAGGACCAGAGCCGTCAAAACAAATCTGAAGAGACAGTCTGAACCAGAATTTCGCTGGCTATCCTCCCAGCACGATCCCGTCGAAATCCGGCTTGAAATGATTGCACAGTGGCCAAAATGCTGTTTTGATGCAGAATCTTGGCACACTGTTTGGTAACAGCCTGCATTTGTTTGGATTGGCATGAAGAGCCCTGAGCACCTTTTCAAAAGGACCAGAGCCGTCAAAACAAATCTGAAGAGACAGTCTGAACCAGAATTTTGCTGGCTATCCTCCCAGCACGATCCCGTCAAAATCCCGCTTGAAATGATTGCACAGTGGCCAAAATGCTGTTTTGATGCAGAATCTTGAGTCACTGATACATCAGCCTCACAGAGAATTTGCAACATTCGACCGGTCTGTCGTGACAACTCATCGAGCGAGAATTCTCGCCTATTCTCTCCACAGGAAACGATTTGGATCTCTCCTACAGAAAATGGCTGGATTGCTTTGATCGCTGAAGTCGGATATTGTGATGCAGTTGCACCTCACGTCAGCCCCGTTACATTGTGTGGGTACTGGCAATCGCTGCAAAAAAACAAATGGCTGTCTGTTCTTGTTTATTCCATTCTTTGGCTGTCGCTCCAGCCTTGCACACTCACTCTATGACCTCAAACTAAAATGTAGATGCCATATGAGATGAGTATCAAGGGAATGTCCCCAAGTAGCCCTTTCGTCCAGTTAATATGAATTGCAGTCACAAAAAAACTTGATACCTTGGGACACCATCCCTATGACCCTTAGCATCCATGCTCCAAGCTACAGCCTTATGGGAGCGTCTCGACCAAAGCTCCTCCCCCAACATCTGCGTTCTGAAGACTGCGGAGAAATTAGAGCTGTTTATAAAGATCCTAATGACAGCTAGACAGGTTATATCTACTTTGCATGAGCTAATGAAGAGTATCACAGTTCTTCAAGTGTTGGTCCCCATCAATCACAATGTTGGTGCACTTTCAAGGGAAACAAAATTATACGTGGCCATCACACCTGTTGCTAAAAAAAAGTAATGCTTATCGAGATGTCTCACAAACAGTTTCAGCGCATTTCATACCCAGATGGCTGCCACGGGGTGGCCGACTTATATTTGGTCGGGCTTGGCCCACCCACCAGAACCTTGTTCCGCTGCCAAGACAAGAAGAAGAATATAACTTGTGATCACGACATACGTTTCTAACAACTTTAAACCGTTTGGATATGGCTCAAGAATATTGCCAGGTCCAAACTTAGTCAATGTAGTACATCAAAGGCCCAACTAGACCGAATTCCGGCTGCGGCTGTCTTGGCGAAGCACATGAATAATGGGGAACAATTTATTTTTGGGGAAAATTGAAAAACAAGTTGGTCTCATCTGATACAGAATTCAAAACTGAGCACATTAGCCTATGCAAGTTTTGACACTTTTTTTCAAGGTGCGGGAGGTCGAAAACACTAAGTCCAAAATCACGTTTGGCGGGTCCTGCCAAAATGTCAACGAGAGATCCCAGCCGCTTCGCCAACCGTGATAAGCGCAGCCACGTGCTTGGCGAACGCGGTTGGTCACGAGCCTAGTATCTGGCCGCCCTCACTCCGCATTGTGGGCGCCGTGGACTCGTGACCTGTCATTATTTTCAGAGTCCGATCATCCCGATTAGTTGGGTCTCCCGCAGTCAGACTCAAACATAAAAAATTAAGACAGTCGCGCCACAATATGTCAGACAAGCCCAAGGATTACTCCACGGTCGGGTGGCTTTTGCTAGGAGAATGTCTTGCTGGCCCTGACGACAAGGTCTGCGTTCAAGACTTCATCGACATGGATAAATATTTTGGCTGCGATAAGGACGGTAAACTTGGGCTCGCTAGGGATGGATACCATATTCCTGTCGATTCTAAGTGGGACCCCGCCACGGAATTCAAACTCACGCCTGGCACTTTGGTCACGCGTGACATCCGAGTGTCATCCTGCAAGAAAAAAGGCACCTTTATAGTGGTCTCTTACTCGCATTGTGTTCCATTGCACTCTTGTGAGATTTGATGTTTTGCCGAGGTCTCCAGTTCGAACCCCGCCAAAGGTTTTTTTTTTCTGCACCACGCAGTGGGCCCAGCGGCGAGCGTTAAGCCCCGCGCTAGCGGTCGGGGTCTGGGGTTCCGTCCGGGCCGGCGCCCGAAAGACGTTGGCAATTTTAATACTAAGCCACAGCCAAAAATATATATTTATTCACCCCAGACTCTGTCTCGAAAATTCTGAACTGACCCACGAAATTCACAGATCAATTGACAACCACGTCGCGCAGAAGCTCCACGAAGTGGGGCTCTGCAATAAAGTGATGGGGCGTCAATTGAGATGTGAATGGTGGGTCAGTTCAGAATTTGAGGAAAAATTTAAAATAATTGTCTGAAAAGGCACTGCGCCAGCGGAAAGGGTCGCGCCAGCGAAAAGGCACCGCGCCAGCAGAAAGGGCAGCGCTCGCGAGGACGAGGGGGTCTGGGGAAAGCATCCCCCCAGAGCACAGCCACAGCGTGATGTCACGCGTGACCAAAGTTCCGGGCGTGGGTTTTGCCTCCCCCCGCCACGGTCACTGGTCGCAAGCTATCGTGGACCCATCCCGAGTATGTTGTCTGGTCTTTTTGGCATCCCAGCACTTACAAAGCATCCCACACAGCACAAGCAAAATTGAAAAAACCGACAAAAATCAACTTAGATACTACATCGACCGGGTCAACATGGCACTCCTTGCTCACAAGTCAGCGGAAACGCTCTTCATCACGGAGTCGGCAATCATTTGTATGCTGCCACTCAGATCTCTGAGGGAGAGTCTGTTCCCTTCCTTCGCTACGCCCAACACCCGGGATAACGACAAGATCACTTTCTTCAACGTCAAAGCAGGGCCCTCGCTCGAGGGAGAGTGGTTTAAAACGCGGACGCTAAAGTATCTGTGCTGGACATGAAGGTCGGTAAACATTGTTTCCTTGATGATGTCAAGTACTTATGATATATCAAAAGAACCGACACGCGAAACTGGCGGTGTCTACGACAGAACGGGCGGGAAAGAGTCGACTAGCTTGGTGCGTAAACGTAAAGATAAAGCGAGCGAGAGTGACCAGACTAGCAAGGACGACAACCAGGATGCGATGTACTGGAGAGAAGACGAGGGCGGGGACCCACTACGTTTGGGCGCAACGTTTCGTCGTAAAGACTCATCCGGTGGCTGTGTTCCCAAATATACCACACCGATTGTTTGCCCACAGCTTCAGTGTAAACAAACCTAAGCCGGTACGGAGAATTCAACAATGAAGGAACTCGACGCATCGTCCTATTACCGCTTCGCTTTCCTCAAAAGCTCTAATTATTTCAACGCCAGTACTGCAATGAATTCAATTTTGCGAGCAAAAGAGGTACCATGCGACGCCCCAGTTAGCAGCCGCACAACCCGGAACCTGGTCAGAGGTTCAAAAATGGGAGTGGTAAGCCCATATGGGTGCCCTCGCCGTCAGAGGCGACCCAGCGCATTACGGAGGTCCCAAGCCGCGAGCCAAGTTACTTTTTACATTAACTGGTATAAAACGAAGCAAGAACAAATTTAAAAACCCCGAGTTTTTTTTCGAAATCCGAAAGCTCGCCGCAAGCGGAGAGACCCGAGGGAGCAGAGCGACCAAGGTTCTCGTAGCGGCCGGCGTGCTGAGGATTGGGGGGGAAGAGATCAAAACTGTCTGACGCAAATCGTACGCAGTAGGCTCAGAGAGTATCACAGGCAGGCAGCTCACCATGCATTGTAAACCTCTATCTGTAGTGGTCGGATTCCTCTAGATTTTTGATACGATGTTCTGCATCAGACTTTCGACAAATACCTTGTGACCTTGTACAAGGTCAAACAAGGCCGCAAGCTACACCAAAACCGCCGGCAAGCCCGCAAGGTCACAAACGACCTTGGAGTTTTCACAGGGTCGACGGTTCGACTCCGTCTACCTGCGGAAATTGGATTTGATTAAGAACTAGTTAGCCTATCTAGGGACACCATGTATTCTGTAGTGTGTTCTCCCGACTTTTTAAGAGGTTCCCCGATCTTGTTCTTCATTTTCCGAGTGGGGGTGTGTGAAAATGGCTGTATTTGGCAGGGATAAGCAAACACTTAATCAATTTAAGCTTTTATCATCAAGTCACACTTTTCCAGGGGCATGTGAAAATCGCTGTATTTGGCAGGGATAAGGAAACACTCGATGAATTTAAGCTTTTATTAATTGTGGATCCCCGTGCGCAAGAATATCCCAGCCAGGGCTCAAATTGTTGCTCCGTCCTCGGCAAGTTCTCCGGGAGCTACCCGCAGACGCTCAACCTCACGCGCATCTTCGCGGGCAACCCCGCCGGCGGGGCGTTCGCGCCGTACGTGTTCGACACGCGTACCGCGGCGAACAACCCCGCGCGCGGGGACCCGCGCGTCTCGTAGTGGTCCTGAGTTGCGTGGAAGCTCAGCACTGAGGAAGGCATTGATCTCTGCCGGAGTTTTCGGTATATCTCGTAGGGCAAGAGCTATGTGCTCATGGGGAAGTCCGCGTTTCTGAAATTCTGTAACGCGAATATGGTACAGAACGGGCCCCATTGTAGTGTGGAGATCTTTCATGAAAGCTGAGAGGTACTGTTGGAAGACCCGGACAATAAGATCTGGCCTGTCGTTCGCAGATTGACCAGGACGGAGTTGAGAGACTATTTCTGGCCAGCGGGGATTTGTGGTAAAGGTAATAAAGAGAGTTACTGGCCCGAGTGCTTTTCGAAGAGCTAGACAGTCGGAAATATTTGCAGCGGACCAGGATGGAGAATGAATGAACGTGGAGGGAAGGCGAACATCATCAATGGGTTCTTCATCTCCATTTCCTATATATTCCTCTTCATCTGCAGCGCTGTGTTGATTAAGACGGATGTATGTCAGGCGCGCTTCTTCAATTGCGCTCCAGGCATCAACCAAATATTCACCTTGGACTCATGAGCAAGGTTCAAAAACATGTGAGAGATTTACTTACCCGTCAATCGGGAGAATCTCGACATTTGTTCAGCATTCATGAAGAACCTCGTTCTGTACCAGCGTGCCTGACTAAATTTCTTGCCGGCCGCGTTGAGGCGGTTTGGAGACCATCCCAAGGTGCCATATGGAAGTAGAAGTAGATAATGAAGCGGTTCAACGAAGGGAGAGAACAGATCCAAAAAAACGGGTGCATCTCCTTTTCGCTGAATTACCAGTTTTCGGCGAGTGGGGAGAGATGCTGGTGCTAAGGAAATCACAGCTGCAATTTCGGAGCTGGGACATCATCAGAATATTGAAGATGTAAGGCGATATCGTCTTCATCGTCGAACGCGTTCAGATTTTCCAGCTGAGAGATGAAAGGGTTAACTCGCTCGAGTCCTGCGAGTGCGCTGTTGATCCACTGATAAGGTATTTCCAACTCGTCTCCCTTCGCAAACATCGCCAGGGGATCATGAATGAACCATCGCAGTGCGTGCTGTCCTTCGTGTGATGGAAGTATTCTGTGGTAAGTACGACCACCGGCTAAAGTAACTGCAGATACACCCGGGGAGAATTTCATAAAGTCGCCGTCGTAGACGCCCAAAGCGGTGAGGCAGAATATCTGGTTGAACTTCCGAGAGAGGGTGGCAGTTTTTGAGGCGTCAATAAAGCAGTCCCATTCGTCTGGATATGGTGGGAGGAGGGGTTGAAAATGGCTTCCTTTAGGACCACAGACAAAGCATTCATCATGAGATCTCTCGCCAGTCAGAATCTGTGAGTTAGCATTCAGAAATCCACGCTCACAATCCAGAGTGGTGAATCGATGACCCTTACGCACCCTTATGCCACAATGTTTGCAAACCCTGTTCCAACGCAATCCGAGCGGTTTTGGAACCTGTGAGGAATTGAGGCGGGAGACTTGATCCCACCAGCAATTGGTGGAAGCCTGAACTCCAGTGCTGCGAGCTGCTGAATGGGCCGCGGTGTCGGCGATGCGGATCCGTTCCCTGTCCGCATCAGCTAGAACACTGCGTGCTACTCTACGGGCGCCACTATTTTGGTCCCGTATCAGATGGCGTTCCGCGGTATCCTGATTTGTACGTCGATTTCGCTGTGCAGCCCGGCGATTTTGGCGATGCTTTTCGGCGCTAATTGCTGAGAGCTGTTCGTCGGTGGCAGCTTCGGGGTAATCTATGGTGAAAACAGTCTCCATGGACAGTTGGAGGGAGCCAGAAAGCGGGATCAATGGAAACACCATTCCGAGTGTCGTGTCTCTCTTATTGTGGCCGCAGAATTGGGGTATAAGCATATTTGAGAGGTCACTTGTCACAGGAGCTCCAAGGCACTGTCTCTTCAGGGTCCGAGACTAATTGAAAGATCGCCGTATTATCGAACAATGACGTGGGAAGCTAAGGGGGCAAGAAACAGATTGGCGCCGTGAAAAAAATTGGCGCCTAGCACTTATTATGAGAGATTGCTTGTCGCAGGAGCTCTAAGGCACGTCTCATCAGGGTCCGAGACTAATTGAAAGATCGTCGCATTATCGAACAATGACATGGGAAGCTAAGGCGGCAAAAAACAGATTGGCGCCGATGGAGCCCTCAGGCGCCGTGAAAATAAATTGGCGCCTAGCGCTTGTTGTGAGAAAATCCACAGAATTGGGTCAGAAAGACTATATGCAGGGCGTCAAAGGCTTCGGACAGACACCCGTAATTTTATAAAGAGAGAGAATTAGATGTGCGTTGGTCCAGGCAGAAATTCATACCTCTCTCGCCAAGTTCTCCATCACCCACTTGCTGTCGAGCGCAGCAGCCTTGGTAGATGCCCGAACACCCATGGACCTTAGTAGCTTCTTCTGCTCGAGCTCCATACGCCCCTCTTTGATCTCCTGTTCGGTAAATTTCTCCCCCAACGACGGGTCTTCTTTCAACATTCGACGTACAAACCTCGCCGGATATTTCCTACCCCAAACAAGATCTGAATGCATGCAGACTCAGTATCTTGTCCAGCATTTGCGAAAACTTACCTTCATTTAGTTCCTCCATGACCAACGCCACAGTCACATTATACGAGCTGGTCTTCCTCTTCTGTTTGAAGGCCGTGCCCGAATTCAACCTCCTCTTTACCTCCTTGGCTTTCATTCCATGGGTCTCCACAAGCTCCTCGGCCAACTTGTCCCGATCCTCGTGCGCCTTCCACAGATCATGCGTAAGCGCTCTTCCCCTCTGAGCTTTACTCTCACGCCTCTTGCGCTCCGTGGCCCTCGTGTTAGGGCCTCGAACACGTTTTGCTTTAGGGCGTGCACGGATAAGAGGTGCGAGGGGGTTACGACTTTGGTGAGTGCTTGCCAGGCCCGCAAGCGCGTCTTCATCGACCCAGTTCTCGTCACCGTCATCCGGCTCGATCACAGACACAGCACGACCACCAGAACTTGGAGCACCCGTGGTGCCACCCCCCGCCTGAAGCAGCACCCCCGCCGCTTGAAGCAGCACCACCACCGCCTGAAGCAGCAGCATCACCACCGCTGGCTGGAGCAGCAGCTGCACCGTTTTTGCCAGGCTGGTCGACCACACTTTCATCCTATTTCTCATTCTTGTCAGCATCACTCTTGCAGCAACGATTTTCCGGAAAAATATTACCCTGCGCAAATCTTCTTCACCAGGTCCATTTGACGGCGGCATTATATCGAGATATTTCGGTTCTATTTTTTATGCCCAGGTTTTGTGAGTTGGTACGTCAAAAATGCGTCTCAGAATATGCTGACCTCCTGTCAGCAAGCGTCACTTGTTGTTAACTCAGCGCCGAGGATCCCAGTTTAGGAGAAGTCGGTAGCAGCAGGAGACGTCAGTAGCACCAGATAACACGACAGCAAAGAAATTGAAAAAGTGCTTCAAGCGGAGTGGCAACAAGAGCGCAAGAAACAAGCGAAATTCGCTTAGGTCTGTCTGTACAATAAACAAGGCCAAAGTGGCACCAGTAAAATCGATTTATGGAAAGTTTCGACCAAAGAGAAAACTGCGTCAAGAAATGAGGACCAATGAATACGTCTTGTGAGCCACGCACGAGCCATGGTAACAAAAAAATTATGTCCGCAGAAGCATGAATATATCTCCGCTTCGCTCCGAATATGCGTACCCCCCACAGCCTGTGTACGATCAAGTTAACTCAAAGAATTAAGAGCCAGGAACATCACCAACCAGATCATTTGAGACAATGACTTTGACGAGTCGCTTCAAAAGCTCCGCATTTGAGAATGGCACACGACCAAGCTCCTCTGCCCCCTGCTTGGAAAGCTTTGAAAGTCGGTGTTTGGGAAGCATATTCGACCATCCGTACTTCCCAATTACTTCCAAGTACTCTTGAAGGTGGCACTTCTCGAGATGTTCACATCGTGTGGTAAGACTACAGGAGCCCTTGTACACATGCCTATGTTTAAATCAGCGTCCTGCACAGAGGATGCGAGACTGAAGGAACATACTGGCAGATTTTACACTTGTAGGACCCACTCGATATTCTTTCCAAATAAATAGCTTGCATCTGGGGACTTGGAGTTCTTCAGAGTGTCATCGGTGTCCCAGGCAGATTTGTCTGCATCAATAATATGGCCATGCGATCTACCTGTGGCCGCCATTGCAGGGCCTGTTGGCCCAGGTACATTCCCAGTCGCAGTACGGGCATTTCGTCTTGGGGCAGGCTGCTGCTGCTGACGGACTGGGCTGAGTTCGACGTGCGGGAATAGGTGAATTGTCATCGTCTGAGTCGGAATTTAAGCTGATTGCAACTGTGTTGAGTGCTTCGCTCAGATCCTCCATAGGCTCAGAGGACGAGAGAAGAGCACTGCGTCCTCGGGCAGGCTCTCCTTCGAGTCCAGGTCGAATATTCCTTCGACATCGAGGCGGGGGTATAGGAGGCAAGTCCTCCGAGTCAGGCGATTCTTCATCGTCACTGTAATGGCCTCGATTGCCTCGCCGAGGCCCAGGGCTCGCCATGGATGTGGTTGTAGCATCCAATCGCCCCAACAGATGGCTAGCCACACGGGCGGCTGGTGTTTGAGATGTAAAAGTGTTTTGAGGAGAACCCTGTAATAATGGACATCAGGAATGGAAACGGACTTGAAATAACGCTTACCGTAGAGCATGATCCAGAGCCACAGAGGATATAGTAATTATTTGCTGAAGAGGCGGCGGTTCCGGTGATGTTGGACATGGTAATGCAACTGATGGTGACGCCGTTAGTGGGAGTACCTGTAAGGATTCAGAATATATCTATGGATTGAGCCGGTGACAAAGCGCTTGTGCTGACCAGTAGGTCCACCGTTAAGGTAATCTTGCTGAATATCTGGATACGTCGTTGTCGGACTTTCCGCCGACGGAACCGATAGAAAGACCATGTCCACCGTCGCAAACCATGTTCGAGACCGTGATGTTGGTGCCGGATGTGACCGCAACACAATCGTCTTGGTTGATCACCGTAGTCTCAGTGATGACGATGTTCGTGCTACCCGAGACGTCGAAGCCGTCGCTGTTGTGGGCAGCTGGAAGACCGCCTGATGCGGAGTTGGGGGCATTGCCCGCAGAATTGTAGAGAGTCAGCCCGGTGATAGTGGTTCCGGAAGCTGAGGTGATTTCGAAACAGTGAACCGGCCAATTCTGAATATAGAGATTCTGGAGGGATGTTCCGGTCGTCTTCAAGACAACAAAGTGATCGGGTCTGAAGAATAAATTAAGTAAGAGCAGAAAATAAAATTGTAGACGGCATACTTGGTTGTTCCACCATTGGAGCCTTGACCGTCCCACCATGCTTGACCATTACCGTCGATGACGGAACCAGAAGCACCTTGGATAGTAATGTCCTCTCCTCCGATCTCAATGAGATCAGAGCCCCAATCGGTGTATGCAAATGTCTGTCAGAACTTGAACATCGAGTTATTTCAAAGCCATCTGACATACAGTTTTTCCTGCGAAAGTGACGGTTGTTCCGGTCTTAAGCTTGCTCAGGTTCAATGTAGTCGAAGACGGCACTGCCAAGTTGGAGAGCACGATCGCGGTACAGGAAGCAGTTGCAGAAGCAACTTGAGCTATTGCAGTCACCGTACATGCGGTACCACCGGTGGAGCTCGTGGTGCTAGTGGTAGATGTAACTTTTGTGGTAGTGCTCGTAGATGTAACTTTCGTGGTGGTGGTAGTCGCGGTTGTTGTCCCGGTGGATGGGAGGCACTAGACGCAGTTGGTATAAACGTCACAAAGCAGGAAAATGAGGCCCTAGCCTGGGAGTAGAAAGCGTTCTGGACCACACACGTAGATCCGGCAGCACATGTGGTCGGTCCCGTCCATCCAGTACCTCCACACTAGAAATTCTGTGAGGGCGATTTTCCCCGGTTGAACGACAGAAGCCGCCCACCTGACCATAAATTGCAGACTGCGCAAAGACACTTGGGAGGACAGCGACCAAAGCTAGCAAGAAAAGCTGAATTTTTGTCATGTTCTTCTGAATTTGGAGTGAAGAAACGCAGTCGCGCATCGAGCTTTAATACTGCCCAGGTCTGAATTGAACGGGCGGCTGTAGTGAGATATTTTACCGCAGCGCACAGCTGATCACCAATATCGGATTTTCCCCTTGGCTTGGCACTGCCTGGACCAATGGGAAAATACCTGGACTCGTTTTGAATTACACTTGGAGTGTGCTGGAAGTTGGTCCTTCCGGTGTGATTGCTCCCAAAAATAAGCGGCCCTCCCTGGGCCGTGTCGGGCCGTCTCCCAAAAAGAGGGAATCCGAAACCTTAGCCGAAACTTATTGTCTGGTTACCAAAAGAAACTGATCCTGAAAGCCTTAGTTTTAGGGGCACTTGCTTTGTCCCTCAGGTACGTTTTCAGCACAATGGTTTTCTGGAGCGAAGATAATTACGCTCAAAAGTTCGGCCCGGCCAGTCCCTTGACTTTCTTCGGTTGGTAGGATCAGCAACACGTATTCCCAAGTATGACGGTCAGGCGCACAAGACCTTGGTCACTGTTGTTCAACTTGTTCCTCTTGTCGCCAGTGAGCTGTCAAAGATACTTATCACAATCCCGTTACCTTGTACTATAATATCAGGCATGCTCTGGATTTGAAAACATAGATAACATCTCAAGGGCGAACCAGATAAGTATTTCAACGACGACTGTTCATTGACTTCTTCGGAGAACGGTATAAAGTGTACAGTGCTGCCTCTTCACACATATGCATTTCCAGTCTGGACCAGTCTTCTAGTCTGCCGTCAGCGACACGATTGCCGGCAATCCTACGCACTGGGACGTCATCGCAGCTGTTTATAAGTACACGGGCAAGCAATGGAGTGACTGCGGCCATGGCTAATCTAATTTCTAATTTAGACTGAATGGAAGCTCGGAGAACCATGGTGGAATGGAAAAAAGGAGGTGCGCTAAATATGTTGCCTTGAGTTGCGTTTTAGCAGCAATGATGGCCCAGACTTTCGTGCTGATTTCAGCATGGACTTCCGGTGTGGGACCGAAGTACTATGGGTTCTATGGGCAGTCACATAAACCCACATACACACTCATAGATGCCATAGTAGGGCTGGTATGACCTCTATGACCTCTATGGTGTCTATGAGTGTCTATGTGGCAGCCCATAGCAATTTGGCTTTTTCCTGATGAAGACGTGGTAACTTCTATTGCTGCGTTGCCTCACGGTTTGGTTCCGGTTGTGCCCGAATCTAGTCTAATGAGTATTCTCCTCAAAGGTAATTCCTATGCCTAAGGAAACCAACCACTCAATCCATATTCCACAGCTCTTCCATCTCTTCATGAAGCCCAATGATAAGCAGTGGTTTGTACAAGGTTTGTAAAACGTGATCGCACTTGCAAAATTGAATGTGCTCTAATCAATAGCGAACAATTTTTACGGGACTTGAAATGGTCATTTATGCGACCTAAATAAGAGAACTACACACAATTCCGGCTTCAAATTCGAGGCACGACGAGTCCAGGATGTAGGGGTCAAAAGAGACGTGACACATTCAAAATCTGCTCGATGCGAAATCCAAATGTGATATTTCGTGACACCATCGTAAAATCATCCGTACATGTAGTGCTCTCCCGCCCCCCGGAATTCTGTCTAGCATGTTTATTGTCTCATGAAATTTAGTTGTCCCACGGACCTCTTTTCTTTGCGAGTGCAGAAGAGGGCTGACGTTATTGCATTGACACGCCTTCAGGTTCCCAGTAGTGGAATTCTCCGTTTTCGAGTCTGAGTACAATTCTTGGATGATTATTGGTCTTTGTCCTTACACACTGGGGGCAAAAGCCAGGGCAAGCGAACCCGCCTTAAACGCATGTGGTTCGCATGCCGTCAAATTGTGTGACAAAGGTGTCAGTCATCTTTGTTGCACCTTTGTTTTTGCCTGCCTTTGAGCGACCCCCAAAAACAAAGGTGCAACAACGATGAATGGCACCTTTGTCACACAATTTGATGGCATGCAGACTACATGCATTTAAGGCATATGAGGTTCGCATGCCCTGGCTTTTGCCCCCTGGTGACAGTTTTGCATGACTAGGTTCGTTCCAAGCCCCGTTCTGACGATGCCGCGCCATGCCGGGACACCAAACAGACCAGACATCAAACCAAACACGTGCAACACGGCCTTCGTCAGAAGGGGCTTGCATCAGACTGCCGAAATCGTGGGGGTTGCCGATGGTTCTCTAGCGCCTCAGCATGGCTTCAAACTGTCGGTTCTGGCTACTACCACTCAACCAGTCTGGTTAAGTGGTAGTAGCCAGAACCGACAAAATGCCAACCCCGCCTGGAGGTCTTGCGTTCGATCCGCAAAGTGGCCCCGAAATGTCCTTTCGGATTTCCCACTAGGACGACCAGATCCCGGGGTCTCGATGTCGGTCAGTGCTCAATCCACCACTGGCAGCTGGCCAGCGGGCTACCGATAGAGTCGGAGCAGCGCGATGTTTAAATCCCCGGGGTCTCTGACCACCCGGGGTTGGCATTTTGTCAGTTACAGCAATAACCACTCAACCAGACTGGTTGAGTGGGTTGAGTGGTTATTGCTGTAACTGACAAAATGCCAAGCTTAAGATAGTCTTGAATTAGTCAAAGAATGTGCTTCTTGAATTCTGGATATCATTGGGGTGTCCCACCCTCACAATGAAGTGGCCATCCGCATTAGGTGCGGAAGTGATTGCTGATTATTTGTTGAAAATTTGATTATTAATTGTTTATTATGGGATGCTGTGCATCATCCAATTTCAAACTCAGATCGACCAGCCGCTATATCGGTGACTTGTCCCATATACTTAGTGGCTGGATTCAAGCCTAAGTGGAAAGAACATATTCTACCTAGGATGTGTGTTACACTGAGTTATTGAGGTATGTTAATGGCATCACTCTGTGTGAGCACCCTAGTGTGATTTATTGCTGAAGTCTATGCAAAGAACATAATTCGAGGAATGCAGGCACTTCATACGATGAACCTATGTCAGTAAAAGCAGTTGTTTCAATGGCCGGGTCTTGTATCCTCTTGGTGCCACCTGGTTACTATCTGCAGAAGGCTGCCAAATTAGAGGTTACCCAAATGCGCCAGTGCTGATGCGGCAAATACTTGCAGGAAACTTTATCTCTGGTGTTGATGTGGTGGTACCGAGTTATGGTTGAGCAGGAGACGCGTTGACGATGCGTGGCATGTGTGATATCATCGACTCGCTCCCTCGCCCCGGGCGCCTCTCCGCAACCACTCTAGAGAAAACCTATACACTTGATACTTAAGGATTTGGGTCAAGATTGAGGTGGCTGGAAAGTGATTCGCAAGCCCTCTATTTGGCGCAGTTTGAAGCAAGCCGTTTCATAAGAAGGGCCGGCTCACCGGGCCGGAGTAGCGACAGGCTTGCTCCGAACCTATGCACGCACAATCATGATGCATTATTTGGTCTTGCCACATATTTCAGATGTTTTTGTTTTATTTTAGTGTCTGCTGCGCGACCTTCCCGCGGCTCAGGCATTATCATTTAGGCTTGGGTGCGATGCTTCGGATCTGGGGACAGACGTATCGGCATGACCATGGTCTGCGGACGGCACGCGGCAAATCCTGTGCTGGATCTGGGAGAGCGTGGTGCGAAAATCCTCCCGACCTCGCCCAGCGACAGGAGGCGGCCAAAATTTGACCAAGGAGCTGTTGACTTGTGCCACGGTGTCAAAGCTCAACCTGGCGCCAGAATTACACAGATGTGGAGGCGGTGGGACAGGCGCGGCCCCAGTTGAGCCAAACCCGCTTTGGCCGAGCGCTGACGTGAGAGCCACGATGCGTTCCGTTTTTACGGTGGGGGGAAACGCGGTCACCATTGCCTTCGGCGTCTAAATTGAGATAAGAAAGCAGTGACGTGAATTGTTACTGGAACACAAAGGCAGCTTACAAGGAAGACAAGTTTGGCAGACCTTACGCCTCCTCCAGTTCAAATAATTGCACTTCAGGCAAATCCAATCACCCGGTTGCTGTAAAGAAGTCAAGTCCATACACGAGGGGAGAATGAACATACTTACGTGAAGTATGGGGCCTCTGTTGCCAGTGTTGCGGATGGGGAGGTTCTGAGAAGCAACCCACGCCGCGTGAGTGACGTGCATATGTACTGTACCTACTCATAAAAGAAAGACAATACTTACCGAAAGGTCGCATGGAAGCGTCGGTCTGATCTGTCCTTGCTCCGGAAAAGGCTCATTGTCGGGCCAGTACATGATACACGGTGACAACGGGTCACTGGAGATATTTTGCACCTTTCCGCCCCTGGCAAGTGCCCGACCAGACGGCGTAAGATGCGGATGGGGCGAAACCCCCATGCTGGCTGTTGGGGCTAAAAGTTGGTCATCGCAACTGGCGGAGGTACTGTCGTCTGTGACGGGACAACGAGAACATCCGCATGCGACGCATGTCTTGTTGCGTCTGTGTCGCGGGAAAGCATCCGTCAGCATACGGGATGACCTCATGCGGAAGCGAGGAGGGAAACCCAAGTACCATGGAGAAAAATGAGTCACCTGAAATTGTGGGGTAGCACACTTGGGGGAATTTTCCTGATGTCGATGACTCTTCCTCTTACCCTCACCATCCTGAGGCCTCCACGACATGCTCTACGCGTTCCTGATACGCCCCAACCTTCTTCTGGCGCTGTAGCATCTACAGTAATCCAGACCAACAAAATCTTAGAGCTTTAATTGCTTTGGAGACTTGGACAGCCCAACGGCGCGTTCGTGCGACATTCGCTGTGGAGCTGGAAAGAAATGGATTCGCCCGCAGGCATTTACATACAATATGTGGAACCTGTCCGCGACTGGAGTGTGCAGGGCCAAGGCACTCGAGTGTGTGGATATCTTTGTGTCAGCGGTGGTCACCTCTCTAATCATTCTGTCGCCCGCATCGCGTCCCCCGCAGCTTAGAAGCACATTGTAGCGCCGCTCACACAGCCGCTGAGCTCGTGCACACAACCGCCGCAATCTGCTGCCGTTGCGGCTTAAGTAAGTACTTCGTACACCAATGCAATTGTTTCATGAAACAGCCGCGACAAAAATCGAGGAAATTTCCTGCGGCTCGAAAACACAATTTCCGCAGTCTCAGAAAGGGTGGGAAAATAAATAAATAAAAGTGGGCCAATTGACTTAGTTCTTGGATATGTTATGTATCAGAACTAGTACCAGGGGATGGCATATCTTTTTTTGGGTGTTATCCCCACTCATTGTGATTTGGCACTCACTTTACCAAAGATCATATTTGTGTACTAGCATAAGTAGAGCCCACCAGGCAGATTTGAGTGGATTTATATCTGCAAACTGGATAGTCCCCTGGCACTAGGTCTGATACATAACATATCCAAGAGCTAAGTCAATTGGCCCAGTATTCATTGTGGTACAGCTGTTCTAATCGAAACCACAATTTTTCGGGAGAAATTTCATTACATAATTACATCAAGAAAACCGGTATTTGATCCCCTGCGGATTTTCAGTGCGAGTCGAACGCACCTACTCCCAAAGGATTCTGAACAGAATTGAGGTCGTGGTGAGTGTTCTAATCAAAATGTTGCAAAAAAAAAAAAAAAAAAAAAAAAAAGAAAAAAGCCTTATGTTCCACAAACAGCTGTAAAGACTGCCTCACAAAGAGGATTGGTCCCAACAGTTACGCCCGCAGTCGTGGCAAGGGTCAAGTCACATATCCACACGGAGTAGAGGAAACGCGCAATCAGGTAGGTTGTCAAACCCAGAGCTGTATCTCATTCCTCTAACTCGGTGATTCAACGTGCGAGACAGGAGTAGCGGGTCGACAGATAGCCGAAGTCGCCCGCGTTTAAATTGTCGGTCGAATGGTCGAGATGCGAGCATAACATCGTCCGGGTTCTGATCAGACGACAGCTGATTCACATTCAAGTCACATATCCACACAGAGTAGAGGGAACGCGCAATCAGGTAGGTTGTCTAACCCAGAGCTGTATCTCATTCCTCTAACTCGGCGATTCAACGCGTGAGAACGGAGAAGGGCGTCGACAGATAGGCTGAAGTCGCCCGCGTTCCAATTGTCGGTCGAATTAGAATATGGCCGCCGATACAGCTTGATGCAAGCATAATGTCATCCAGGTTCTGATCAGGCGACAGCTGATTCTCATTCAAGTCACATACCCACACAGAGTAAAGGGAACGCGCAATCAGGTAGGCTGTCTAGCCCAGAGCTGTATCTCATTCCTTTAACTCTGTGATAAGGCATACCACGAGTGCACCCGTGGGTAACTTGGATCCGTGGGAACGAGTACTCACAAAGAAAAAAGCCATACTCAGATCCGTGAGTATAAAACCCATGGATCATATGAGTACTCGTGAGTATTGAAAAACCTGCAGGTACCTGTGAGTACCTGTGGGTTTTGGTTGTATTTTGGTGATTTGGTGGCTCAAATACACCTTATTTGTGCTGTAGAGTGGTATTATTGCTCTAAAATCTTGGAGGTACCCCTTAATTATGCTGTACAGGCAGTAGAAATATATGTTAGGCAGTGTTCTGAGTCTGAGTACTCATGAGTTTGCAAAGCTTTCAACCAAAATTGATACTCAGATCCATGGGAAACTCACGGCCACAGGTACTCGGATCCGTGAGTATGGATACTCGCAAGTTTTCCCACGAGTATACTCATATTGACCCACGGGTAACTCGCACTCGTGGTATGCCTTACTCTGTGATCCAACGCGCTAGAATGGAGAAGCGCGTCGACAGATAGGCTGTAGTCGCCTGCATTTCAATTGTCGGTCGCATACGGCCGCCGATACAGCTTGTGGCACCAGAAGTACTCTCGCTCCTGATCCTTTGTTGAGCTTCCTTGTATCCAGACCATATCTTCACCCAGAGAAGAGCAACGCGCAATCAGAAGGGTTGTCTAACCCAGCGTATCTCATTACTCGATTTCTGAGGTGTGTCGGTGTTGGAGATTGGCAATCCAGCACAAGCCCGAGACATGGCCGAGGTGCTGACTAAAAGATGACTGATATGGAATCGGAGGGAACATGCCAGAACATGCAGGAAAAATAAGATTTTAGTATAAATACAGTACCTACAGTAGAGCTCCTCATGAGCTTGTAACCAAAGGCCTAACAGCCAGGAGTGATATCTCAATTGGTTCACGAGATAAAACCAACAGTCGGTGGTGGTTCACAAACAGAACTTGTTCTGATTGTGCTTAGAGTACCGAAAATGTCGCCTCAAAAATCACGTGAAAAGGGCATCATTGGATCATTCAACAAATGCACACAACCTTTGGCAGTCTGAAGTTTACACTAGACTCGTGAACCAGTCGACGTTAACGAAGGATCTCAGTGAGAGACGGGATGTAAGCCTGAATTACTAAAATCACACAAACAAAGCCAACAATCAGACAAAGAGTGCACAACAGGGAGATCATCGTTAACGGACTGGGCCCTCTTGGCACACTTTTAGCGGGATTTTGGATCGCCCGCCATTTCAGAGGTCCTGACTTGGAAAAAATTGACCTGGGAGCTTCTGAAATGCTCTGAAAAAGTGTCAAAACTTCCTATACCAAAGTGGGGCAGAATTCGATTTCAAGTTGATTGAGCCCACATTGTTTTGGGATCTTACACCAAGTCGAGCTCGTCGCCGCGCACGGACCATTTGACGACGACGACGACATGGAATCTGCCATCAAAAAAACATGTGGGGCTCGTTGGATAGAGAATTCAAAACCATCAATTATTCATGCAGGAAGTTTGAGCACTTTTTTTCAAAGTTGGGGGCATATTTTTTCGAAGTACCGACCTCTGAAATGGCAGGGGAAGCAAAACCCCGCTTAAAGTGCGCCGAGAGGGCCCAGCCGGTATCCAGCCTTGTCCGAGCGTTAGCGAGTGATGCAATTTGTCTTTATTTTGCTGGATACCGGATGGGGACGAGCCTAAGTTTACACGGTCAATGTGAGCTGGTCGGCGCGCAAGCGTCGACCGAGCGAACATTGAGGTGTCTGAAAAGCTGTCTAAAATCCCTGTCTTTTTATTTGTGAGCAGCCCCGCCGCTTGCCGGCCACTCACTTTCATCAAACTTTCATTCAAGTGTTTACTTACTTACATCAATCTTGCATCAATTCCACCTTTCGAGTTCTACGGAGTGGTCCAGAAAATAAAAGGCTCACATGTACAGGCAAATCTGATGTTCTGAATTCTGTTTGTGCCCCGCCGCTTGCCGGCCAACCCCTTTCATGGTAAGAGGAAGAGAAAGGTACACCGCCATTTGTAGGAAATGTTTCAGGGATGTATCCGCCGCAATGTTGCGAAACAAATGTTTGATCATCACGGAATGCTGTGCCAAACATTTTTAAAATATAAATAAGTGAATCACACAAGGCTTTTGCAAGGTGCCGTTGGGGAAACATTTTTGAAGAACCTTTCCAGGACATTCAGCTATATGTCAAGGAGACCATTATGGGACTAATTTTTCGGCATTCAATAGCACAAAAAGAATATTGATAATAGATGGAAAACAGGGTAGATATACGCTATACTAAGCCTGGAAGCTAAGCTATGTACTTCGCACGCTGGCGCGAAAGACGCCAAACCCCGCTCGCCCACCTTCCGGCCGACCTGCCCCAATTAACATAAGCTCTGCCAAATGAGCTGCATGACATGCGTGAGCGTGCAGTAAGTCACAGAGACGACTGTGCCTGTGACGAAACGGCCGGGGTGCTCGAGTGTTAAGTGGGGGTCCACTGTGTGCGAAAAAGAGTAATAAGATGAGTCAAGAGGCTGGGAGGGAGAGAAGGAACTCACAGTTGTCGCATGAGAACAAGGTGCACACCGACTCGGTCAGTCCTCTGCCAATCTCGTCCCCCTCGTCATCGTCTGATGGCATATTCACGGCCTCCTCAAGGATCTCTTCATGCGCGCCTGACACGCCGTCGTCAGAGCCGGATTCGCTATCCGCGACTTGCGACGCAGTCAATGGTTCGGCGATGTGGGGTTGCGAGCGAGACTTGACATTGAATTGAGCCAATTTGCATTACTTGACTGACAAGCTTTTGAATTGGATAGGTGACATGGTTTGAGCTTGGCGCAGATAGATTATGAGAGATGGGTTGGAGGAGGTGGAGAACTCGAAGGGATATGGTTCACCGGTGTGAACACTCGTAACGGTTGGAGAGCGAGAACAAGAATTGCTATCTTGAAAGATTGCTGATTGAGGCTTCAGATGAGATGGGAGCAGTCCAGGTGGGTGACATATTGATGTGCGAGTTCAATTCGACGCAGCGGTGAGTGGGGAAAAGGACAAAAAGACGGATTGCTGGCACCAACATTGTACTTGTTTGTTCTGATGCGCACAGACCCAGTCAATCACACGTTCACAACTGACAGTTCTCTTTCGTTAACATTACGTTGTACTGTACTGAGAAATTCTGGCTTCTTCTGTTGTTGCATGGTGCTGAGGAGCTCCCTCACCTCATAGATTTTGATGAATGCTGCACACTTGCAAACATTGAATGGAGATCAGCATAAAATGTAAATTAGATGTTGGTTTAACATTGAGGGAACATCTGCCGAATATACGACCAATGTTGTCAAGAAAACATTCACACAACATTTGTTCGAGAACATTTAAATGTTTCGTCAAATCATTGATCAATGTTGGCCGGCAGAGGTTTTGATAACATCGGACTGAAATGGCGGTGTAGAGTCACATGACGCATGTCAATTCTATGATATCTCCGAATATTCATGCACGTGATCGAATTACTCATTTTCTCTTCCGCTCCCTCATCGTCCTTGGTATCTCGGTCTTACTCTCAGTGTTAATTAACATCTACTAATTACATAGGCATCTCACACAGCTTCTCATTCTCATTCATGAAGAGAATCACATGTAGGAAAACGGAATCCAGGAAGGGAACGGAGTACGGCCTGCACGAGGACCACAGCGACGCTACAACGGGAAGTGCCCGAGGGACGGTTGGATACAATGAGGGTAGTACGGGTACAAACGCGCAAAGTACGTACAGAATGGTGCCACGTATATATGCCGTATGTACCGTAAATACTTGCTGTTAATATATCCGACAGGTATCTGACATGTACCAGCTCGAAGCAGGTCGCCGATCAGCGCCGAATTCTAACATCACAGCGCCCAGAGCTGATCGAAAAGAGGAGCCCGATGAACATCCCGCGTCAACGATTCCCGACGTTCTGACCAATCACTATGACCAACTCCTGTATGATTGGGCAAACCATCTCGCGGAAAGCAAGCCTATACTTTTCCACTGCAATTGCCTGCGTCCAATAGTGTTCAAGATTGTCAATAAAAATAAGGTAATATAACTTCAGCCTTCTCTGGCTTACATAGTGCAGTAAATTTTAAAAATAAGATGAAAACCCCACAGCAGCCACTGCTGATTGCACTGAGTCAGAATTTGGTTTCACCACTGCTCATATACATAATACTTTCTGGTAACCTGTTTTGGGTGCATAAATCAATGGGGAGGGTGTGGTTCCAAGTCAACCTCAGAGACATCACCCAAGTGGGGACAAACAAATGTCGAGGACCCCGCCGCAGCCACTGCCTGCTAGTTCCACAGATTCAAAATTGAGACTGTACACTGTTTATCTACCAAGGATTTGTAACTAATTGATGTCTAAGTCCAGAAACAACTTGGGCATGGTTTGGATGTAGCACAACATCAGTGACAAACACGAGTGGGCAAACAAATGCCAATAGCCCTGCCGCAGCCACTGTTGGTTGCACAGAGGCTGAGTGTGCTCTTAACACTGCTAATATATCAAATATTCTCTCCTAATTTGTTTTGACACCAGAGGCCAAAGATATCAACCTATAATTCTGGGAAAATGAGCAAAGATGCTGCACCAATGTGAGTGAGAATTGTTAAACTCCAGGGCTTGGCTTTAAGCTTGAAAGCCAAAGCCCAGGCATCGCAAAGCCAAGCCAAGCTAAATCTTGACTTTGGTTTGGTGAGGGCTTTGGCTTGAGGTCTATGAAGCCAATGCCGGGGCTTGGAGCCCGGGCTTTGACCGTTGCATAAATCCATTTACACACCCATCTTCCAGTTTTCACAGTGCATGACGCCGGAGACGATGTGAGGTTCACCAAAATTTACACTTCCCTTGAGCTCTCCATCCGACGCGAATTAAGAGCTTGTGGACATCAATAAATTTTGGTCTTTGACCATGAGTGGTTTCTGTCGATATTATGTTCTGAGAGAATTCTCAGGTGCTCTGACTATTATCTAGCTAAATGTGAGTAGTTACCTGCCTTTTTACATACATTTACAGGCCTATTGAACAAAATAACCAAAGCCCGCCCAAGCCAAGCCCTCTCCCACGGCTTCGGCTTCGAAAATGTGAACCAAAGCCAGACAAAGCCAAGCCCAGACATCACTACTTCCGATTATTGTCCAAACAGTGTGCAACACAGCCATCCAACTCCGAGACCCTTGACTTCTCCTTCCGCAACCTGCCCCTCACCAAGCGGGATAAGGATCCTTCCCCGCAGCCTGCCACCTTCCAGCCGAACCGCCGCGCCGCCCGCCGATCCCTCCAAAAGAGAACCGTCCGTGTACCACGTCGATCGCGCGTAGATGGAGTCACCCGAGAGTTGTTCCAGGACAGCAACTGCGTTGGACTTGGGCGGTATGATAGTGGAAATAGGGAGAGGTTCGGCCCAGGGAGGTGTGTACACTGATTCGATCCGTTCCATACCCAGCGCAAGATCTGGTTCCTCGCCGGGAGGCGACTGTGATAACTCTGGGGTATCAGATGTTACAGGGAGGGCAGCCACGGGTACTTGCCTTCCGCCGGGAGGCGGAGACAGACCCTGAGCAGTATGCTCAGTGACTGCCCCCCCTCGCTTTCCACGGGCGCCGCTGCCGTCCAGGCCTGCGCGCGTATCCGTCGTAACATCTGTGGGGGAGCGTGATTTCCTGTCGCGGATGCGCACACCACGGGGTGGGACATAGTTGGGCCATCGGACCGCTGGGAGGCGCTCCACAAAGTGAAGAGCGCGGTGGGCCAGTCGTGGCGCGTAGCAGATGGCATCGCGCATGAGAGGGACAATGCCGTGCGTAGGCGGAAGGGAGAGATACCGAGCCAAGTGATGGAGTAGAGACGACTCGAGGCGCAGAGGGGCGGGGAGAATGGCTGCCTCTTTCTCCAGTGCAGCAAGGGACGCAGTACGGAAGCCTCCTGTAATACATCGTGCAATGGATTTGTTGATGCGTTCCAGTGGTTTCAAAGCAGCACACGGCAGCGGGAAAAAGCAGCTGACCCCATAGTCGGCTCTAGGAAGTACAACCGTTCGCGCGAGGTCACGGACCATAAGAGGCTTGAGTCCCCATACCGCGTGGGTGAGCGCCAGCGATGCATTCAAGGATCTCGCCGCAGAGCAGAAAGGCTGAGGAACGGCAAAGGAGAAATATATATGGGGAAATAGCACAGGATTTGTGCCATCTCGTTAAAGAACGGATAATAAACTTGAATTGAATTACAAACTCACAAACAACTTGGATTAAGCTGACCACAAGCGAAGGTAGAGTAGGGGACCAGCGCTTGCCGCCGCTACCGATCAATTCTGGCTGCAGAAATTGGAGTTTATTCTCTACCAGGTACAGTGTCTCGCGCTTTAAAACGTTCAATAATCATCTTGATGTGCTTGATGTGCTCCTCGAGAGAATTCGAGTAGATGGTAATATCATATAGGTACACATCCATAAAGCAGCCAATGAAGTCCGAATATGAGTAAAATCCATTAGAGACTGATATGTAGCAGGTGCGTTACAATCACCCTGCTGTACTACCAAGCTGACCATGTTTCCGTCCGGTGTTGTCACTCCCCTTCCCTTCCTCATTCTCGATTCCATGTGCGCGTCCTTCGCGATTTACGACGGCTGCGCGGGCACTGCCGCGCTCTTACTGCCGTACACCTTGGACCTCGGGCTTGGCTTCGACAACACGGGTATGGACAGCGGATATCTGACGGGATACTTGGAGGCACCGCAGACTGGCGCGGACGCGACCGCAGAGTGGTAGTGTAGTGCCCCGGGCCCGTAGATTCATACTATTA
This sequence comes from Mycena olivaceomarginata, assembly GCA_029378375.1. NCBI lineage: Eukaryota > Fungi > Basidiomycota > Agaricomycetes > Agaricales > Mycenaceae > Mycena > Mycena olivaceomarginata. Next base: position 352,433 of record JARKIC010000119.1, read on the forward strand.
TATTTCTATATCCTGTTTTGAATGTGATCATGCTTTCTGCCCTATTTTTCGTGTGATCCATCAAGCCTAGGTCGAGCAATCAATTTGTACGCATACAGAAGGTGGTTGAGACCAAGGGAAGCCTATGCATAGAAGTATGTTAAGACTCGGGAGAAATTATTCAGCTGTGGTTCGCGTTTCTTAATATTTATATGCTCATCGGTGTCAACATGTGTGGTTTCGAAAGTTTCTCGAGGAAAACGGGCCTTACAGATTCCAGCTTTTGATAAACATCCTCTGCGCTCATGGTAAGACCGCTTTCTAGGCTTCTGTTTCAATTTTCTCCAATATTTTTTTGCAGCCTCGTCTTCCCAATCCACGAGTAGATTCACCGCACTTGTGCACGTTTGACCGAAGCAACAGGTCGTCTACCTTATACTCATAACGCTGCCACCAACTCTCAAGATCCTGGCATTTGATGCAGGAAATATTGCCGTGACTTCTATCACAGAAAGGTGGTGGAATAGAAGGCAAAGTTTGTGTTGGAACCTGATAGGTAGGTCCGGACTGTAAGTCCTCTTCTTCTGGAGTTAGATCTGGATCCACCTTTACTCTCTGCCGCACATCTGCCATTGAATCATAGAGAAAATCACCCTGTTGAGCCGACTCCAAATATTCCATCGACTTCCTTTGAAACACGGAATCACCCCCCATTATTCTGTCCCGGATTTCCTGGGGAGTGGACGCATTTCTAATCCAGATCAACGCATGCAGATGAAGTGTGAGACGGCCTTGTTGCTCTACTGTAGCATAATAACCGTTCGTATGACCATAAAGACCTGGAAGCTCTGATTCCCAGCACAAGATTTCCGTCAAGAAGACTTCAACCATGTACAGTAAACCGAAAGAAATGTTCGCAATGACCCTGGCTATCCAGATCTGCAGGGCGCGCTCACGAATCATTTTATTGCGGGTCAACCACGCACACAACCTATTGTTTAAATTAGGTGTACATGTAAGTGACTTAATATTTTGGGAGGCGAAACGCGACACAGAGTGGCCTGGTCCGACGGTTGCGCGGACTGAACAATTTCCGCCAAGACTTCATTCGGGAGCCATGGGGTGACATCCAGGTGCGCGTTGCTTGCGCGTCGTGTTGGAAGAATATCACATTTTGCATCCGCAAGCACTTAAGGCTGCTGGGAAAGACGGCGTTTCTGTATTGGGCCAGCGTGCCAGGGAGGACTTGTACAGCTGCTTTTCCATCAACCTCACCAGCCAGAGCACGACGCTGACCGCAGAACTCAGGAGACTCTCAGGACATCAACCCATCAACCGCAGCGATGCAGAGGGATCTTTTCAGAATCTGTGCTGGATTTGCCTTTATGTCGGGGATTTTCGTTGTCTCTCGTTCGTCCAATTTGCCCTCATCGCAACGTTGAGCAAAGATGACTGTGAGTCTCTTTTCTTCTATCTTTCTTCTTCTTGATAATGGTGCTCGTACTAGTCGAACTCCTTTCAGGATTTCCAACAATTCCGACAATTCCAGCTCTTTCTCGCCAATAACGCTAATAACTCCCCAGCTTTCCACGCCTACTCCCGCGAACCGTGTCATCTCTGATGCTGGGCAAGCTTCATCTTCCACCACTCCTCCCCTCCCGCCACTTCCTGCATTCACGACGTATACGACGACTCGGACTCAGAATCCGACGACGACCCTCCTTCTAATCTGTCCACACCCGTGAAGATCGCCCACTATCGAGCGCGGAATCAGAGGCTTAAAGAGCAGCGCACACTCGCTCGGCAACAGAGAGACAAAGCCGCAAGCCATGCCATTCTCGCGGGGAATCGTCCACACCCAGTCACGTATCATAACGACAGGAGAAGAAGGACGACGCCGCCGCAGCTAGCCGGACCCGTCGTGCCGAGTCAACTGCTGCCATGACTTTCACAGCTACCTTCAAGCAGCAAAAGCTCGGTGAGCTGCAGGACCTAGCGTGGGCGCTCGAGCTCGACGAAAAAGGTACCAAGAGCAACCTCCTGGAGCGGATCCAAGGTCACTTTGACCTTCCTGCGAATGCTACGCTCCAGACGGACAAGCGTTATGCCGTTCTTTTTGGGAAGCGAAAACGAACGGACGACACGTCAGACGATGAGCCCGTCGCCGGCCCGTCGACGAGCAGCTCGCAGCGCAGTCCACAGCGCCGTCGATTGGACGAGATTGGCAATTTCGTGGCTTCTCCTCGCCGTCCACGAACACCTCCCGCAGCGAGCACTCAAGCTGCAGTGCACGCACCTTCTTACTACTCGTTCCCACCTCCCCCTCCTCCTCACTTTCACCCACGCCCTCCATACCCGCCTCCCTTTCCGCCGTATATGCAGCCCATCGCACCGTCGTTCTTTTACCAGCACGCTCCCTCATCCTCATCGCAATGATTCTACGCACTTTACGCATTGTCCCGTCTCTCATCACGATGTCTGTAGCATTACAGTAGCTTTTCCCACTGTATTTCTTGAAATCAAACTCCAGACCTCTGGCACCGATCCGCGGTAAGCTTTTGGCGTAGGGGGCATGAGGACCCGGAGGACACAACCGCGGATAGTCAGATGGGGGGACACGGAATAGGTCCCAGCCTGAGTTCGATATCTCAGCCGGAAATTAACCATGAATAAATAATGTCCATTTCGACCCGTATGTCCGTCCTTGTCTGACATGTTGAAGACAGTGAGGGCCAGATACGACAACGTCTTTGCGGCCTCTGGGGCAGTGTAAAGGTAGTGTTCAAATTGCATAAGTAGATGGAAGTCAGGTCATGCTTTTCAAATGGCAGCCATTTGAAATTGAATGCATCTCTATTGTGTCAGGTCATGCTTTTCAAAATGCCTGCCATTTGAATGCAGCTCTATTGCACCAGGTCATGCTTTTCAAATGCCCGTCATTTTAAAGCACCTCTATTGTGCCAGGTCACGCTTTTCAAAATGCCAGTTATTTGAATGCAGCTCTATTGTGTCAGGTCATGCTTTTAAAAATGGCAGCCATTTGAAATTGAATGCAGCTCTATTGCATCAAGTCATGCTTTTCAAAATGCTGACCATTTGAATGCAGCTCTATTGCGATTTCAAAATGCGAGCCATTTGAATGCACCTCTATTGCACCAGATCATGCTTTTCAAAATGCCAGCCATTTGAACACAGCTCTATTGTGTCAGGTCATGCCTTTGAATGCACCTCTATTGTGCCAGGTGAGGCTTTTTCAAAATGGCAGCCCTTTGAATGCGGCTCTATTGTGCCAGGTCACGCTTTTCAAAATGGCAGCCATTTGAATGCAGCTCTATTGCGCCACATCATGCTTTTCAAAATGCCAGCCATTTGAATGCACCTCTATTGCACCAGGTCATGCTTTTCAACATGCCGGCCATTTGAATGCACCTCTATTGCACCAGGTCATGCTTTTCAAAATGCCTGCCATTTGAATGCAGCTCTTTGCATGGCATTTTGAAAAGCATGACCTAGCGCAATAGAGCTGTGTTCAAATAACTGGCATTTTGAAAAGGGTGTCAGAAATATTATTCCGGGTTTCATACTACAGTCGAACCCCTCGTAACCCATACCCCTCGGTTGCATGCCTAGGGTATGGGTTACGAGGGGTCATGGGTTGATGGAGGTCGACAAAAAATCAGTCAATTTCTTTTTTTTGGTACGCGGAGGTATCTAGGAGTATACTACGCTGTTTTCGGCCCCTGGGCAGTAAGTAGTTGGTAATCGGTGCATCTACGAGTGAATTTGTTTCCTCCAGCTGTGTTTGACGCCCGAACGATGCCAGAAGGCCATCCAGACGATGCGCAAAGTCGTCATTCATCGACGCAGTGTATTTTTGGAGCACAGCAACAGCCTTGAGGGCCTCGCGGCGGTCGGGACGCGGCTCGTATCCCATGTCGTCGTCGACATCATCATCGCCCCCTCGGATCTCGGACTCCTGTTGAGCATTCAGAGATGCATTAACGGCGTGAAAAATCTCAGCATCGGTTGTCTCCTCAATGAGGATCTGCTCGTCCACGGGATTGACGAGAAACTCGATGGCCATTCGGTTTGGGCGTTGCAAAACTCCGGTACCCTCCAGCAGATCGAGCTTCTCCTCAAGCTCCTGTTCAGCGGCTTGTACAGGGTTCGAGTCACCGGATGCGGGCGTGGGACGAGATAGGAGGAGGGAAGAAGGAAGAATACCGGCTTTGACCCAGCAGTGAGCAATGGTGTCTGCCGAGACCTCATCCCAGGCACTCGCAGCGATCCACATTCCTTCGAGCTGGTTGATGTCGTAGATCTTTGCAGGTGTAATGCCGCTGTCGTAGTTGTTAATGGCCCGCTGGATGTAGTGCTTCCGATAATGTGCCTTGAAGCACCGTATGATTCCGGCATCGAGCGGCTGGACATGCGCCGTGAGATTGGGTCCGAAGTTCTCGACCCGGATGTTCGTCAGGCCAGGAGGGGGAACATGGGCGGAGAAGTTGTCCTGGAAAAGGATGATTTTACGGCGCGCGAGTCGCAGCTCCGCATCCCACGACGAGATCCACTCCTGGGCCAACGGGTGCATACGAAGATGTCTACGATGCATGTTCTTTGGACTTCGACATTCAGAATTTCCAACAATTGCCAAAATACCATGGAGAGCTGGATGCTGGAATGGTTGTCATGGTCATGTTTACCCTTGGACACTATTCTGCTGCAGAGGGTGAGAAGCTGTTGCTCAACGTGCAGGCTGCTGTGGCCATGCATGATGCAGTGCCCAAAGAGGACTGCCCTTCCGAGACCATCATTGATGCGAAATTTCCCCTTCCTGTCAATTAAAGCGAATGTGTAACAATTATGCACTTGAAATGAACTACAAACTTATGAACAACTTAATTTAAGAGGAGTATAAGTGAGGTCTACTATATGAGGGTAGAGTAGGGGACCGGCGCTTGCGCCGCTACCGATTTAACATCCGTATCCTGTTTTGCCTGTCGGCAATCTGGTACTTCTTTTGCGCTTTGCATCAACCCTTCACTTATATTGAGTGCTTTTGTCGATTACAGCGCTTCCGTCCTCCCATCTGCGCTCACGCCGGGACCACAATTCTTTCACATAGGTCAAAGCTTGAGATGAGTGACCATGATATCGAGGAGTGGGTTTCGGATTGGACTTTCCCTTGAACCTGCTGTGTGATATCCTGAGCTCTGGGGACGGCTGGAAAGCCTCGCTGAAGTAGAAATCCTCTGTGACATTGCTTGGAACGTGCGTTGGTGCCATCCTGAGGCCTGCAGCTGGCTTTTCAGGGACTAGCCCTCTTTCTTCCTTCCGACTCATTACGGTGCCGGTGATTGCTAAAGTCTGTGACTTGCGCAGTCCTGGGATATAATTGTGTGAGTACTGTACTCTTCCCGGTGAATCGCTTTCAAAGCGGCTGCATTGCATAGTGTAGTTGTTTCTATGTAATATATTCGTAAAGGCGATTCCTATGCCGCCCCGGGTTATTGGTCCACCGGAAGCAGGGGAAAAATCCACTCCCGGTCCCGGCCACGTGATGTTGAACAGTCCAAAACGAGTGCCAGTGGATGCCTCGGCCTTTGTCGAATGCAGAATGTATTTTTACCGACTTTCCGAAATGCCCACAAAAAAGGATCGAATTTTCCGCTCAGTGTCAGAGAAATCCCAATTGCCATATCAGGGCTGACGAAACCTGACCGACTGGCTATCATTCAGCACAAAGACCTGTGTCGATCCGCCTTGATTTGGTGGAGAACGAGGGCAATTTATCTGGGAGACCAAATTTGGCCAAATTACGAGAGAGCGAAACACTGGGCCTTGATACTGGATATTATTATTCCCAAGGGATTCTGACAAACACTGACCCCACAGTGCCTGTTCAAAAAAAAAAAAAAAAGGTGCGCCTATTGTACCGCAAAGAGCTGTAATTACCGGCTGGATCTGCCAACCTTCGTAAAAACCAGCCTTACACGGCAACTTTTCTGAATAATGGACAATGTTCACGTTTGTAAAACACACTGACTTGCAGCAGCCGGATCGAAGCGAAGGCATGTCTTGTTCTTACTCATCCATATTCTATCAGGTAGTTTAACAGAGTCATTGACTCCACGGCTGAGGTATCCCCCTCTTTATAAAATTATGTGTGTGTGTCCGTCTGTCCGAAGCCTTTTAAACCCCGCAATCTCCGCTTCTCGGCTTCCCTTGCCGAGAGACTCGATTGACTTATTTGTTGTCTCGCTCTTCGGAAAAGGGCGCAGAGCGCATGTCCATCAGCATTCACTTATTTATTTCAATTTTACTGCATTCCGGTTGACCATTACTCTTTCATCAGCTCTACCGGCCACAACTTCCGCTCAGGCCGCAATCTGCCGCATCCACACACTCACCTTACATCACTTCTCCTTCCGATGGACTCGTGTCATGAGACGTGTTAGCTCTGCCTTTGTGTTGCCTTTACCGTGAGTTTACCGGCAAATGAATCACAATATCTCACTTTAACCCTCAGATTTAACATTCACACCGAACGGAAGAGGATGCTGGGCCGCTTGTATATATATGTTTCTCAGGATATCAGCGGCGGTGTACTTGGATTCAATTGAGTCTCCTGAAATCGTCTTCCATGAGATTCAAGGTCGACTTTGAACAGTGAGATACAGTACTGCGATCCTGAAATATTATCTGGGATGCGGTGAGCAATGCGACGTATTTATTGTAGTGAGGATACGGAGATACATGTGATGCTAGTCATCGTCGTCGAAATTAAGTGATGAGGAGTCGTATGGGTGCCCGTGCGATGAAGCGAAGTGTCTAACTTTGGAGTCCCATGCCGCGATGATACGAGCCGGCAGAATCTGCTCCAATCTGCGCCAGTAAATAAGAAAACATAGAGAAGTCCAGCCCCCGAGCTTCATGATTATCTTGGGTTCGACGCCAGCGAGGAGCAGCTCAACTGAACCCCCGGTTCGGTAACTGTGACCGAAGACGGTTTCGAGGCCGGCAGATACGTGGAGGGCGGTCGTCGTCCGGAGGAAATACTCCTTAGTGAGTGGGCGCCAGGTCCCGAGTTCTTGGAATGCAAAAATCGGAGTCAGTGGCGGAGGGAAGTTGTTGATGCGGAGGTGGTTCTTGAAGGCCCAGACAGGGCAGAGGTCAGCGTCGTCGCCGGTGATTTGTGTGAGGATGCAATCCCCACCACGGATGGTGGTGGTCTTCGTCCAGATAATGTGGAAGTCGACCACTTCGTGCCCGTTGACGTTCGTGAAAGACGTCCGCGTGTCCCGACAAGTGTCATGCTGAGGGTTGAACTTGTTGGCCGATTTGAGAGTGAGCTCGCCGGCGCGACGGCATCCCCAGAATAGGGCCGTCGCGCAAGACCAGATGGCGGCGCCGAAACCCGAGGAGAGGTCGAGGCCGGCGCGGGCGGCTCGTATGTGATCTTTGGTGATGGGGGCCGCGCGGAGGGCGTTTGAAGGGGACGCCAGCGCGGTCTCCGGCCTTCTTCAGGGAGGGGAGCCAGCCCTCGTCGCCATGCCATTCGGCGTCGTTGAAAAGGTGCCAGAGGAAAATAGATCAAGGGCCTCACCTGAGGGAACGAATTAAAGGCGAACACTGGCGCAGTTGGACGCCGAAGCCAAGCCGGAGGACGGGGTTTTCGGCCCAGGCATCCGCACGATCAACGTTCGATCAACAGTCAACTGCCCACACAAATGGTGTTCAAAATGTTTGTCTGTCCACAAATATCTCCTATCCGTCAACAAATGCTGTTCATGGTTCGCCCACAAATATCGTCCACAAATGCTAACACCCATTTGTCGAACGTCTCCTGGCGCTACATAAAGGGAGGCAGGTACGTTAACAACTCAGTATCCAGTACCCACACTACCCATACGGACTGTAATGGTTGCAAAACACAAGAAACTGAAGTCTCAGAAATCTGGTCAACAGTCTGTTCGACTAACTTAGCCTTACAAAACTAACTTTACTTTACTTGTGGCAGGCAAGTAAAGTAAAGTACGACAAAGTTACTTGTAAGTAACTTAAGTAACTTGTAAGTAACTTGCAAGTAACTTAAGTAACTTCAAGTTACATTTGTACTAGGTACCCCAGGATCTATTTCAGCCTTGTGAAGTCGTGCCAAGTGCCAATTCACGCTCTCGCGACTATAGCTTGACGAACTTGGCGGGATTTGATGCCATCTGATGGCATAAGTTACTTTGTCTGATCACCACTCTCTCTTTTGACCCAGACTCCCGCTTTCGACCACAAGGGTGGAGAGCCGGGTGGAGAGTGGGAAGGGATGCTAAGGTCTGGCAATGGGGTCCACTGAAATTAAACAGAAAATGATGGTGCAGTTGGAGCCATGCTTCCCACTCTCTCTTTCGACCACTCCTGCTTTCGACCACGAGGGTGGAGAGCTGGGTGAAAAGTGGAGGTGTTGGCCTTTTGTACACCTTGTGCCAATGGACATGCTGTGCTTGCACAGAATGGCACAGACATGAAGCAGCGCGAGATGCTAAATTGTCCTGCAAAACCGAGCCCTTATATTCGTTTTCGGACAGTCATTCCCGCCCCGCTTCGGCTTTCGGGAATATACGTAGGTCCCGTTGTTTGGAAGAGATCAAAATTGTTAATGGATTGCCGCTCGGCTTCGGGCTAATGGATGCTGCCACGGGTTCTGCTCATGGAATACATTTCTTACGGGATAACCCGGGCAGAATTGCTGGCTGGCCAGATGTGGTCGAGAGCCGCAAGAAATTATTTCCGTCAGTCGTCTGGCTATTTTTTATCCACTGATTCTTTTGTCTGGGTCTGCGATGACAGTCGAGCGCCAGCAATGACTTACATCGCGCAGGTATAGTGGTGGTTCAAAAGCCCCAAGGCTGATTTATCATGGGATTTACAGCTAAGTGCGGAGCTTAAGGCGCGGGTGAATTCTCATCGAATTTTGATGTTTTCACCAGAACAGCTACTACAAGCTTAGTTCTTACCCTGAAAATATAGCCAATACTCGCTGTGACTAAAAGTAACCGGAAATTTGGTTTTGAGAGTTTCTGTCTCAAACTTTTCACATTTCTGTGGTCAATTTATCAATCTATGATTAATTCGGCGTAGATTGACACATTTGGACCTGAGGTGGAACCTCTCATATCTAATATATTATGAAATTTCTAAATTGATCGAAAATTGATGATGATTCCCTCCTTCTGATTGTCTTGATGGTATTCTGGGTATATCAAGAGCTGATAATTAAGTGTGGACCTATAAAAATATGCACCCAAAATTTAGGGGGTTTATTTACTTTCTACATGGCTCCATGAATAAATAAAAGGAGGGAAACAATCGCCACCTTGATCAAAAATTGATTTGGATCCCCATTTTCACAACAAAAAACAGTGTAGTAGCTGATATTTTTGGGTTGCACATGTGAAGGCGTGTTCCCCTTCCAATTGCGGACAAAGAATCTGCCAAAGGATTGCCATATTCTGCCGAAAAGCACCTCCGCTCCTACCTAAAATCCGACCGTCTTCTCTCTCTCATGTGCAAATACAGCATAGAGGTCATCGATCCGGCGCATACGGACACGAGGAACCGTAGCCGACTGCGCGGCCCTTCGAAGACGGGTATCCCGCCGTTCCAGTCGAGTCATCTGCTTTGTTGCGCTGTTTTTTGTTGGTTCGACCATACAGTCTCTTGACAAAGCGGTGTGCAAGCTCCCCCTGTTTTGTAAATCAACAATAAATTAAATGATCGCGAGGGCGGGTGCATACCGTATGAGTTGAGTACGAGTCGGCAGTGCCGAAAAGGCGGATCGATCGCACGTAGTCCCCGAGCGCATGGAATTTGTATGTTAGAAGATTGAGAAATTTGCCCTTCGCAACAGGAGGGGGTGGCGGAGGCGGTGGAGGAGCCGACGGATCTGCAGCAGCAGCGTTCGCTTTTTTGCGAGCACTGCGGCGCTCTCTGGACGCTGTTCCCCCGGGCAGCTCTACAGTCTTGTATTCGGCCTGGGTGGTAGCAGCGAAGGATCGCAATTCGCGGCCAATGACCGTGGTGGTTCTATCGAGGTAATTGAGGGTTGCCTCCGTATGCATGCGTAATTTGGCGAGAGCATTCCACTCAGATAGACGAAAGAGTGTGGTGAGGAGACGGGAGTTGAAAGGCTCTGGGAGAAGGCCCTCGATGCAGGGAATAATATTCTATTACATAATACGGGTAAGAAGAAGAAATTCTCGAAGTAAGTCTTGCACTCGTCCAGGCCCTTTCCAGCCTCAAAGTGCTCCGGAAAATCCTGCACATAGCGCTCATCCTCGTCCTCAACCTCCTCCACAGTCGCACGCTGGCGCTTTCGAGTATGCGCTCCCGGCTCAGGCTCAGCAGCGGGGAAAGGCGACCCAATTGGTGAGTCGTTGCTTTGCGGAGGATCGGCAGACAAATTGGGTTCGTCCTCGTCGTCCGAAAGATAGCTGACCGTGCCCACAGGCTCCTCGACATCCACTATAATCTCTCTATCAGCCGCATCGCTCTCCTCAAGGCCATTTTCGTCCTCATTGGAGTCATCCGATGAGTCGGTATCGTCATCATGATCTGATTCCGCAGCGTAGGCGATGTATCTTCTTTGGCGGCAGACTTTACTTTGCTCAATATGAGAGCGCAGACCCTGCATCGTCCGGTGGGTTTCGTCACAGTACGGGCAGGTATGTGTCTCCATTGTGGGAGCGGGGGGAAAAGCTAGAAAGCCTTGAAATTGTCCATATTGTGGTAGCTTGCAGCCATAATTTGCTCAGGCAGCTAACTATCCTTAATAGATTTACAAGTATCCCTTTAGTTCCAATACAATACTTCTATTATTGTTCGATTTATGCTCTGTTATTTTCATTCATCGACTTTTGATTTTTATTTAATCAATGATGAGAGAAGCACCAAAATGTATGCGTTGATGCAAATCGAACCAAACAATGTTCATGGCCTTGCAGCTGCATTCTGTACCGTCTGAACCATCAAAAGGGAATCAAACAACTCCTAGTCACCTGTATATACACTTGTGATTCACTATTGAATCATTTAATCCACATTTTGAACCCCATGCCGCAGAATGGCATTTCGAGTCACAGGCTTTGTATGCTATTTTGAACCCTGTGCTTCACTATTGAATGTTTTGATTCAGCCGAGAGCAGGAGGGATAAGGGAGCAGTTAACATATTTAAGGTTTGAATGGCATTTTGAATCACATGCTTCATAATGCCATTTTGAACCCTGTGCTTCACTATTGAATGATTTCATTCAGCGGAGAGCAGGAGGGATAAGCTGATGCAGCTGCAGCCATTGGAAAGGAGAAGGGAGGAAGAGAGATACACGGAAAGGTAAAAGGGAGAGTGCCACGGATGTACAGCGGACCCGAATAGGGATTTCTTTTCTGGGAAGCGCGCCGAAAAAAAAATCGGTGTTTGCCATTATTTTCAGGAAACCCTGTAAATTGGTGGTCAGGATGCTTGATTCCCGTGTGTGGTTTCCTTTTACGTCGCGGGTAATTTCTGACTGTTCTCTCGTAGGTGTCTGTGTCTTTCAGTGTAGTAAATAGATTGAGCATAAATGTGGTATGCTCGGCATCTGTAGCCTTGTCGGATGTCAAGCAGATCATGGAATTCAGTTAGCCACACACCCATGTATTGACCGTTTCTATGTCTATTTTATTTGCCGGGGAGCTCAAAAGGTTTGCAAACGGTTTGTAAACGGTTTAAACAATTGTCAGAATTGAGCTACCTTCCGGGCGATCTCCAGCAGAATTCTGAACACATATTGCACTCAGGACAGTACCTCAGGGCTCTGAAGATACTTACCATTGGTATCTTCTGATACCGGCCAGGCAACACTCAACTGGCAGAATATGTTCCCAATATGATAATTGCTCGCCTGATTGATGCGCTTGCACTCATCCAGCGCTCATTTCTTGGCCCAGCTAAAACCAACATCACCTCTACCTCCCAATTTTTGCACCTGCCTTTGATTTTTCAAATGTTGTTATATATTAACCAGATTGGCAAGCCTGCCAGTGGTTGCACTTCAAGTTCAATCAAAGCCTTTCAACAGTACATAGTTCACAAAATTCAGAGAGGATCGGCCGTTTTGGCGCCACATCGGACACTTTTACATACGTGCGAAATCTCTCGCTTCATTGTCGCTTCGGCTTCCCCTTCCCTCTCTCTCTTGTCTCTCGCGCCCGTGCCATCCGCCGAGTTCAGACTGATAGCACTTGAAGTCCCAGTGCGCTTCTTGTTCCCAGTCTTTCGATGTTTTCGTACTTGAAATCGAGACTTTCACTAAAGGACCTTGGGATTCGCGACATCTCAATACCTCTTTTGTGTCGCTGACCATTCAAGGCTTGCTCAAGCTTCGGATCTCATTACGGTTTACCTTTCTCTCTACACCCCAGCGAACTGAAAAAGCCCCACCTCATGCGGGAGGTGCGTGTCTATGCTGGGTTTATTCAACGGCTTTCACACTCAGGTCTTTGCATGAAGGAGCAGATGGAACCCTACATGGAGTGGGCCAGCTCTACCACACCGCCATCCGCCACCAAGTCGAAATGCTCCCGTGCTCTACAACATGTAAATACCGACGCCCAAGCAACCAACGTAGTATCTACCGAGACCTGGCGAGCGGAGTTCTCCATATAGAGTAACCCCGGTTGTACCCCGGCGTCACAGCGGTAACATAACCTCTCCGAGCTTTAGGCGCTGTGACTACAGCCGCGAATTGGTCCAACACGTACCGCAAGCTGTCTTATGATAAGAGACAGGCAAGGACGATCAGATCGTGCGCCCCATCCTTACCTTCGTTCCCCTCTATCCATTCCCCCCCAAACTTCACAATACTTCCGATGCACGCCCCCATCTTTGCAAGAATACTTTCACGGAGAGCCGAGTGATGATGAAGCGATGAATGACTGGTGCAAAACGGCGCCCTGGGGCGAGGTTGACGTCGCTCCGGAAAACGACAGTGGGCATGAAGCTGATGGAGATGATAACATGTCAGAAATGTAGACGGCACCGTGAATGAATTAAAATAAACAGACGTACCTTATATTCCCAGCTCCTCGCGATTCGGCCATCGACGTTGCCCACCACCATGAACAGAGAATTGCGTGAACTTCGAAAGTGCCCGTCCGAAAGGAAACTTTGCTCAAACTACGCTTTCTGAGTCTCCCAACTCAAGCTAAGGCCTATAGTGTATTCCACGAATCGACAATGTATTTTGGGTCAGTGCTCCACGTATGTGTTCCCCGAGTGGCAAAACCAGTCTGGATTGTAAAAATCACCTGCGGGCCCCGGGCGATGTCGAAGAGTAGGTAGGTCCAGTGGTGGACCGAGTTGTGTCCAGGTCGTGCCGGTGACGGCACCGAGTCGTACAGCAAAAGATCGAATATGGACTAGATGTGGATCAAAGTAGCCGTAGATTGAAAGGAGGGTAAACAGAATATAAACTTAGCTCAGATGTGCCTGAGGAGGATGGATTCGCGCGAGGGTTCTCAGAAAGCGTGTGGATTGTCACGTCAGTCTCTGCTGACTCTGGGACGGGGCCAAAACTGAGGAACCCCTTGGGGAGCGTGGCTGCAGTGCGTGCGCGTTTGGACTCTGGGGGAGGCGATAGAGAGCGGTCATGGGACTGGGTACAGTGTTGAGTTCTGTGAGCTGGGGGAGATTGACGACGCTGGGGTGGCTGTGCGACAGGGGATGCTGCAGGTCTCTGAGGCGACACCGGGCGAGCACCCAGAGGGAGGGGCGGCGCCAGCTCCAGGCGTGCAATCCGGACGAGCAATGCCTTGGGGTCGTCGCGAAGGGTAGCGTTCTCCTGCTGCAGGTTCAGGTTGACCTTCTCCAAAACATCAGCCCTCTTTGAAATCGCCGCTAAACCTTTCACATGCGCTGTTCGCTCGCCATCCAGAAACTGCAGGTCCTTGGCGACGGAGTTGAATCGCTTTACAGCGGACTCCTGGAGGTCGGTCACAGTCATGCCGTCGTTTGCAGAGCGATGATGGCCCTCCAAGATTGTGATCCAGGCATCCAGGGCGTCATGGTCAACATCATGCTTATTTTCGAGGTCGTCGAGACGGCCCATGACCTCAGAGTCGGCCTTGGCAGAATGCGATTGATCACAAGCTCGAGACTCGGTAGGAGATGGAGTGGAGTGTGAGCGGGATTGAGATCGGCCGCGGGTTGGAGACTGCGAGCGTGACTGCAATGGGAGTGTGAGGCCATACAGGTTCTTCCACGTAGTAGGCGGGGGTGTCAGGTTGGGATTCCTGGTGGGGGCGCAGACGGACTTCCGACGTCAGATTGGCAATGTCGCGGGTCGGGGGCATCGGGAGCTGACCCGATGGCCGTAGGGGTCGTTGAACCTTGGGGAGCAAAGCCCATCAATGGAATGGATGACGATTTTGTGATGGACCGTGTATTGGAGGCGGGGCCCAGGGGAGGAATTGTTGGTGCGCGCAACGGTGGAGCTGGGGGAACTGTGGAGCCTGAGAACATGCCCCCGTTATTTTTGAGAAGAATATGCTCGACGGCTTTAATACCAGCTACTTGTGCCTTTGACAGGCTTTTCTGCGTGGAAGGAGCGGCTAGCGCCTTTGGGTTTCCAATTTCTGGCGACAGCGGCGCGACGCTATGGTGACTGGAAGGGCCGGAAGGGAGTCCGGGACTCAAGTGGGGTGGGTCTGAAGGTATCAATTTTTCTTTTGCAGGCTCAGCCATTGACTTGACAGTAGGAGGCACGGTATGAAGGGAGAAGAAGAAGGCAAGAAGTTTTTCGATCGTGATCCACGCCAAGGTGATTGCGGTACATGGCCAAACAGGATCCGCAGGTTACGCTCTGGAGATCCGTTCTTGTTCAGATGTCAGTTCGTTGACAAGGAGCATTGGGACAGAATCAAACGCTTTAAGCACGTCATATGCCAATTTGGCCAACACGGGTGTAATTTTCCGCAGAGGAAGCAAGCCGCGGAATAGTTGTAGTGCATCGGGGAATTGCTCCACAACACCAGGTATTTCAAGTTGAGTTTCTCGAGGAAGATATCTCTAATTGCTTTGAGATCCGGGTGTTCGCACACAAACAGCGCATGCGGGGCATCTTCCACGAAGACGTAGCAGAGCCTGCAAAGCCACCACTGACGGGGAACAACTTTCTTTCCGCGCTCTTTCCATCGACGGCGTTCCACAGCAAGGTTGTGGCTAGACAGAATTATCTTCGTTAAGGCTTTCCGTTTTATTATTGCCCTTTGCTGCAACTCCGTCGACATAGATATACGTGGGCGACGAGTTGCATAAAATTGGGCCCCAGGTGTTCGTCAGAATCAATGGAATAAGAGCCTACAGAGGTAGGCTTTATCCCTTTAAAATGATCCACCAGCCGGTTTGGCTGAGAACTCAGAGAATTGGAGCCAGATACATATTTCCGGTTCAAAATGTCTCTGGTTTACATTTTGAACCGCGCGGCCTATTGCCTTTTCAATGGTTCACATTTCGAACGACATGACTTGACATCCTGCAAACCATTTCAGTGCCAATGAAGCCGCAGGACCATTTTCTGAGTCTCTTGTGTCAGAAATGGATAGCTCCGATCACTGCGAACATTTACAGCCATTCACATTGCGCTCGGAGGTATTATTGCGCTTTCCAGAGTGTAATTACTGGTTAGCATTTGAAACACGTGTATGGGTGTAATACTGTCAAAAAACTTACTTGTGTCGCACCCGTATTTTCGAATGAAAAGGGCGCACCTAGAAATTGATTCGTCAAAAAAAACATAGGCTGGGGTACCTCTGAGTAATGAGCATGTTTGGGGAATCGTAATCTGTAGCAGTTATACTCGCTTCAAAACAGGTAGAGGCATTGAAAGAACAAAGTTACCGGTATAGCATTTATCCAACCCTTTTGAGGTGGCGCGTACAATGAACGCCAATACATCCCTTTTGACTACCTAACAGACTTCACCACTAATCCACCGGAGACTGTCCAGAAGATCTACTTTGAAGCTGGCATGGCTGGCAACGAGTCTTTTGACTTTGCGACCGAAACCGAGACGTCCATCTCCATCCCCAAGTACGACGAAGCAGCTCGCAATTTCTTACGGATTGTTGAGGCTGTAACCTGCAACGGGTTCCTTTGTGGAAGAAGCATTTCACATTTATCCAGACCTACTCTCGTCGCATCTTTCTTTCTTTCCTATTTTTTTTGGCGGAATTTAATTGTCCACAACTGTAGTCTGTCAAGAATTGACTACGCCGAGGGCACCGCAATCGGGGCGGACACGCTCTGCTGCTGCTGCTGCTGGTCGGACACGGAGACGGACGTGGGCATGCCGGGCGCGGACGCAGAGGTGGAGAGGCCGGCGGGGGAGACGCCGTCAGCCTGCGGGGGTTTGAACTTGGCGGTGGCAGGGGAGATGCGCACTGAGGGCGTCGTCAGCATCGCGGTGTGTATCGCGATAATAAATGAAGAGACGCACTTGGCCGGGAAAGACAATACAAGTCGTGCATCTCGATCAGCGCGCGCTGCTGGTCTGCCTCGTCCGTGAATCTGCGCGAGAAAAACACGTTAGCGTCGTGCGCGAAAGGAAAGAAGCGTGGCCGAGAACCCCCAACACGCAAACTGCACCGCTCGAAAGGGAAGTTCCTATCAAATTTGGGATGGAGGTGACCAACATAGCCGGAAATCAAGTTGCATTTAGGCCGAGGGTAGACTGAGGGAGGCCAAGGTAAGCCAAGGTCGCAGTGAAGGTGCTTGAGGAGAGTACTCGGGTACAGGAAGGGGAGGCATGAGCAAGAACGTACGCACCAATTGACAGGTCAAATTCCTCCCTTTCCCTTCGCTCCACGGCTTTTCTCGACAATGTTGTGTATGGGGCAGATGATACCGCGAGGACACCGAGGTAGGGGTAATGGAAAGCGAGGTTAGCAGGGAATTTTAGGACAGAGAAAATGAGAAATACCGTCCAATTCACAGCTCGAGTTCCCATTTACCCTCCCTTTATGGCCCTTTCTTCGGCTTTGCTGGGACATAGGTAATCCTGACTTGAATTCCTAATCTGGGCGGCCAGCACCTTGGCTTCGAAGGTGAGAGACCGAGGTGGGGAGATGGAGGAAGAAGGCAAGGAGTGATAGACAGGGGTATGGTAGCCGATGGTGATGAATTTCAATGATCGACCATGATCGTGAAGCTTCGCCTTAAAACGAAGCGCTAAGAGTGTTCAACGTTGCGGGAAGACCATAGGTGAAGACAGACAGGGCGTGCAAAGGGCTGCATAAAGAAATGAATTTCAACAGAACTCGGAGAAAAAAGAACACACAACCAAACACCTTCCTTAAAACAGAGCGCCAAGAACACGGGATTCGATCGATCTGGACGTGGCCATCAATAAAGAAAATGAATTTCACCAGAACTCGGAGAAAAAGAACACACAACCAAACACCTTCCTTAAAACGGAGCGCCAAGAACACGGGATTCGATCGATCTGGACCTGGCCATCAATAAAGAAAATGAATTTCAACAGAACTCGGGGAAAAAAGAACACACAACCAAACACCTTAAAAGGGAGCGCCAAGAATACGGCATAATTTTATAAAGAGTTTGATTCAGTTCAATTCAAATTCCATTAGAGTGCTTGCGGATCTTCATGTTCAATAGCGGTAGACATGTAGATCTTAGAAATGGTAGATTGAAAGAGAAATCAACAGATGCTTACGAAGGAATTTCCCAATGTGTCCACCAATGTTGGCGAAACCGGTTGCACGGAGTGCGGAATGAGTGATTTGGTATTGCCGTTCGGCAATAGACTTAGATATAGAAGATGTTCAAAACTCCTTCAAGACAATCTTCCGTTCCTCTGAAATCTACCTAAGCAGCCGATCAACAAGATTATATCTTTGTTGAACGTGAGCACGGGAAACGTCTCCGTGGTCTTAAGACTGCTGTACTAATCATGAGACAAACTTATAGCGTTGCTGAAGAATTAGCCGTCTGTAACTACTTAATGAGCTTCGAGCTTCACTTAGAGTTGACACAGAGTTTCTGGGGCACCGAATGGATTGAGGTAAAGATGTTGTGTCCACATTGGGGGGAACACTCCCTTTATATACTTTTACACTAGGTTCGGAGCCGCAGTGGAGTCGGGGATGAGGCCGAGGCTCGGTGGTAGTGACTCAGCCCGAGGCTCGGCGATGCCCGAGTTATGACGTCAGTGTCCCGACTGAGGGTGGATTCGAGTATGAAGTTCGGTAGGGTCCTTAGTACATCTCAAGAAGAAATTTCAGAGTGGGTTTAGGCTAAAGAACTAATATCCATCACACGGATGCAATCTCCACTGCTCCGTCGTCCAGCCGCGCATCTTCCTCCGCCTCCGCCTGTGCTTCGATGCCAAACCTTTCATCAGTTCCGCCTCTTGCGTGAGCCGTGTGGCGTGCTTCTTTTCAGTTCCCGAAGCATGATTACACCCCAGGACGGAAACAAGTGGAAAGTAACACTTGCGTACGCGTTAACTACTCAAAGAGAAATTCCCATATGGTCAGGTAGAACGGTCCCGGTATGCCGTCCAGGTTATTGCAGAGAGGTCGAGGAGAGGTGGCCGTGGCTGCCGAAGCCGAGGTGTAGGCGCTTGAGGGACGTCAGATTCTGATTCCTTGGGCGAAAAAACCTTCTAAAAAAAGTGTGTTCAAATTCTCACAGAAAATTCCTTATATCTTCAGAATTTCTTTTTTTGGAAGTAGGTGGCCCGCAACAGATTTGAGACTTGTCCTAACTTTCCACCTACTCGCTATGACCAAAGGTAACCGGAATTTTGGTTTTGAGGGCTTCTGTTTCAACCTTTTTGCATTCTTGTGGCCAAATTCTCAATCTATGGTTAATTTGGCATGGATGGGTAGACTTGGACCTAAGGTGCAATCTTTCAGACCTAATATATTATCATATTTCGAAATTGTATGACCAAAAGTAACTGGAATACTGTAGGTGCATTTCGGCAGAATGTGGCAATCCTCTGGCAGATTCTTTCTCTGCAATTTGAAGGGGAACATACCTCAACATGTGCAACCAAAAAATATCAGCTACTGCACTGTTGTTTTTGTTGTGAAAATGGGGATCTAAATCAATCTACCGTTTCTTTAAGTTAACGAAATGACCGGCTTTTGTTTGCATGTCTTTGAGTTGACCCCCATAAGGTCTATCCCCTTTCATTTCTCTCTCGCACTCTACTTACTTTCAGCATCAAATGGACTATGAATTGAACAACAGATGGACTGGCCCCAGAATCTGTCTAACCAGCGGAACGAGATACTGCCGACGAGCTATTGAAGGACCCCTTGCTCGAAGGTGTGGAGGTCTGAGTTCATTATACGCCACTCAACTGTACACAATAAAAAATCGTGTATATATATAGATCCCTGTGCCTATCTCAATAAATAACCGCTTCGACGCAGCCGATGACGTTTGCGACCAAGGGCGGGACCGCTGCATCGACATTGGTTGCGGTCAAGGCGGTGCAGACAATTTTGGATGGCGTCCACCCTGGGAATAATCTGACAATTGCATGGCGCGACAAAGCTTGTTCGAGGGTACGTATATTTTGTTATAGCATCATTGACAGAGATATTTTATCCCCAGACCGTCGCTCGAGTCCGAGAGCGCCGATCTGCCATCGCCGCTTCGGCAATTGGGGTCGTGGAGGAGCTGTTTAACACCAAGGAATACCGGGACAAACCTACCGCCATCCGCGCATTTGCACAGTACGCAGCGCGTCCAGATGGGCCTGGGTTTTGGAGGATTCCGACACCTGAAAGCTGCCCACCTGACCCGAAAGCGCCGGGATACTGTTCATCGTGAGCACAGATTATATATTTTCTCGGCGCGAGACTGAAGATGTCGGCAGCCGGGCATCGATTATTTACAATCAGAGATGATCCTCAAGACGGTCGCACCGTTCCTCAAAAATGAAGAGTTTTTGATTCCGGAGGCAGGCCACGATGGTGGGTACGATTTCAGTGGCATGCCCATTGGGCTAGGATCCATGAAGGGACGGAGGATAGAGGATCAAGTAAAGCTCGCAGAATTCCTGCTTAACTATGCAGAGGCAGCAGAAAAGGATGGAGTTATTATAGCCTTAGACCAGGAGAAGGCTTACGATAGAACCAATCACACGTACCTACTACGTGTACCAGGAGAAGGCTTACGATAGAACCAATCACACGTACCTACTACGTGTACTGTAGTATTAGGACCGGAAGTTCACGCCATGTCACCCGTCACCACAAAAGTTCACTGGGTTCAGTGTTCAAACCTGACCGGTGAGCGTCACTGGGCTTTACAAAGTTCATTTTGGTAAATCACCGCGCCATGGCCCGCAATCACCCCCAACGCACTCCAGGAGACCTATCCGAAGATGCATGGGGCTCAGGAAGCCAGAACGAATATTGCTGTTGCAATTTGGGCTCATTCGGGGCTTGCTATAGGCCGCAATCACGGCCTATCCATTTTTTTTGCCCACTTGTCCATTCCGTGGCCGTTCCGTGTCGAGTTCTAGACCAATTTTGAATGTGGTGCTTTCGGTACTGGATCAATAAATTTTTATTTCTCTCCCTCCCTCGATGAACAACACTGTAAACAATGATGCGGCGGAGGAGGAGGAGGAGCAGACCTCCGAGCCAGAAGTCCGTGGGCGGGGCCAGCGCAAGAAGATTGCGGCTCATCGCTACCTGGGTCCCGCGTGGGAGGAACACTAATTTTCTAATTTTTATTTCGTGTTTTTCGTCGGTTTTTTTTTTGTATTTAGACTAGCCCAAAAATATTTTTTTACACCCTCTGAGACCTCCGAAAATTGAAGTGTTCACTCCTCAGATTTCACTGTCACCACCTTCAATTTGTTCAGTTCACAGGCCTCCGTCACCCGTCACCTGAACTTCCGGTCGTAATACTACAGTACTTGAGCACATGGGCTTCCCACCGAAATTTTGCAACAAAATCAAGGCATTCTACACTAACGCAGAGACCATGGTAATGATCAATGGGGAACTAAGCAAACCCTTCATAGTGACTCGAGGAGTCAGGGAAGGTGATCCTCTCTCGTGCTTATTATTCAACTTAGCTATTGACCCCTTGCCTGTTTAATACGCAAATCCGAACTCAAAGGAATCAAAATTCCTGAATCAGACCAAGATCTTGTAGTGTTATTGTTTGCAGATGACACCACAATATACCTATCGTCCAAGGACTCCCTGGAGGCACTCTGGGAAATTTTGCGGCTACGTTTCAAAATGTAACGGAATGCAACAAGGTCACGCGTTTCAAAATGTAAAGCACTGAGTGGCTGCTGGAGAGGTCAATATTACCTCCGAGCAGGATCCGAATATGTAGCTTAAAATGACCGGAATGATCAGGCTATACTCTGGGACTGCACTTCAATTGAAAGTGTTCGAAAATGCAAAGATTTGCTGTGGGGACATCAGCTCCGCTGACCGCCGTAGCATCAAATATGCCAGCCTCCCACCCAAAACTGGTTAAATACAGTGGTGCTCAATAAATGTGCACCGCGCCGTTTCTCCACAACAAATGATTTTTTGTTTTTGATCATTATGGGACATTTACAGACATATCAGTAGTTCAACATGCAAAAGAGTTTGAGTGAAATAGCCTACCCGTTGTTGAGATATTCGGCAAAATAGCTGAAATCAGCTCCACATATCATGACATCACATGTTCAATCTACTCTTGACAGCCAACCACGACGACTACCACCCCGAAACTACACATATGCCTTCTTCCTATACCCCCCTTCCTCCCATAAAGCATCGAGCAATCTGTGTCCTCCGTGACACCACCAACATGCCATTTAAGGAAATTGGTGCCAAACTTGACTGTAACAAGTCAACGGCAGTCCGAAACTACCACAAATTTCACGAGACCCACAACTGGTACCAGAAACCGACTATAGAGGCCGTCCAAGGGCCATGGATCACTACCAGCGCCGTCTAGCTGCCAGGAAAATCCGATCCGGGGCTGCACAGGATGCTGCAGACCTCCAGAGGCAGGAATTTCCAGAGATTGGCGCATCCACAGTCCGTCGAACACTTGCAGAAATGGGATTCATGGTCGACGTCGTCGTAAGATGGCTCAAATCACCCCAAAGCGGGCCGGAGCTCGCCGGAGATTCGCAGATTCCCATATCGAGTGGGATGCCGAAAAATGGGACCTGGTAATATACTCCGACGAGTCAAAATTCATGCTCCATGCGTCGGATGGAGCACAATACTGCAGAAGAGGGCCAAACGAAGCCTTCAAACCTCAGAATGTCGATCCCCGGGTGAAGCACGGTAGTGGCAATGTGATGGTCTGGGGCTACATCACTCGACTTGGCTTTGGGCGGCTTGTTCGCATCGAGGGAAAGATGGATGCGAACCTTTATTGCGAGGTGTTGGAGAAGGGCCTCCTGGGAACACTCTCAGACCTCGGTCTCGACCCGACCCGGGTTATTTTCCAGCAAGATAACGATCCGAAGCACACATCTCAGGTTGCTCGGGCATGGATTGCAGAGAATTTGGGCGAAACATTGCCCTGGCCTCCGTGCTCTCCTGATATGAACATCATAGAGAATGCCTGGCACATGCTAGACACTCGCGTTCATCATCGCAACCCACTTCCGACGACTCAGGACCAGCTTTGGGAGGCTCTGCAGGAGGAGTGGGGAAACCTGGAAAAGTAATATTTAGACAATTTGCCATATGCAAACATTCCAGATCGGATGAAGGCGGTCAAGGCGGCAAATGGTTACTATACCAAATACTAGCTCTTTCCGTAACGTCGCGAATGATGACCTGGGCTGACAAGTTAGAAGTGCCATGCCACTTGAACTTTCACGACCACGATTCTGATTTTTTTTTTTCTGCAACCGAATGGAGCTCGCGGGCACAGGCTCACGGCATCGAATACTCGTTATGGCACAAAGTGATGGACGGTCACGCGTGACAACCAAGTGATTCTCTTCTTTCTTCGACGATATCTTAGTAACTACTGCATGACTACCCTCAAAACTTTTTGTGGCCACCCTTTGCCTTCCGTACTGCCTCCACTCGCTTGACCATCTTTGATGTGTGCTTGTTTATATCAGCAATGTCAAGCTTCTCCCATTCCTCCATCACCACCTTCTTGAGGCTCCCGAACGTCGTTGGGACGGGCCGGTGCTCGCGGATGCGCTTCTTGTGCTTGTGCCAGACAGGCTCCATTGGACTGAGATCAGGGGAGCTGGCTGGATGAGGGAATAGGGCAATCTTTGCCCTGGTTGACTTTAAGCAACCCTTCTTCAACGTGCCTCCGGCGATGTTCACAATTCATTACCACGTGCCCATTAGTTCGGCAGTAGTGACAGATAATTTCTGCCAAAGTCATAGGCATATTGAAAGCTGGAGCATTGCCAGAACTTTCTCCTTGCCTTGGAGCATTACTCCCACTGCTAACCGACTTCATGAACTGCTCCATTCGACGTTGGCTCAGTTCAAACTTATCCAACATTTGAACTGACCACTGCTTCATCTCTTCCATGGCTGCCTCAGGTCTCTTTTCGAGATTCAGAGCTACAGTATCCACTTCAGACTTGATAGCACGTCGATTCACCTTTTCAGTACCAGAAGTACTGACTCCAAAATCATATTCGCCTCTGTCAGTGCTTCCTTTAGCAATCTCCCTTGCTACAGCAATGACCTCCTCAAATAAGTAGCGCTCCGTTTCACGAGCTTTGATCCTTGCTGCTCTTGCTGCAACAGCAGCAGCGTCACCAGCATCAACAGGAATCATGTTCCTAGCCACTTCATCCATGTCCAACTGCTTCCAGATACGAGAAACAAAGTCAGCATCCAGTTTTTCCATAAACCTGGCTATAGCTGTCTTGTTAGTCAATTTATCCGGTATCAACCTCTTTACCTGGACTTGCAATGGCCTGATAAAGTCCATAAGTTCGTCCTGGTCATCCATGCAAATACTCCTTGCTGGAAACCTTGCCAACAACTTATTCAACTGAGAGACAGATCCCTTCTCCGAATCTCTGATAGAAGGATAGTGGGCAATAATCTCCTTGATAAAATCATCGTAGCTTCCACTCCGATAGGAAGGCAAGCTCATCCACTCCCTTTTTGAAGTATAGTCCGCATAACGAACCAACTTTCCCTTCTTTTCATCCTGTGGCATTTTAGCCTTCTCCATTAGAGACTCCATGTGGTCCAAGAACTGCTGGAGATTCTCTGGTTTTGTGGAATCAAAATGGGGTGCATTGCGATCCCACTCCTCCGGTATTTTAACAGTAGTAGTAGACATGATAGAAATAGGAATGGGAACCGAAGAACAAGTAAGAGAGGGAATAGAAAGTGGGTTATCAATCTGAGGACTGGAAGAGTTCGGTGTAACAGGTGGTTCGCCTGCTGAGTTTAAACCAAGTGGTTCAGAAGACTGAACCTCTTCACCACTGTTTTGTGATCCAAGAATGGACCCGAAACCGTTTGCTGCCAAAGGGTTTTGAGACTCGGAGTCCCTACGCCTCTGGTTTAGATTGGCTTCAATCCTTTGTTGTGTCTGACTCGCTGCCAGTAATCTAGCGTTATCCGCTGGGCTTGAAGAAACCTGACGGCTCCTTCTACCAGTTGAGTTGTTACTAGTTCTATTGGTCGGCTCTGAAGTCCAGTAACGCCCTGTACCATCTGAGAAAGGTGGATACATGTGTGAACCAGAAGTCTCCCCAATTACCAGCTTGTTCCCTGGAGCTGTGGCTCGACAGGTTGACAATTATCCTTTGTACAATTCGTTCAACACAAGGTTATAACAACAGGCAAGTAATCCTTTTTGAGACTGTTACCCCTCGCGGTGGGCTCCAGATGAAACTGCAATGTAATCGATCACAAAAGAGCTAGACGAAGTCTATGCTCCAATATATATCTCAACTCAACCACTAATAACTCCAATGCCGTGTGTGTGTGTTCAGGGAAGTGGGTCAGGTGTATTGACCATCAATATCAAGGGACAACCTCTTTAACCTTTCGCTCTTAACACTAAATGGATTTTTTTGCCCTGCGCAAACTGACAGCCAATGGCTAAAATGGCTTAGGCGCCTGGATAGTAATGTGGGTGGATTGGGTGCTTATGAGCACATATACACCATCCACAGGCTAGAATGTAACGCTAGCCCAAAAAGACAATTTTATGTGACAACGTTTTGATTCCTGGATAGACTCGTAACCAGTCCGAGGACGAAATCGGGGCTATAAGTGATTCAATTTATCTTCTAGGGACCCCAGGAAATTTGCGTTGTCAGTTGGATTATTTGGTGAGTAGACAGCCAGAAATCTTAGTATCAAATTGTTATGCCATGGGACGGTGAGCATTACAGCTCTTTGCGGAACTTAGGGCGCAGCCCGGTTTTTTTTTTTTGGTGTAAGTTTTCATGACATCCCTGATTGTGAGCTAGCTCAATTCTCGACCGTTTTCCATGAAAGTAGACTCATTCGATTCGGATGGAGAATTCGGAGGGCATCTCGTGGCCCCATTTTTTCTACCCACGTCAAGATCATTTGGTGGCTCAGATTTGGGTGTTCTTGGCTACCTGAAAAAGGCTTCGTCCTTGACGAATGTTTCATGCTCCTGGAACGTATTCTCCTAGCGCCTCCAGGATACTTGTGGATTGAAGAGGCGATGGATGCTGGCCTCATCCAAGTCATCGTGTCACGCGCTACAAGTTTTCAAGTCAAAATTCAAAGTGAAGCTCAAGTTCATAGGTGGCAGTGAAGCCCGGGCTTGAGGGCCTGGCTTGGGCTTGAAAAATCTGAAGCCGAGGCCCTGAGCCCGCTCAAGCGCCAACGCCGTGTCAGTACGCGTCCGCAACGCGGCACTCTGTTTCATGTAACATATGTTTGCGCATCGCTTTCATGTCCGTTTACAGTCTTTTGTTCAAGACAACCTTTCTGATATTAATTCTTTAGGTGCAAGGCAAACTGAGGTGTCTCTACCGCGTGTCTCTACCCTCCAGATTCAAATTCTTGAACTCTACTGGAGTACATTGTTGTCAAATGGATGAGTTTCCAGCCGTGTTTTATCTTTTGCCGTTACATGAAGACCGTTCAAGTTGAACTGCTGTGCCTGACGCGGCAGACCCAACTTTTGACTACAGCATGTTCACTGGCCAGATCGTGGCCACAAAATTTGCAGAATCAAGATTCATTCTGTGAATGTCACCCAGAGCATTTGGTCAGTGATGATCTTCGCCTCGCGTGGCTAGTGTGGGGTGTATACATTGGGCGGGGGATGCCCCTTGACACATTTAAGCCTTCTGCCGAGAAAGCCGAGGGAAATTTGTTCTGTGCTGCATTTTGAGCATTTTTTGTGTTCCAATCAATCCCATCAAACAGCCTAGCACCTCCAAATTTCGCATTTTTCCCATTTATTGAGTTCAAATCAATACCATCAAACAGTCCAGGACCACTAAATTGTTGACCGGCCCCGAACACCCTTCGAGAGCGATGCCTTGACGGTCGATTGAGGGCGTTGCAAGGCCGTTTCGTCGGGCACGCTGCTAAGGACCCCCAATAAAATGAAACTCATTACTTGGAGCGCGTGTCGAGCCGCATGGCAATTGTCGAAGAACGACCTCGAGGCTCGAGAATAGGATACATTACTAGTGTGTGAAGCAGCTCAGAGATTTAAAGCACTCTTTCAGTTTGACCTCGGGTATAGGGAGGTTGTTGGGGATATGCATGTAGACCATGGGTGCAGCGTCTTTTTTGCGGCCCTCGTTGGCTAGCTGGTCTGCTTTTTGTTTCCCTCTATCCCGGAGTCACCAGTGGATGAATGGCGGGTCGGGGTTTGGCATCGGGTGTGCTGGTTCCCGAAAGAAAAAAAAGGATAAAACTGCCTTTGAACGAAATCTCATCAGCCTATTGCTTTTTATGAGACCGCGGTTGCGGACATGAATTGGATTACAAGAAGGCATACATCGGAGACAGGTTAAAAATAAGGAAGAGCATTATGCATGCAGACAATGAACTGTATGTTGGACGAGAAAGGTTTGCAAGAAGAAACAATCACAAGAACAGCAACGCCCGAAGAGAGTGGCCATCTCGTCTACACCCAATCCAGAGCCCGCCAGGACGTTGCGGATGAGAGCAAAGTCGCTTATGGGAAGATATACGTTGTCGCAGGCTGCACAGGATTCAGCAAGAATGAAAGTAGAGAGAGAGAAAACGCGCCGCCTGTTGGGGCATGTGTAACGGAATGTATGGGGTATACATTATTCGCGTTGGCGTTACATTCTTCCGAGTCGGTCTGGACGGATGCGTCGGCAAGCGGCTCCGGAAAACCTGAGAGAGACCGTCAACTTTTAGAGGCAGAAGGACGTAAGTAATGTACGGTGCAAGGGACCAAGTCTGTCATTGAGTTCGTGGAGGTTGTTTAAGGATCTATGCGATGGTGGTGGCCCGAGGTAGGGATAATGGAGCTTCACTGTGCGAGTGAAGTCCTGGGAATCTTCCAGTCATGCAGCCTAGCCTCGAGACGTGCCACCGTCTCCTCCAGGGCCTTCGTCCTCGACCTTGTCGGTTCGTCGGAGTATTCGCACTGGTCCTCTTTAGGACGTTTTAGACAAGGTCCACATGCCGGTTTCTGTCCGTCGCATTTCTGAAAAGGTTATGTCAAGTCAGTGATGTGAGTCGGTACTGAATGCCAAAACGCACAATTTTGAGAAATCTGCAGTGGCAGGACTTTGAATAAGCAATGAGAGAGAGAAATGTGGTAGTGGACGCACCGGCAAATTAGGCACGCTCTTCCACGCTTCAACGGCCTGGGCGCTTCGTGGGGCATGGATGAAAACTGAATCGGGGAAGGAGGAGGAGTGTGTGCTCGTGACGTGGCAAATAGGTTTAAGTACTAGTACACTACTAGACGCCCTGGGCCGATCAAATAAGTATGTATTGCTGTATTGCCGAGTCTGACTGTAAACAAGGGCACGCCGGGGCGCTTAGCCTTTGTGCCCGCATTTCACGAGGAGTCCACCAAAATCAAATCTGACTCGACAGTCTTCTTCACAAGTGTTCCGTCTGTCAGTCTCGCAATCGCCGCCCTCAATAGCAGTTCAAACGAGTCCACAGGTGGAGCCGAACGCGTGCACTGATTCGCAATACTTCGTCATTATACTGCTGAACTCCGGTTCGTAGCGGCGGTACAAAAGCTGCCACACATATTAACAACCCGGAATCATTGCTCATTAATGCCCCGCGCTTCTCTTCAGGACACCTCCAGTGAAGGTTCCGCCCTCCGGAAATTTCGGTTTGCAATATCCTCAAAATTCCAATGGATTCCGCAATTATTTAGATGTTCTAGAATCCCACCTATGCATCCAAGGGAGCGTCTCGTCGATTTCGAGAATATTTGACGGAGAAAAAAATGAGTACGAGGGTCAGTTGTCCAAAACGGGTAACCACGTCCATTTCAACCCTTCAGTGGATTCCACAACTATTTGGAGGTGCTAGAATGCCACATATGCATACAAGGCGGCTTCTCGCCGATTTCGAGAATATTTGACGCAGAAAAAAACGAGTACGAGGGTCATTTGTCCAAAACGGGTAACCACGTCCATCTCGATGTAACAGTTGTGACTAGGCTCGAATCTAGCCTGTCTATCGAAACTTAGCTGTGTCGATAGACAGGCTGCGACAGCAAATTGTCCTCGGGGTGGTGCTCCATCGCGGCGCTAATTGCTTCCGAGGGAGTGGAGAAGTTCTGGATCGTCTGCTATGTCGCCGGGATCCTCCAGAGGATTTTTCAGACGCTCCATGGCCGCAAGACCAAGATCTTCATCAGAGAGTTTCGCATCACGGACCATATCAACCTGGTCTTTTGTGTTGTAAGGGACAGTAGACATCATTTGGCACGAAATAGTCCAAACAATCGGCCCTGTAATATTATGATTACGATTAAATACGCCCAATATAATTGTACTGTAACATAATCTAATGAGCTATAATCCTGGGGAAAAATAGTTTCTAGCCTTCCACACGTGTAAATAAAATGTGTTCTAACTCCGATGCACCAGTAGTCTGTCCCAGATTGTCTGTCATAGGGAAGTCCACTGATTTTATGATTTAGGCATCTCCGAGTTTCGAGGCGGCCAAAGGCCGCCGACCGGCTTGTTTCTTATACTGTCGGGCATCAGGTACCTGGCCACCTTAGCGAGTATCGTTATTCTCAAGGTTCTATGTGCGGCCCTCACAGCGGCGATGACATTTCATATCTTAGGTACTTCATTGGCCAGCATCCTGTCAGCGTCAACTGCCAGTAGATGGAATTACACGGAAAATTGACGCTGTGCTTAAACTTTCTGCTCTACATAGCAAATGCGCCATATTTCTCACGCTCTGTATTCTGTCTTGCCTTTGTCCTCATTCACTGGTAAGCACCGACATTGAGGAAGGGTGTATCCACTGTAAGCTGCCGCGCATGCTATGTTTTCACACAGGAGCTTCGATCCACTCATCTTCCCAGCATCTACAGCACCATAGTGAACTTCTGAAAGTTTGTGTTCACTTGCACCTTGTGCTTTTCATTGATTTGTCAGTCATGAATCGCCTTGACACTTCATATATCTCACAGAACGCTTTTGCATCAAAGTTGGACGGTGATGTTGATATGATACCTATCTTGTTCCAAATTGAGCTCCATTCCTCACGCTCAGAGGTTGAGCTTAAATACTGTCAACTCAATCGTTCGGATCGTTGAACACCCGATGTCCCGAAATACTCGAAAAACCCGAAACAATGATCCAGAGCTGCCACCAGTGCCAGAATCCCAGCCTGCTCGGCGTACCAAACGTTCTGCTGCTCGAACGACTACCACCCCTGCTATTGGTTCAGATGCAACGACTCCTCAAGCGCAAGAATTTGCGCCACTGCATCGTATGTCGCTTCAGCTGCCGTCCCAAGATAAACCACTGACAACTGCCAGATTCCCAGCCTCGGAGGCCAAGCTCCCAGGTTCCAAGAACGGCTCCGGCTGGTCCGTTTTCTTACAACTTTTTTTGTTCGTCACACTCGCGGAAAAAACCGAATTACCGACGCTCGATGAGCTGCTGAAGCACGCCAGCATCCTCAGAGAGCGCTATGCGAGCCAGACAGCCTACGAACAGTCATTGGACAGCGCCGAGCAAGACGATGCTGAACCACGGACGAAATTCCCTGTCGCTTCTACTTGGACTCGACCATGCGCTCCGGAAACCCCAGCAGCTGAGCCCGAGACAGACGCAGACACGGAGATGCCCGGTCTTGCGGATATTCCCGAGGATACAGATTCAACAGACGATACTCGAGACATCGATAAGCCCGTGGTTGACGCTCCATCGACCACAGAACAAAACGACGTACCTCCCGAAACCAAGGCTGACGAGGATGGTCCGAAATTCCACAAAGAGAAAGAAGGTTTCAACGGAGACCGGGTTCTCAGCAATTCCATTCTATTCCTGATGGAATTCGGCTGGTGGATCGAGTTGAATTATGCAATTCCAGAGGGCGATGTTCGCCGAGTTTTTGAAATATTAAAGGTATTCATTTGGGTGACTCTTTTTTCCCGCCAACAGCGCTGACGTTGGTTCTAGATCTTTGTATTCACCTTCGCAGGCACCTCGAACCAGAACTATATGGGCTACATGCTCGACTTGTACGCTCTTCTCGAGTTCGAGTGCTCTCCAGAGCTCAAGGAGACTCTCCTCGATAACTGGTTGTTCAATCTTCGAGGCGAGGCGGGCAAATTTATCGAGGGAGACCTGATGCAAGAGTGGAATAATCGCTGGCTGGAGGACATAGCCGGACGACGCGGAGGAGAGTTCGATGACCAGTTCTACCGCAAAACAGTCGCCCCAAATGTTCTTCATTTCCTCAAGATGAAGGAAGACATCGAGACCGCCTTCGATTTAAAACGTCGCGGAAAGGCACACACCTCCCCACATCTCCGCAACGAGACCCAGATTTTGCTGCGTGTGTACGAGGACGAAGAGCTCCACTCGTTTCGATCCGGTCGGAGCATGGGACACGCGGCGGTAAACCGGTTTGACCGCGGCTATCAGCGATTGGATGAAGGAAAACTGGATGAGTTTCTTCAGCGCAGCGCAGAGTATGCTGGGCTTGTACGGGAAATGGAGGCCATACGCAAGAGCAGCGAGCGTGGTACTAACATTTTTTCTCCAGAGTTAAACTCAAGGACGTCTTCTCCTAATCCTTGCCCCGACTTGCCCCAAACAACTCGACCCTCATCGCGTCGCTCGGCTCGGAGCACTACCTCGAAAGCTGCATCCCTGGCTGCTGATTCGGTTGAAGGATGGGACGATGAGGATCACAGCGATGCAATCCTCACCAGCGGCTCGGATTCAGCTGTTTCAACAGACCCTGAAACGGGACGACTCTACGACGACTGGTATGAGCCAGCAGACTTTGAAGCGTTGCTTGAGCAGATGTTTGGGCCGGAGGAGGAAGGAGATGAGGAATCCGAGGATGAGGAGCCAGAAAGCGAGGAGACGGTGAGTGAAAGCGAAGGAGAATGAATTGCAGTGGCGTACAAAATTGCGATAAAACAGCAGTGAATTATAACAAAACATAGCTCATGAATTCTGTGCAGCACGCCGCCGCGATGTTCGATAGGGATTCGAATAGCTTTGACTTACTTCGATGGCCTTTTCCAATCTCTTCCTTGGGGCACGTTGCACCGGTTTTCCTACTGCCCGTTGTGCCGGCATTCTGAGAGCGCGCGTGGGTGGAGATCGTGACGCGTTGGTAACTTCTTCCAGAACGTGCCTCGAGCGCTTTGGTGCGGGGGGGATTGGCGACGAGCGTCGATCTTCATCTACCTCCTCCTCAGAGCTTGACTCCGATTCACTCTCCTCCTCCGATCCATCCCAATCCGTGGCCTTCTTCTTTGCCTTGCGAGTCGCACGCTGCTTGGCGTTCTTATCCAACCGCGCCAGTTCGCGCTGGGCGGAGATGCTCGAGAAAAGATCGTGCACAACGGCATATAGCCGGACACGATAGTCGCGGGAAAAGTGCCACGGCTCCACGAGGCCTTCGAGCTTGGCGAGCGAGTTCAGACTAAGAAGATTGTCGAGGAGGGAGCTTAGGATGGAGGAAGGGAAGTAGGCTGATTTCGGACGGCTTCGGTTCGCGCGGAGTTTGTGTTCAGCGCGATACACGGTGTTGCCGAATCTGACGAGGGTAGATTCCGCCTCCTCACGCTCCTTTTTCGTTAGCTTGAGTGTTTTATCCAGCGGAGCGGGGCTGTTGACTTCGAGGGGATGGGAGAATAAAGGCAGTGTAATGCCGCGGGGAAGTGATGGGGTGGGGAAGTCGGTGCTGATTCCGTTCCGAGCAGCGCATAGAGAGCACGGATAGCGTCGTTTGGCAGCGATACAGTCGAGAGTGGTGATTTCGAGAGGGAGGTTCTGGTAAATTCTATTCAAGCAGGCGTTATAGCAATGTTTTTCGGTAAGAAGTAGAACTTTTGCATGCTCAAGTGGTTTGGGCTTTTTTGTACGTTTGGATGTCGTCTTTTTCGCCCTGGATGAAGCGACCGCAGAGGAGCCTCGAATATGAGTTAGAAAGAATGTTATAGCACCCCGAATATATAAAGAAAACTCACCAGCCAGTTGTGTTTCAGCTGCAGTTAGGGAACTGGGTTGAAAAAACACGACACCTCGAGCAGCGGTCTCTGGATCACGTCCTACGCGTCCCTTCTCTTGCACGATCTGATCCACTGTATCCGCACATCCAACCGACAGGCTGTCCAACAGCGACTTCGCGTTCAGGCCGTTCGCAAATGCTACTGTCGCGATGATAACCTGACACTCCGGGTCTTCATCGAGAAGCCGCAGAATCTCCTCGTTTTCCTTGACGGATCGGAGGGAGTGGTACATTTTGAGGCGGCGGAGTCGATGCGGTCCGGGGGGGAGCGATTTCCAGAGATACAAGAATATGCGAAGTACGTCGTCGATGGTGCGGCAATGGATGACAGTTTTACGGCCGGAGTTCAAATAAGCGAGAAGCTGGGGAAATATCTTGCCTCCGACACCGTGGGTGAGGGGGCTCCATGATGAACTGGACATTCTGGCGCTCGTTGGAGGATCGAAATAGATAGAAGTTATCGCCAGACATGCCAAGACTCGAGCAGATGGAATTGAGGGCAGCGCCGGGCTGTACGGTTGCCGAAAGCGCCATTACGGAGATGGAGGAGGGTAGGCAGCCGTTGAAGAAGGCGCCGATATGCCTGAACTGCGGGCGAAACTCGGCGCCCCATGTGTTGATAAGGTGCGCCTCGTCGGCACATCCATACACAATATTCGCACGAAAGACGTCGAACGCGGAAATTTGTTGCCAAGCCTTCTCACGCAGGTGCTCCGGATCGACACAGATTATGTTCCAAGTCTTGCAGTCGCGGATTTCGTGCACAAGGTTGCGGCCAGCGATACGCGCTTCTGTAACCGTCTCATGACAGTAAGGAAAGGCAGGAACATTGAGTTTCTTGAGCTCGAGGACCTGCAGAAAATTCATATCAGTGTAGGAGACCAGAATGGATAGTACAATATTTGCAGCCAGGCCTTTTGTCGGCGTAATGACGAGTCCTACCGGTAGCAGTCGTACCGGGAGATCCGGATAGAGGTTGGGACGCCGAGCCACTTCCTTAAGAACAATGATTGGGACACCGAAGAGCGCAGATTTGCCGCCACCAGTCGCAATGCAGCAGAAAATATCACCGCCATCAAGAATCCGAACAACAAGCTTCAATTGCCATGGATATAGACTGTGGAATCGTGTTCTTGACGATTTGGGTGATGGTTCGGACTCCCTCGGGGTCTCTCCAGCGAAAACGGGGGCGCCATTGCAAGCCGGTGCAGGTCAGAGAGATTCAGAAGAGCGGGAGAGCAATGGCGGCGCGGAAGTAAAGGCGTGGGAACAGATTCAAACTCCGATGATTAATAATAAGGTCGGCGACCAATTACCCGGCGCGCGGTAAACTACAGACTAGCACCGTCCCCGCGGCGGCCTCCAGCTCCGCGGGGGTCATGCTTGACTTGACGGGGGCCCAGACGCCTACTGTGTGCGAGCGGCGCGCTTGTTGGATAGGTGTCAGCATCATTTATTGTATAAAGATGCATATGACGACGTACCTGGGTCAATTGTCTCGGTGCGGAACGCGAGGGTCGCGAGAGACGGCGAAGGTGCGTTGGTTGTGCATCTCTGTGCATATGGATGGGTCGGGGAAGCGGGCAAAGACGACGAAAGGGTCTTGGTATTTCTTGCTCCAGTCTCCCGTCTGGAGGACGGCGGGGTTGGCGCGATATAGTTCCATCTCCGCCGGGTTGGCAATGGCTTTATGGATGTCGTCGAGGACGTTTTGGTAGACAGCAAAAAAAGCCCTGGCCCCCGAGGAGCATAACAAGCGCGAGGTATCTGGGACAGTTGCTATGGTTTCGTTTATAGGAAGCGCGACGTACTCGTCGGCGTCGTCCATGACCGTCCCCTCCTGTTCCTTGGTGATGTTCGCGAAGATCCTCGTGCAGGTAGTGACGGCGTTGGGAACTTGTCCTCTAGCCTGCGCGAAGGGTGCACGGCCGTTTTGGAGGTTGGTTGGGGCTAGTTGCCTGGCTTGGTATCCCTTGTGGTCGTTGGGTGGGCCGACGGGCGCGAATGCCAGAAGGGCCGCCTTGGTAGGGAGCACGACTCCAGTAACCGCAGCAGCAGCAGCAACCAGTGCAGCGCCACCCGGTCCAAGGACGGAGACGGGCGCTACAGCTCCTGCAGGTGGGTGTTATTGGTGGGCAGGAGGGGCAGCGGCCTGGGCGGGGGGCACCCAATCTCTTTATTAGAGGGTATGTACATGTTGGAAATACTAGCCATTATTCCTATACTAAACTGTAGCTTGGAAATTATGGGCGTCTGCATCCGTGACAGCAGAAGCATTGGGAGCTAGATATATCAGCTGTGGAGACTATACAAGAAGTGGTTCTATAGCTTAGCAGTAATTTTGTATTCCTTAGGATTTCCTTTCATTCTCGCACGGTCACAACTTCAATTCCCCTCAGTAGTAAGTAATTTAAACATTACAGCTGTTTGCAGAACTTAAGGCGCGGCATGTTTTTTTTTTTTTTTTTGGTAAGTTTTCACGAGAACAGGGATTGCGGGATCATTTCTCAACTGTTTGCCCTGGAAATACGCTCATTCGATTCGCACTGAAAAGGCGGAGGGCCTCGTATCCTAGGTTTTTTTATGGGCACTGAAAATCTCCTTTTTGGGATAGATTCCCATGTTTTTCAGTGGTTGAGTGGAGAACACGTCCCATGGGACCTATTTTGCTCCGATTGACCTAGATTTTTATTATGATGGACTTCGACATATTCTGGAGGGCCTGAAATACCGGGGTAGTGAATGTAAACGCTGGTTCGAATCTACCATACACTTTGGGATCGACAATATGAAAGGAATGTATCTATGAACTGTATATTTGAAGTTTTGATCTCATTCACTCATTCAAAATACCGGTATTTCAGGCCCTCCAGAATATGTCGAAGTCCACCATAATAAAAATCTAGGTTAATCGGGTGAACGACTCTTTTTTGAGCAAATCTGAGGCCAGATTCAGATCCAGCTCGTCAAAAGAAGCCTAAAAACATACCTCCGAAGTTTTTCCTACGAGCCGTTGTTTTTCTCGATATTTTGGGCTGGTTGAACAGAATTGTGTGTACACTTCAGGCAGACACTTTTGTGGACCCACTTAGGGTAGTTGTGTATATCTGAGATGACTACCCTAAATGGGTCCCCATCTTGGTGGTGGTGTGGATATGCTCCCAGGCCATGGGAGCTCCCTCCAGTAGCTATATCTCTGCCTGGGACCACCCATTATTTTTTCTGTGGGAGAATCCTCCTGTTTGGCTGGATGCTCCCAGTATTGTCGCATGTCACACCCACCAGGGCGGGATTTTTTTGGGATTTGGGGGCCTGTGCAGGGCCTATTTGCTGCAGTGCTGGGTATATATACATACTGTGTGTTTGTCTTCGTATTCACATGACCTGGAGCATACCTGGAACATACCGGTTCTGTTATGCATGCGGGTGCAGCCTGGAAAATTTTGCATTTTTTGGTTTGCACGCTGCCTATTTGTTACACCATTTTTTTTTGCCCCCCCTACACCTGCCCTCCCCTGCACCATGGATTGTGTCTCACATTTCCACGCCCCTATGCCTGCCCGGCTCACTGCACAATGCATTTCACCTTCCCCTGGCTTACTGCGCCCCTATGCCTGCCCTCTGCACTGTGGAATACATTATACCCTCCCACCTGGCTCACTGCACCCTTATGCCCACCCTCCTGTCCTGCATGGAATGCATTTCACCCTTCCACCTGGCTTTCTGCACCCCTACACCCACCTCATCTGCCCTGTGAAAGACATTTCACCCTTCCACCACCTTGTTCATCCCCGCTCTCCTCTGCAGGTGTGGAATGCTTTTTGCCCTTCTGCCGGGTTGACTGCACCCCACCCTCCTCTGTGGCATGAGATGCATTTCACCCTTCTGCCTGGCTCACTGCACCCCTACACCCGTCCTCCACTGGGGCACAGAATGCATTTCCCGCTTCTGCTGCATTCATCACACTCCTACACTCTACACAAAATCGATTTTTTCTTTCAAGAAACTGAAAATTTCTCCCAAGTGCAGTTGCTAACTGGGAGCACCCACCCGGATTTCCAAGACTGCATGGAAGCTCCCTCCTCACAGCCATGGGAGCTCCCTTGTAATAGTCCTGGGAACCCCCAACCATATTTTACAGAGGGCTTGGGACCACCCAGGTAATATACCTGGAAGTTCCCAACAGCCTTTCTGTAATTCCCTGGATGCTCCCAGTTGAACTCGCCGGGTGCTCCCAACTTCCCTCGGTGGGAGTGATGGGAGCTCCCATTGAGAGCTCACAAACCTGGGATCTCCCACCAATTTCTGGCCGGGAGCACCCAACATTCCAATTAAGTATACTGGGAGCACCCAGCATCAGTCCAAATGCATGGGAGCACCCAGCAATATTTGGTGGGAGTGCTGGGAGCTCCCACAATGTCATGGAAGCACCCAGGTCGCAGATAGGAAGCTCGCAAAATATTTCCTTCATTGAATTCATCAACGAGGCGAATTATTTCCTTATTTGGACGCGATGGGTTGCTGACATCCGTTGTTCGGCTATCCTCTTCCCAGTGCAGGCAAACGGTTGTTTCTGTATTCAATCAAGGAAGATTTCCTTATTTGGTCGCGATGGGTTACTGACATCTGTTGTTCAACTACCAGCGATGGTCGTTTCTGTCGTCAATCAAGGAAAGCCATGTCACCTCTACCCTGGATTCATTTCTTTCCTCATCTCTCTCAGAATGTCTTCTGTTCCTTAGGAAACAAAAATGTTCATAAAGTGGATTTCATCCTAGTACTGAAAAAAAGCAGAACATTCACAAAATCTACGCTAATCCAGGTTCCAACGTTTGAGATATTTAAAGTAGATAGCCTCCTGCTCCCCTTCCAAGACGCAGCCAAAATTGGCTGGAAGCATACCCCACTGGTTAAAGTTCTTGTCCCAGTACACCATGTGCTTCTCCCCCTCGGTTTGTCTCTCCCCTGCTCCCAGGACCTGTATCTCCCCATAGAACAGCGGGCTCTGCTCCTGATCGTACTGAAGTCGGAATTTGATGCGAGAAATGTTCGCCTGCTCAGCAGCATCGGCGTCCTTCTCACGCTGTAACCACTCGAGAAGCTCCTTGCGCTCCTGCTTGCTCATCGTCCGATTTTTCGCAGTTGGAGGGGTGCGGGTGGAGGAGGGACCGGGCGCAGGAGCGGTACCAGGCGACGAGCGACGATGAAATGGTCCTGAAACTCACCAGTTAACAGATGGAAACTCGCCACAAAAAATAAACCTAACTCACCAGGTGCAGTGTGGATGGCCACGCGCCTCCCACGTTTTTTCAAACGAGGGTCATCTTTGTCGGACTCCGTTCCGCTATCACGCGTTACTGTGGCACAGCCCATTAGTTATAATCTAATATGCACACCTGGCGAAGCACTCACCCGGTCTCCGGCGGTCTTTGAACATGTCAGAGGCCGTGCCTCGACTATGAGAACGTGAGCGGTCGCGTGTCGACACCTTCTTGGTCCGCTTGACCACTACCTCCCTCTCCTTCCCCTTCCCCTTCGACTTCTTTTTCCTCTCCTTCTCCGCCTTCTCATGTTTCCCCTTCACCGCTTTTTCCCACTTCCCCGCGCTCGACACACTTGCCACCGTGACCCCGCTAACAGTCTGGATGATCGGAACGTCACCCTGTTTCTCCAGCGACACTGCCATCTCGTCTGTAAAGCCCGTTAAGCTCAGTCCAAGCCAAATATAAACATGAAAACCCACCTTCAGTCCAAGAGACGATTCGCATCGCTTTTTCCGCCAGTTCTTCCCGATCCGTGTTATCGTCTTCGGGGAAATGCCGAGCATCGAGTGCTGGGACAACGCGCTCGTTCTCCCGCTCCTGGAAAAAGTTGATATTGAATCCCTTCTTCGGATATTTTCCGTTCGAGGCCATGTCGTCGTCCCAGTTTTCGAGTCGGAGCTGATTTTCATAGGCATAGTCCGCCCATGCCGTCCATTTCATCGTCTGGGAGGAGGAAGTCGCATCTTGGACCGTCAGCTGGTTGCGAACCACCAGGATGTCCACTGAAAAGATGTGCTTCGTATCAGTACCGAATGGAGTTCCAGTAGAATATGATTGCAACGTACAGAGATCCTTGACCAGGCAATCTTTTATGAACTTGCGAGTGCTGTCCCTGTCACCCTCCACATCCCCATCTTTGGTTACATGAGGCCGGACACTTTCCAAATCCTGTGTCCTTTGCGACTTGACGACCTCGCTGGCATTCAATCCATCCAGCTCCATCTGTAGAACACTAATCCGAGTGTCAGTGAGGAGTGAGCACACAATGGTAGAGCGGACATACTGCAATCGGGACTCGTACTCCCTCGTTGTCGACTTCCACACGCTTGCTTGCCGCTGTCTCAACAGCTTATACGCTGTTGTCGCTCCGAAGGACGTGCTGCCACCGTCGGTATTGATCACGAAACCGAAGACGTGGAAGCCTCCGTCTCGATACGCGCTCTCGCTCTGAAAATGAATAAGCAAATGGAAGAAATTACCGCAATAGTGAAGCTCACAATTTTGGTCAAGTCGCGCGAAATTGAGGCAACTTTCCGAGCACAAGCAGCAGGTGTTCGCCTCCTCCTGGAAGTCGGCATGCCATGTCGTCAGCCATGTCATTTTCTCCAAGACTGTTTTGCTCTTCTTCCGGTCCTCCGCACTGATGTCTAGCTCGTCGAGATATGAGCCATACTGGGCTCGGTCGAGGCCAGCTCGTTCTGTTTTAGACACTGCCAAAAGAAATTAGCACAGGTGACGACTCTCATTGATACGAAGGACTTACAGCGCTTGTCGTGCTTCTGGGCACCACCGGTTGGCGCGTACAACCATGTCTGGAACATGTTCCATGCTCGGAC
Source organism: Mycena olivaceomarginata (assembly GCA_029378375.1). Lineage (NCBI taxonomy): Eukaryota > Fungi > Basidiomycota > Agaricomycetes > Agaricales > Mycenaceae > Mycena > Mycena olivaceomarginata. The sequence continues at coordinate 392,047 of JARKIC010000119.1, forward strand.
TACGCACACCTTTGGGTTGGCCGTCAATGACCTGCCACAGCAGGTGGGCGGGCTTGTTAAGCTCCACCGCCATCTGCTCCACAATCTGCGCCAGGTCATCCTGTGCCTTGAGTAAACGATCCTTGGCGCCTTGGGGGACTGGGCCCGACTTGTAAGGATACCCCTCCGCATCCGCGTCGGTGGCAGCCTCGTTCTCATGCTCGATCTCGCTCCCCTCGCCATCACCATCGACTTCCGTCTGCTTCTGCTTCCGCTGGCACGCTATCAGCCTTGCCTTGGGTTTCGGTCGAGGTGAAGGCTCGTCATCGTCATCCGAGTCCACCAGCCGCTGTGGGGTTTTACGGCGGGACTTCGGTGGCAGTGGTACATGCCTCGGGGGAGGTGCGTGCTCGTTGTCATCACCCGATACTCTACGGCGGCGAGGCTGGGGCCTAAACTCGTGCTCAAAATCGCGCTCATCTGCTTCATCGTCCTCCTCCTGAGTCGTGAGGTGACTCTTGGAGTGGAAGGTGCTGCGATCCTTCTGAAAGCGCCGATCCTCCGCACGCGCCGCCTCTTCGTAGTCCGAACCGCTCCCATCGAAATCTTCAGCATGAGCACCCTGCCGCTGCGCTTCCTCGTCTGAAGCATGAACACTCCGCCACGCTTCCGCCTCATCCTCGTCCTCGTCCTCAGTCCTGGTATCCTCCAAGTGCCCATCGAAAATGTCGTCGAGACTGTGGGCGGTGGCATCGTCCTCATCGAGAATGAGGGTGGTGGCATCGTTACTGTCCTCGATAGTAGGATGAGGAGTCGGACTATGACGAGGGGGTGATGGGTGTGGCTGTTTCCTATGCGGTTTGGTCCCTTTGGCTGCGGGGCGGCTGTTTTGAAATAGACTCAGATCGAGGCGTGGAAGCGATTTCGAGGAGGTGGTGTGCGCTGAGATTACGGTGCGCAGTGGTAGGGCTGGGTGTTGCGATTTCTGTGTGGTGGAAGGGGAGGCACGTCTCGATGGCACGATATCTGCCAGTGGCAAAGCTGGCAGCGGCAACTCCACCAAATCTGGCATCGTGGATGGCGAGGCATGCGGTGGCACGTGGGGCGAAGCGTGTGAATCCTGTACGGGGGAGAGGGAGGGGCGGCGCGGTTCTGGGGTGCGCCCATCTTGCACTGCAGATGAAGAGGTACAGAGCGAGGGTGACTGTGCAAGCGGCATGTTTTGCACAACCGAGGTGTGCACATCCTGCATCACGAAAATGGAGGCGGGGGGCAAATCTTGCATCGCAGATACCGAGCGTGCCAGTGGCGACTCAGCGGGTGGTGCCTCCTGCATCACAGAGGGGGCAGCAGGGAGCAAGTCCTGCGTCACAGGCACGTTCTGCGCAGCCGGGGTGCGCACATCCTGTATCGCGGAAAGGGTAGCGGGGGGCAAATCCTGCATCGCAGATATCGAGTGCGCCAGTAGCGACTCGGCGGGTGGTGCATCCTGCAGTGCAAAGAGGGCGACAGGGGGCAAGTCCTGCATTGCAGATATGGCAAGTGGCACATCCTGCACAGTGGAGAGGGAGGCGTGTGGAGATGTTCCTGTGAGTGCACGAGGAAAAGCAGGGGGTGACTGAGTCTTCATCGTGGAAGTGGTTTGTGGGGAAGGCGGGCTTGAAAGAGACGAGGACAAGCCTGCGGTCCTTCTGAATTCACCTGAGGTGCCTATGAGTCCGAACTAGCGAGGTGCATCCGACCAGTGCAAGCCCTGAGTGGATAAATCCTGGTCTGCAAGGGGAGGAGGCGGAGGCGGCTGCTCAGACAGACTAGGATTTGACCAGGAGGAGCCTTGTCTCACAGCCTACGCACAGGTGAGGTCAGTGAGAGTATATTGGAATAGTACTCGCAGGGAAACTTCACCTGTTCTTCGGTGGAAGGTGCGTTCACCCCAAGGTCTGTCTCATTTTGAGGGATATTCTTGCTCTGGAGATAGCGAGCAAATTAATAGAAAATTGGACATGAAAGTGAAGAGTCATACCGTGGTGGCAATAGCCCTAGCATCAGCGGCCGTGTTGGCGCTCCTCTTCTTCACCCTTTTGGGCTCGGGTGCGCCGCCGTCGTTCTCCTCGGTTTCGATCTGCTTTCTTTTTCTCAATGGTGCTGGCTTTGTGGTTTCGGGTGCTGGTACTTCTTGTTCTGGGGGTGCATTTGGCTTCTGTCGGGTGCGTGCAGAGCGCCTTAGCGGCGGGGGCAGGGTCAGAGTCATTGCAGAAGGATGTCAAGTGTCCAGGTAGGATACTGAAAATGCAGAGTCGACTAAGTCAATGCTGCCAGGAGCTGGGAACAGGTCGGCAGTGCTCACCATTGACGCCGCATCCACCATTGTTGGCGCTTTGACCAATAAGCGGCGTCGGCGCTTTGGAATGATCGTCGTGTCGCCCGTAGGGCATCGAACCGTCCGCAATACGCCTACGGGCGTATGAATTACGTCGTATTTTTGGTACGCCATGGCCAAACCCGTGCGTCAAGATCCACGAGGGAAGGTCAAACGAGATCCGTTTACGGCGTTTACAGTCAATTTTTTTGTGAGCTGCTGTAAGGCTGCTGCTTCAACCTTACTACATTCCTCTGCACCGTCCAACCTCTCCCATCGTGGATTGGTTCAGCCTTTGCTGTCTGCATCACATCGCCACTGCCATCCTCATCGTATTGCTCCTGCCGATCCCCTTCAGCCTTGGCTTAGCACACCAATGCCTCAGTCCTCATTGCTCCTTGCAATCCTGCATTGTATTTTCACCACTACCACTGACTGAACATCATTGGCCTCAATCTCATTGCCTTTTGACTGATCCTCAATTGGCCTTCAGATTTCCTTATCATTGACTCGACCACATCCCTCCTCAATGATTACTTATACCACTCTTCGACATCCTATCCTTTACATTACTGTTATTGAGTCCTTATCTTACATTCTGATTTATATATTATGTTACATTCTATTCCTGTTGCGTATCTGTTTGCACATTGATTGTGACTACATACTTTACTGATAGCATCTTCTCTTCTTGGTCTTGACCACCATGTACTTTTCCTAGTGGCTGCTCTTGAATGACCACACTACTGTTCTGTCATTCTTGGCTCCTCTTAGTTCTGTCTGGCCGACCCCTCTAGTGTTGACTGCCTCCACAATACGGCAGCCTTCCAGCTGCCGAGACCGAAGAGTAACCATGTATAGAAACTACGAACATGGTAATTAAACATCATCTTTGTCTTCATCAAGGTCAATAATTGTCTTGCGGATCAACCAAAGCCTGGACTTGACAAACATAGAGGTTTGAACCAAGTTCAAGTCCGTCCTCCCTGCCGGTACTGGAACACCGCCATGTGGTGACACAAGGTCCCTGTCATGTCAGACATACTAGCTAGCCGGCCGCCCAGCTTTTGGAATCCGTAAACACGTAAACGGATGGTTATGGGCACCCGTTTACGGCTTGACTCGTGCCGTTGCCGTGCCGTTAAAGGTTGAACCAACCTCGACAACGGTACGGGGGGTGTAACCGTATTTACGGGACGTATTTCCGTAAAATTACGGGACGGATTGATGCCCTAGTAGCCCCGGCCCAACTCGCCGTGTGAGCGGTCGCAAAATCTTCCACTGCAAGCTCTCAATCTTGCCAGCTGCTTTCGAAATCTCCCTGCTTGCTTGTACCCAATGCCCAGCTTCCTCGAGCAATTGGTCACTGGAATCGAGCCACCTGTCAATGTTAGGGCATCAAACCGTGCGTAATACGCCTACGAGGTTAAAATTACGCCCGTATTTGGCCTACGGGATGGCATGACCCGTGCGTAAGTTGGCATATCAGATGCTTCAGACGGGACGGGATCCGTGTGTATAGCCGTAGACGGGCGTAATTTACGGGTTGCCGAGTGACCCTGCCAAATCGGCCGATTTCACGTGAGTTATGGACTATATTCGTATGAAATATGAATTATGCCCCCGTAAACCCGTAAGGTTACGGGGACGGTTTGAGGCTTTACCTGTCATGGGCCTTACCGTCAAGACTCTGCCTCAATCTCGCTTCAAAAGTCTCCCTCAGTCCATTTGTATGCATCATGTGTGTTCCCCTGTGTTATTCCTCTGGTGGCTTCAGGGCCAGCAACATCAGCGGTCATGTTCTCGCTATTGTAGCTCATCGCATTTGTTGTATTCGTAGAGCCCAATCACCTTGTTTTTTGCGAAATATTTTTGGCAGTAACCAATGTTGGGATGGTGGCGAGTAGGCTGGTCACCGTGCCGTATACGGTCACGACCGTGAGCAGCACAACTGTGCAAGGGTACGGAAGTAGTATTGCACACCGGACAAGATCGAGGTAAGCTTCAGACGGTACGGTGACCGTCCGTTTATGGCCGTATACGGCAACACGACCGTATTTGGGGCTAAAAATTGGTTCGGTGGATTCAAACAGCGTAGATGTATTGTAGATAAAAGTGAGGGGTAAAGTGAGTATGGATTGATTGTCATCCAAATTGTGCGCACCGAGAAGAAGGAAAATAATTCCAGTGGGACAATGTACAACAAAGTAGTCAGGGTGAACGTCAACCATGTTGGTTCCGAGAAAATGAAACATAGGACCCGAAAACCGAATGGGAAGGAGAATAAGAGACGTTGATCACGAGCCGGTGGCGGAGGCCGAATGATAATGCAGCAGCGCTGTTAAACCTTTTTGTGACTCTACACCATTACATCACAACTGTATAAATTCATTACTCCTCATCACTACTGTCATATGTACCACGATACGCTTCTGCATTCTCCATCGCATCCAACATCTCAAAGTCCTCGACCTCCCGATCACTCTCGTCTTCCCCCTCAAAGTATCTACTGGACAATTTCATTCAAATCGGCAGTCACGCGTCACGCACCCCCCTGTCGATCACGAACTTTGGTCGAGGTGACGCGTCACTCGGGCCTCTGTCGAACCTCCAAGTGGTCACACAGGCCCCAAATTGCCTAAAAAAAAAAAAAAAGGCAAAAAAGACAAAAATTTCAGTTCAAATGCCGAAATTTTTCGAGGTGTCACGCAAAAATTCGGCGGCTGCCGAAATGTCGAATAGGTAAAATGGGTCACGCGTCACACCCCATGTCGATTTGAATGAAATTGTCCAGTATCCTCACCCCTTGCAGCCGCATGCTCGTCAATCATGCACTGTATCAATTCTGCTTCAGAAGGCCCCATGGCGCATCTTGGGGTGTATCTGCTGGAAGATGTTTTCTCCATGTCGCACAAAGGCGCACTAAGCGCTCACGGCGAAGATAAAACTGGTACCGGTCGGGCTCGTTCGCTGATAATCAGATCAGCAATATATATATACCACAACCCAGTAGGGCACAACATACCTGCGTTCTCAATGGCCAGATTGAGCACTTCCCACTCCTCAATAAACCAAATACGCAGCCCTCGGGCCTCTTTGCGGAGCATTATATCCTCCTCATCCGCGCGCGCAAGTTGTAACATCGCCCGTATACCACTATGCACCACGTCATCGCTGAGCCAGAGCGGAGGGACCCCTCTATCTTCGTCGTCTTCCAGCCCACATCTTGCCAGATGGAATCATCCACGTCCAGAGCATACAACGTCCACATATCGATACGTTCCGGGGGAATGGTGCGCGCAGGTGCACGGCGCCCCCGGATCTCGTCCCCAATGGCATCGCAGATCTTGTTATACTCCCGTACGAGATTGTTGATCTTGGGCTGACGCCTTTTGATAGCAGCTTCGGTATGAGAACGCAATTTGTGTTCTGGTTTGCAAGGTCAGTAATATCTCGATGTCTTGAAGCCTCAACTTACCTCATGCTTGTTGGCGACGCGAGCTACGTTCGGCCCTTTCCCACTCGAATTTTCGTGCCCGCAGTAGGTTTCGGAGTCGGATTTTTTTGACGCGTGCATCGAAGCGCAATTGGAAGAACTTACTCTTCGTGTGTTTCTGGAGCTGGACTTTCTCATCGACTCCAAGGGCAGCCTCGTTGCGGCGCAGTCGGTCCTGGGTTTTCAGCAACATGGCTCGAGCATTGTCTCGAGCCATTTTGGCGTCTGCTAGAGCGTCATCATCTCCGTCATCGGTGGCCGCACACAGTGCCGCTTCACAGTCCTTGAGCTCAACTTTCTGGGCCTTGGTCGTGTTGCGCAGCTCAATGACCGTGGCGACAGCCTTTTCTCCTCGGGTCTTGGAACGACCTGTAAACAACAGAATTTTATTTTATTTCTGGATCCAGAGCAGACGACCTACGTGGGGCGGGTTTGGTCTGCGCTTTAACCTGCTCTTTCCACTGAGCCTTCAAAAACTCTTTGGAATGGCCGCTTTTCTTGAGCTGGTGTTCAGCTTCGACGCGCTTCTTCTTGCTGAATAGGGTGCGACACTGATTCCACTCCGCCAGCTTGAAGAGGTTCGCCTCCTCGCCCTGCTTCACCTGGGAGTCCAACGTATACAGTCGGTGATGATACTGGAGGCACGACGTCAGTGGATGTGAGTAAAGTCAGGGGGTTCCACTTACTCCAGAGATGCACAAGTGGGCGATTATATGACTGATCGAGTGCCAGAAGCGCTCGCAGCCCTCTCCGTTGGAGAAACCGAATCCCTCGCACTTGAGCGGGTGATAGACCACCTGACAAGGCCAGTCATGCCCGAAGGCATGGAAGACAGAGACGGCAAAACGAAGCCGGTCTATATATCGACCCAGAAACCCCCACTTCCGCGCGGAACGTTCGGCCTGGCAGGCAATGTCGTACAGGATTCCGACTACAATGTCGAGTGGCAGATGCTGCATTAGCGTCTCCAACAACAACCACACATTGAACTGTTTTTCGCCAGCCGAATGCATGTTTACCAGCCAGAGAACGCGGTCATGGCGGCACAACAACGCCATCAGGCCAGTATCGGAGTAGAACTGGCTGCTCGCCTTCTGACGAGTTTCATCTGCGGCTTTGAACGATGCCTCGCAGGTGTTGAGTACGGACCGGGGAAGCTTGAGGTCAGCGTGCTCATAATGGTCATCGGCCTCCCCCAATTGGTGGAAACGGACTACCGAGGGAGGAGCCTGGGTGGGATACTGTGAGGGCGCTGGCCGAGACACCCACCGAGGAGGACTTTGCTGGAGCATTTTCGTCTTGTACTAGTGTCAGATTGAAATCCTCTTCAAGCTTTAATGTCCCATTTGTGATATTGACCGAAATGTCCATTTCCAACGCTGTGGAATCCATGAGATTGCCTCATGTGGATGAAAACTGAGAGCGTACTGTCCCGGCCGTTGTTGTTTTGTGTCGGTAGTGAGGTCGCTCCGCTTATCAACATAGTCACCAAGATAGGAATTAATAATTGCCGCATTTTGATTGCTTTTACGCTCTTATGTACCTGGGCGCAGCTGTTACTATTGAGCGCTAAGATCACATCATACACAAGGGCCACCTACCCGTAGGATCCGTTTGCAATGGAGATTCGAACTTCCGTCTAGTTCTTATATGCAAGGAACGGGGTATATTATGCGCGGACCGGCAAAACTGATCCGCGAGATTTCACCATCTCCGTAGGATGATGTTGTCTGGATGGCAAAATGTGCAGTCCGTTACCTTTTTTGATTGATTATGCCTAATACCTTCGGCAGACCGTATCGTATTCTTGCCAACCTTGCCTCCCACCGCGAAGCCCAGCCGCTGTTGATTTGAAGCACATCTGAGAAACTAAATTTTCCAACGGTCAGAGCCATGGTTGCGGGTCTGGTCCTGGTTCATGGACTGGTCGTCCGCTAAGGGAGAATGATTCAAAAAAGTAGGCAACGGACACATGATGCTCCCCAGAATAAAGTTATTCTCGCGCCCGGGTTCGAGTATCAGCGTTTCGGATCCAATCCGTTGCCTGCGAAAAGAGGGTTCGAGATCCTCTGTAGCAAACAGTTTGTGTCCATTTGCCGAGGGGATTAGTCGCTCTAGATGGTTGCACAAGTAACTTATATAAACTAACTTGCCCTGCCACAAGTAACTTGTAGCTAACTTGTGGCAGGGCAAGTTAAATTTACCCGCACCATTCCGCATAAGCACAAGTTCTGCACAAACAAGTTAACTTAAGTTCAGCACAGGTAAAATAAGTTAATTGCATGTTAATGCTCACAGGCTCTGTTGCCCTGTTTCGTGCCACTCGGGTGCTTGATTTCACTGTAAATATGAGTTTCAAACATGTTCATTGTGCCTGGTCTGGATCTGAATCACTGTTTTAACAATCAAGTGCAGTGGAGGTGAGTTGAAATACTGTGGTCTGTTGACCTTGCAAGCACTGAAGATGGTTTCACAGGTAACTTATGTAAATTAACTTAGCCTGCAAAAATTAGCTTACGTTAACTTGTGGCAGGCTACGTTAGTTTCGCAAGTACAGTAAAGTAAAAGTTCAAGTACAGTAAAGTCACGTACATATAAGTTCCAATAAGTTCAGCAATGCTGAAACAAGTTAACAGCATGTTAATATATATACTCCCCGAGGAACCGCTGGGAGAAGTCCCAGAGCCTTGTTCGGCCTTGAATGTCAGTTCGAGGGGTGTCTGTTACCCATGGAACCTTCAGAGTCAATGCCGGCCCATTGCCGTGAGTCAGTGATCAGCCCTCCATTCAAGGCAAGTTAACATATTGTGACCTATTACTCAGGTCTCGAGCTTTTTCCACAGTTCGTGAGAATTTGTCACTGCTGCTGGGCCCCTGCACTTCAGATAATTATACACTAACTTGCTTTTCCCTGCCGCCACATAGCTGTGGCCGTGCCTTCAGGGAAGACGGGGAACTAATGTTGAATTCATACATGAATTCTTTTCTCTCTCTCTTTCTTGTTATATTCAGGGACTTGCATGACCATTTAGTTACATTGGGGCGATCATACTTAGTTTAAATACCTTCATACTGACTTATGCTTGCCTCTGTCTACGCGAAAACTGAGGTGAGCGACTCCTATTCATACTTACTTCCTTCTTTTTAACTCGCGAACCTAGTTACTCTTGTTTAGGTGGATATAGAGACTTCCGCCTAGCAGGTACAGGATGCATAGAGCTATGGACAAAACCAGTGTTTGATGCGCTCAGCTTACAGGCAAGTAAACCATTTTCATGAGTCATATTCCAACTTATGCCTTTGCAGAAGTCAGTTGATCTATCACGGCTGTGGTGGTGCCCAACTGGCCCTTTACCTTCCTTCCCCTCCATGCAGCTGGCATATATGACAAAGAAGCAACTGACTGTGCATCTGATTATGTGGTCTCATCCTATACACCCACCTTCACCGCATTACTTGACCGTCCTTTTGACACTGCCAGCCCGTTCAAAGTCACTGTTGTGATCGAGCCACATGCAGCGGATTGTCAACCTTTGCCAGGTCCCCGGGCAGAATTAAACAAAATTGCAGAGAGGGTACCCAACCAGTGGCTCACTCGGCTCGTTAATACCACAGTTAAAACTGCCGGGATTCATCTGCGACACTCTTCCATCGTGCATTCCGCCTGCCATGGAACACAAGATTTGGAAAAATCGTTTACAGCTATTGGCAGTACCGAAGGCGCGGATCGAAAATTTCCATTTGGGGATGTTTTCAGAGAATTGTCCATAACTCAACCAGTTCTCTACCAATTGAGATGAAATTTAGGTAGATCTGTCGGGCTAATTCATGCGCAATTAGTGATGGAAATTGATTCATGAAAATATTATGTATTGAGTAATTTGCGTGTTTGGCCTGTTTTTGCGCCGAATGCCACCTAGCATGCCCTGAACATGTCCCAGTGACCTAATATTTCGAGAGGGACAACATGTATGCCTAGGAAAACATGTGATAGAACCAGAAGTACAGATAATTTCGTTACAGTCCCTCTAGACCCATTGGATACATTTGGCAGTTTTGACATTCAGAGATATTGTATAAATTACATTTATCTAACCACTTTTTATACTTTTGGCTCTATCACAGGTTTCCCTACGCATAAATTTTGTCCCCATCAACATATCCAGCTGCCTATTGATATTGCCTTTGCATCTGCGCCCAATTTCCTTGCCGTGTCTTCTCGCAGTGGCAACTCGAAGATGAGTTTTCATTCTCTGCATTCATCTATCTTCTAATTCTTTCTGATCTTCTGACCCAAGTAGTATAACTATAGATCTAAAACTGGAAAAGGACATCACAACAGGACCAACAGTATCAAGGCCAACAAGAGGGTTCCAGCTGACAGGAATACAGGCTTCCTCCAAAAATCAGGAACAAATACGATACTGAGATTCCTTATTGGCTCAAATCTGGCAGTGTTCATGAGGCGGAATGCTTCAGTTGAACGAGAATAACCGAGATGCCCGAGCAATATTATTATTGATCTTCTGCAATATTCTACTAGATAAATGACAGTTTTGACAAGCTTTCCGGCTTCAAATCTTGTCTTTCAACAAAAATTGTTCCTGAGATGCCTCAGACCAAGGGGCGATCTGTCAAGCACCATCAAAGATCAACCCTATACAGTATGTTGGTGTTTGTCACCGTCATTGATCCCATTGACAGGGTCACGTGCAGGATAATATCTAAAACAACACGAGTACGGGAATGTCAATTTAGGTGGCCTGAAGAGGTGATAAAAGTCCACTGAGTGGCTCTATGACGGCTTTGACTCCCATACAGCCAAACAAAGTAGATTACATATTATTCTGGATTAATTTACTTCCCAAAAACGCTTCAGATGCGAAAGTAGCAGCCGAGAAACGTATATGCATGAATTGCGCGCAGAATAGTGCGCAAGCGCTTACACACTTTTACCCTTTTGTTCTACTAGGAGATGGAAAGAAATACGAACTTCCTTTGACCATGCCAGATGTCCTGCACAGGATTCAATCTCGACTTTATCGGCATGGGAGACAAGTGGCACTTGAAAACACGTAGTCAAAGTCGAGGAGGTGAACATTGTGAGGCATATCGTGGATGCACCGGCTTCAATTCTTGTTCGTCCTAAGGGTTAATTAAGGGTTAACATTGGCCAATTTGATGGCATCAATTGCGATTCCGCACATATCAATGTTTTCGAGTGATTAGAGAAAGGGCATGCGTGACTTGAGGACAGAAGTTTTTCCTCAAATGAAACGAGTCAAAGCCTCCTTATGACTCATCGTCAACTATACTAAAAGTGTTCAGTTCACTGGTGGCCGTCACTCGTCACCTGAACACTTGATCGGATTAGTACAGTATTGTCCTTCGCCGAGTACTTACGCTGTCTTGAGCGTAGGGTCCGAATAGCACTGAGACAAACTCACCTTCACAGCGGACTTCTTCGGGCGGATCTGAAGGATGCAGCTAACCCTGATGAGGTTCCCAATGAGGCTGCTTTTTTTTTTTTTTCAATCTCTGGACTGGACAGTGGGACGGTCCGGTACCGACAATATTTTGGTTTTGGGCTTGATGATCTTCTCCGCTGCGAACTGAGGATTTCAATGTGCTAAGTAAAGGTGGGAGGATTCGCCGAATCATGGTAGAGGAAAAACAAGAAATCATCGACATTTTTTAAAGTGGGCCGATTTCGTTCGCGAGGTAAAATGGCATCTGCTAGCCGGCCAAAGACGCCACCAGAACTGGCGCTTCCGAACGGGCAAGTGTGATCAAGGTAAAAGAGGTTCATTCAGGCACGGGGTTCAAAATGCCATTGTGAGGCACGTGGCTCAAAATGGCTCCCTTATCCCTACGGATTGCAGCCGAAATAAATACATTATGAGGTATGGGGTTCATAATTGATTGCGTCCATTGCCCCTGCGTGCGTGGCGTTCAAATCCGGAATGCAGGACGTCTTCGCTCAACAGTGGTGGTACTGTGCTATTACGACCAAAGGTTCACTGAGTGTTGGAGACACCCACACCAGGAAGATGTCCACCTCCCACGCCTTGGGGTTGTCCTCCGGTCCCGCTCTCTCTGAGCTACGAGGTGGACATCGGCAGCATGGTCCGAGTTATATGCCATCGTTTTACGTCAAAGATCATTGGCTTCGTAGGAAACTCCGTCAAGAGCGTCATGGTGATTGTGTTTTTTTGGGTTGTTGGTTCATTGTTTCGTCGGTTTGCGGATTTTGGTTTCTGCGTTTTTGCTGTTTGGCGACCGCGCGACTTGGCGACGAGACGAGACGTCCAGGTCAAATTTGGTGGGAACAGTCCTGGGAGGTTGAGAAAGCTCTACAAATAATAGCAATCAAAAAATATCCATGCATTCCGGTGACATTACCGAACTTCACCGCGGATATAAAATTTGACCAAACAAATCCAGGCAAAGGATAGTTCAAAATGCTTCACAAATTATGGCACTCAAAAAAAACATCCGCACATTCTGGTGAACATGACCCGGCGACGAGCGGGCACCGGAGCGTATTGCCGCCAAGGGGTAGGCCGGATCACGCCGTCCTTTTTTGTGCAGTTATAAAATAAATAAAGGGTCTTCTTTTCATGTACGCACGCTCGCCGACCCATTGCAGTCACACAATTGATTTCGAATTGCCCATCTGTGCTCCCTTCAGATAAGTATGTTGCATTTAGCCTCAATTCTGCAACTCATGCAACTGGATGTTTTCTGACGTAATCTTAGAAAGTCCTCCAGGGATTGGCTTTACTTTATTGTGGGAATGTTCGAACTTCGCAATGTTCTAAAAACATCTGTCACAAACGGTGGTGTACCAAAGGGTTGGGTATGATGGTGAGTCACCGGTGTGGTCCGCTGATAGCCCCTGGCCAAGCAGCGCCAAGGTTTAAGATGCCATTGTGGGGCACAGGCATCAAAATGCCATTGTGCGGCACGGGGCTCAGAATTGTCCCCACAGAGGACAGCCGAAATATATTTTTGCCCTTGCTCGTGGGGCATTCAAATCCTGAATGCAGGGAGTCTATTCAAACATCAAGTGCTTATCCCTGCTGAACCCGACTGAAATACATCATAATTCACCGGATGGTCGGTTCCGTTGGATTAGCCGCTACCGCAGTGAGTCTTCTCCCCGGCGTCAGGGGCAAAAGATTGATTCACAGGGTATAGGTACATACCTCAGTGCTGTGTCAATACAATTGCATTTGTTTATTTAAGCATGAAACCCTTCTGGTCCCTGCCGCTCAACGAGGAGGGCACAAGACAAAAATCTGACGGCCTTGCTCGAAATTGCGCTGGCCATCACCCGGCAATCGAGATTTGTGATACATACCCAAATGAGCTTGGGATCCTGGAATTGGTGATTTGGACAGTGCTGTGTCAATACAATTGCATTTGTTTATTTAAGTATGAAACCCTTCTGGTCCCTGCCGTTCAACGAGGAGGGCACGAGACAGAAATCTGAATGGACACCCTTGCTCGAAATTGCGCTAGCTATCACCTGGCAATCAAAATTTGTGATATGGACTTAGATGAGCTCTGGATGCTGGAATTGGTGATTTGGACACATGATACGTGTATTAACGAGAGCCCTCGTATCACATTGTACGTGTTTGCCCGATTCCTTATGCTCTCTGTTTTTCTCACCCGCTCCAAGACTCGAACATCTAATTTCCTTTTACTCTCCGGGTTCACCCGACAGATCAAAGATTGTTATTTTCCACCTTCCCGATCACCGTTCAACATCCGCTCAAAAGGCAGGGTCTCCTTTGCATCTTTCTTTGTCGCACCCCTGCCCTCTGGAATACTCTCAAATACAACATATCAAAAAATTAGATCATTTAAACTATTAAATCTAGCATGCGAGCCATCCCACTGAAAAACAGTTGAATCTGAGCTATTAGGTTATCTCAAGCGACTATTCACAAATCCCAAGGTACCATGCCCTCCGTATTTTCAATGCCAACAGAATGAGCATATTCTCACGGAGAACGGTTGAGAATTGATCTCAGGAGAGCCATCCGATGCAAAATTCATTGAAAAAAACTAAAACAGTTGTGCCGCCAGCCCTTTTGGTGTCGATCATGGGCATACAAAATTGACTCGTCATGATACCAGATCATCACCCGTTTCCCAGAAGCAACCATTCCTTCAACCTCCAGTGTCTATCTCTGCATGGGACCACCCATTCTTTTTTCTGTGGGAGAATCCTCCTGTTTGGCTGGATGCTCCCAGTATTGTCACACGTCACACCCGCCAGGGCAGGATTTTTTTGGGATTTGGGGGCCTTTGCGGGGCCTATTTGCTGCAGTGCTGGGTATATATACATACTGTGTGTTTGTCTTCATATTTACATGACCTGGAGCATACATGGGGCATACTGGTTCCGTTATGCATGCAGGCACAGCCCAGAAAATTTTGCATTTTTTAGTTTGCATTGCCTATTTGTTACACCATTTTGTTTGCCCCCCTAAAACTGCCCTCCCCTGCACCATGGATTGTGTCTCACCCTTTCACGCCCCTATGCCTGCCCAGCTCACTGCACAACACATTTCACCTTCCCCCTGGTTTACTGAACCCATATGCCTGCTCTCTGCACTGTGGAATACATTATACCCTCCTGCCTGGCTCACTGCACCCTTATGCCTGCCCTCCTATCCTGCATGAAATACATTTCACCCTTCCACCTGGCTCACCGCACCCCTAAATCCACCTCCTCTCCCCTGTGGAATACATTTCACCCTTCCACTACCTTGTTCATCCCCACCCTCCTCTGCAGGCGTGGAATGCCTTTTGCCCTTCCACCGGGTTCACTGAACCCCCACCTCCTCTGTGGCATGGAATGCATTTCACCCTTATGCCTGGCTCACTGCACCCCTACACAAAATCTATTTTTTCCTTTTGAGAAACTGGGGGTTTCTCCCAAGCACAGTTACTAACTCCTACCCAGATTTCCAAGAGTGCATGGAAGCTCCCTCACAGCCATGGGAGCTCCCTTGTATTAGTCCTGGGAACCCCAAGAATATTTCGAACAGGGCTTGGGACTGTCCAGGTAATATGCCTGGAAGCTCCCAACAGCCTTTCTGTAATTCCCTAGATGCTCCCAGTCGAACTCGCTGGGTGCTGCCAACTTCCCTCAGTGGGAGCAATGGGAGCTCCCATTGAGAGCTCACAAACCTGGGATCTCCCACCAATTTTTGGCTGGGAGCACCCAACATTCCAATTAAATATACTGGGAGCACCCAGCAATAGTTCAAATGGATGGGAGCACCCAGCAATATTTGGTGGGAGTACCGGGAGCTCCCACAATGTCATGGAAGCATCCAGGTAGCAGATAGGAAGCTCCCAAAACATTTTCTCCATTGAATTTATCAGTGAGTTTCATTATTTCCTTATTTGGTCGCAATGGGTTGTTGATATCCCATCAATATTCTAGAAATATGCGCATTTAACTATAGAACTATCTGACATTCAGAATGGTGCAAAAATTTGCCCTAGTCGCTGAGAAATGCCCAAAAGCACGTATGCCAAGACTTTTTCCGACACCGAGGGAAGAACTCTTGATCACAAACCACCACAATCAAGTCTTGTGGCACCGCCAGCGACACCCCCCGCTTTCAACAACCCTTCATCCACCGACTAGGTATCGACGGCGGCACTCTACAGCAACCCTGTGCACTGGAGACGGATGTGGAACGGGCCAGAGACGTTGGCATCGGCAGTGCCACTCGACACGTCCACACTCATTTTCAAAGGGCCTTTGACGTAGTTGCCCTGCGTTGGGGGCTCATCCCACTCAAGACTTGGCCACATGGCCCGGCATGTTCCGTTAGAGAGGTTGCGCAAAGCCGCATGCGGCTTTTTTGGTGCGCAAACTCAACGGGAGTCGCAACAAATACATTCTGTGTGACCCGTACAGTAGTTGACCCCGTAGTCGGCGCGCGGAAAGACCGCCACCCGTGCGAGGTCGCGTACCAGGATGGGTTTGAGGCGCTAGGATGCGTGGGTGAGCGCCATGGCCGCATTGGGAGCTCTTGCTGCCGAGCCCGCACGTTTTTTGATGTGGAGTTCACCGTTGAGTTTTGGATCGAGCCAGACTCCGAGCCACTTCACCGATTCCGACGGGTACATGTGTTCGTTGTCGAAGGTGATGTAGTGACTCGATAGATCTGTGCGTCCAGGTGAGTGATGCAAAAGCTCAGTTTTTGTCTTCTCAAAGGTAGCGTGGTCGGTCCGCGACCAGTTCACGGCGAGTTCCGCCGCCCTGTTAAGCGCGATGATGTTCAGGGAGGGGGACTTGCTCGCTATGCTGAAATTGGTGTCGTCGACGAACCCCTAGCGCCAGCTGAGGGAGACGTTGATGGCTTTGAGCAGTTGGAGGAGGCGATTGATACCGAGGCCGAACACAATCAGCAACAGCGCGGAGCCCTGCGTGGCGCCCTCTTCAGTGCACATAAACGTCGCTGTGGGTACTCCGTCAATAACCACAGTGGTGGTGGTGGAGGAACGAGGCGACCCAGCGTATGTGAGGGCGCGAGTACCCAAGAGCTGCCATTTCACAGATAACGACCTCATGCGAAATGCGACCCTTGAGATCGTAGAAGACCGTAGAGACCGTATTGGGCTGTGCAGCACCTGACGGAACTGCACTGCTGTTTTTCTTTGGCGGCGGTTGGCGTCTCGGGGGGCGACCTGATGGGTTGTTGTCATCCGAATCACTGCTAGAGGTGTCGTCTCCAGGGTCACCATTCGGGTGTCGGCTGCGGGTCGAGGTGCGGGGAGAGTGCTTCAAGTTAGATCTGCCGGCAGGTCGAATCTCTTCCGGGAAGCCGTAAGACTGGTGAGGAGGAAGATGTCTCAGGCCTGCATCGGGTTGGTGGTTCATTCGTCTCAGCTGACCATCCTCCTCTGCCCTAGCCCGGGAAGATCCAGGTATGTAGTTCACCGTATTGCGGGTCTGAGGGTTCACTGGATCGAAAATCTCAGACATTCGACTCGGTTGAAAGCCTCTAGGACGATTATCAATGGGGCTGAAATTCGTACTAGGTGCGAAACTACTAAATCTCACACTGGATTCCGGATAGAGGGGATAATAGGACGAGTCTGAAGAGCTAGAATCAGTCTGGCGGCGCTCTCCCTGAGGCTTGGATGCGGGCTTGCTGAGGGATTGATTGGCTCTCTGGCTAAGCACAGAACCAGATCGCTTGAACTCAGCCACCACTTCCGCTGTCTCCGGGTCGAACTCTTGCGGCTTTCCTTCCTGAAAGTTATGATACTTGTCCATCAAGGTAAGGAAGTGTTCGACTTCGATTCGGAAACAGACAGCCAGTACCTCAAAATTGTTTTCGTCATGGAACTGAAGGACATTCTGCCTGTCTCCCTAACTGGGCAGTCCGGGAAGCGGGGTCCCAGCCATCACAAATGAGTCCGAGGCAAGGTCACGCATTTCCTTCAAAATTTGCACAAGTGCCTGATAGTTTACTCGGTGAAGCCGATATCCATAGATGCAATTTTACGTTGAAATAGCCCCGAATATCTGGCTTTGATCCGAGCCGAGCCATGCATTCAATTGATAGCACAATCCCGATTTACTCTAGACATTTCATTCATTTGACCACAAAATTGAACTTTTTTAATTCAGACCTTGCCCTTGCCTGAACAGAAACTTACAACACCTGGTGCATTCAATAGCCACGGCAATTGTGAGCCGAAATGCCTGCGGGACCTTGGCAATGGGTTCAGCAGTGGTCCAGCTATGAGGCAAACAGAATAAAAATTCGCATTCAGACACGGGGAGTCGAACCCCTGCGGCCTCCTGTAATTGGATCAATTCCGAGCCCTATACTTTGAGGCGGTGCACCGTACACCATGTCCGAGTTATCCGTGTACTGTAGTATTTTTGTTTAATTCGTACTACGTCTTTGCGGCCGGAGGTGGATCGAAGATCGCACGGCAGGCTTGCAGCGAGGCCGCCGTTGTGGAAGATAAGGACCCGAAAGTCGCAAGTGACCTGGTTATAGCCAAAGACGAGCCTCAATGCGCGCTCGGGGGTGGCGCTACGGAGAGCACGGGCGTAGGTTCCCGCCTGCTATATGAGCTCCGGCCACGCCTTCTTCACCTCCACGGGAATCCGGACTTGTGGATTTTTCGCAGCCGAGAAGCCCCAGCAGCAAGGAAGGGCCTTGGGATCGAAGTCCTTTTCGTGGAGCCCCACGATGTCCGGTTTCAGCGGAGCCGCTGAATCGATGCCGTCCGCGGTTGCTTCATCGTTGGGGTGAAAATGGAGCTGGGATACCATCGTTTCTCTCTGGGCTTCAGCACGAACTCACCGACACTGGGGTGTGCCTGGGCGAGACGGTCGTAAGCGCTGTTGATTGCCTGCCCGCAGTCATTGAGGAAGACGCAAAGAGTTTGATAGCTCTGCGACTCCCGATCGACAGGTTTCGATGTCGAGGGAGGGATTTCAATCCCGTCGAGGGCACTCGCCACCACCACGTCGTCTACGAGGCAAATGTGATTAGGGAGTTTGTGCAAAAGCCGCATGGGCCGCATGCGGCTTTTGTGCATTGTGCAAAGCCGCATGATAAATCGAGGGTTTTATGAGTGTATCTATATTTATTTTGATGAAATACTACTGAATTAGGTGCTATACCGTATATTGAACCACTTACCGACCATGATGTGCATCATTTTGACGTCATTATTTGACTTCTCCACAGCCGCTGTGCGGCTATGGCCGTGATGCTGCCAAAAAAAAGGGCATTTCCCACACTTGCTCCACCCGCCTGATGCCGGATCAATAACTGACAGCTCTCTACGGCATCTACGCAAGGATCAAATACATCATTGATAGGAAAACAAAAGCTGCATGGTGCCGCATGCGGCTTTGCACAATGCACAAAAGCCGCATGCGGCCCATGCGGCTTTTGCACAAACTCCCTATTGTCCAGACGAGGATGGAGCGGCCCCTTCTGCCCGCTGGTGATCAGGGCTTTCGTATATGCTGACTTGAGGTGCTTTGGGGAAAGCATCTGCGAGATTCTCTTGGGCGAAAATTGCCAGATGTGGCCACCGAACTCGTCGGCGATATCCTTCTTGAGCTCTGACTGAAGCGAGGCGACAGGCGCTGTGTTCAGCGTTGTGGCGTGAGCGGTCGTTCGACTATGTGGAGTGCTTCTGACGATGCCGTGTGATGCCTGGCAGGACAAAAGAAAGACAAATATCGAACAAACAGACCAAACACGCTTTCGTCAGAAGGGGCTTGCTTCCTTTTTTTAATTTTTCTGGACGAAATTGTAGTGCTTGAAAATTTAATTTTTGCTATAAAATCTTCTTTCTCAGAGATTAAATCTAAGAAAACTCAAAAAAGTGGCTAGATGCGTGTGGAACGACGTTGAACTTTCTGCAGTTGATCAGAGCATGGCTTTGGCTCAAGAACTTCGACAGTTCCAAGCTCATGTTCGACGGGATGAGCTTTTGAAAAACAAACGAATCACTCTTGCAGAGGCCTGGGGGATGAAGACAAAATAGATCCAGATGTATATAGTATTGTACTTGAATAACGGCGCCGAGGGCGTCCAATCTGATTTTTTCTTGGTTGTATGACGCGATGTTACAGAATGTCACATTTTGTGACAGAATCTCGCAGCGCATACTGTACTATTTCGACCAAGTGTTCAGGTGACGGGTGACGGAGGGTCGTGAACTGAACACTTTTGGTATAGGTGACGGTGACGGCAGGATTTGGGGGCCCAAATAGGCCTAAAAACGCGAAAATTTCCGGTTTGGCATTCGCCGGACTACCAAATATAGGAATTTTCCCATGATTGCCGAGAAATGAACACCTTAACCAGTGAACACCTTAGGTGACGGTGACAACCCTGTGAACACTTGGTTGAAATACTACAGTAAACCTCATAATGCATAGGGTTGGGTGGTCCACCGGCCTTATGCATTATGAGCCTCGCAACTGTACATGCCAAACTCTTCATAGATTGAGAATCTGACCACAAGAATGGGAAAAATTTGGGTCAGATACTGTACAATTTCGTTCAAATCGGCAGTCACGCGTCACGCACCTCCCTGTCGATCACGAAATTTGGTCGAGGTCACGCGTCACTCAGGCCTCTGGCGAACCTCCAAATGGTCACACATGCCCCAAATTGCCTAAAAAAAAAAAAAAAAGGCAAAAAAGACAAAAATTCCGGTTCAAATGCCGAAATTTTCGAGGTGTCACGCAAAGATTCAGCGGCTGCCGAAATGTCGAATAGGTAAAATGGGTCACGCGTCACACCCCCTGTCGATTTGAATGAAATTGTACAGTACTCAATGACCTTGCGGTTAAGGTACGCTGAACGGATTTATCGTAAAGAAACGGTTGTTTGATTCATTGACGAATAGAGAACATCCGCTTCTTTGTTGCTTGGCTCAACGAGGCGGCCGTGAACTTTGCCGCGACTCAGAGCGATCTTCATTACTGATGCGGCTTTGGTCAGATTAATGGGCAATTGAAAGACAAAATCTTACCTATCGGGTATGTCCTAGTGGATTATCTGGTGTAGATTGTACCAGCATGTCAAAGAAATTTTAACACATGACCCACTCGTACGCTGTCCGTTTGCAGAATGCATGCAAGAGCCAACCACCTTTTGTTTGAACTCGAATCTTCCGTGTGCCGAGATCTAGCCGTCTGCTCCCCGTCACATTATCATTGCACCACATCTGGCAGGTGTTGCCTTGATGTCCGCCGTGTCTCCAAACTCCGCCCTAGCCCTCGCCATAAGGATAACGCCTGATGTATTCTTTTTTATTTATTTCCCGTTCTCTCCCCTCACCTCCAGCTCAGATCTCGCGACCCTTATAGCTTTCTTCTTTCCGCCACCCACACGCATCCCCGCTGCACAATGACACCCCAGAGTCTGCTCGAGACCTCCTTATCGCGACTCCAACACACAGCTCCAGTGCTCCCGCAGAGAAATCGCGTCGACTCCGAGTTTGGACCAATGGCACTCATCACGTCTCCCCCGTCCCCCGCCGCCGTCGAAAGCTCTTCCACGTCCGCCTCCACCGGCCCCGCCGCAAACCCCCGTCCTCTCCGACCACCTTCCCCTCGGCGTGCTCCCCGCACAAGCTGTCCCGAACGCCACCACCCCCCACTGCAAACGCCCCCGCTGGCGGCGTCAAACGAACCGCGAAGCCCAACCGCCGCACCACCACCGCCCAGCGCCGCGCGACCCACAACGCCGTCGAGCGCCAGCGCCGCGAGACCCTCAACGGCCGCTTCTACGACCTCGCCGCGCTGCTCCCCAACCTCTCGCAGATCCGCCGCCCCTCCAAATCCGCAATCGTCAACTCGAGTATCGCGCACATCACCGCCTCGCGCCGTCAGCGCCTCCTCGCCGCGCAGCAGCTGCGCCTCATCAAGGCCGAGGGCGACGCGCTGCGCGCCGAGGTGAACGAGTGGCGCGCACGGGTGGGCGTGCCCGGCGTGGAGTGCTTCGCGGTCGGGCTGGCGGGCGAGCTGGAGTTTGAGGTGGGCGATCTGGAGGGGGAGATGTACGGCGAGGAGGAGGAGGAGCACGAGGGCGGTGGCGGTGCCGCCTATCCCGGCCACGGTGGTGGGTACGAGGAGGAGCAGTTTGTCAACCAGCAGCAGCAGCAGCTGGCGCAGCCGCATCCTCATCCGCACGCGCAGCAGTTCATCTCCGCGCAACCGATGACCACCTCAATCGGCGGCCCGCACGTGCGGCAGTCGCACTCCCTGCCCGCGCCCAGCTCCGCGCTCTCCTCCTCCCCGCACTCGCTCTCCCTACACGCGCTCCCGCACCCCTCGCAATCGCACTACCCCGCATCCATACCGATGATCGCGAGCCCCACCTCCGCGTCGTTAGACCCCGCCCCCATCGCGCACGCACACACGCACGCGGTGTACGACCAGCACGCGCGCCAGCTGCACCCGCACCAGATGATGTTGGCGCATCATCAGCAGCAGCTCCACCATGGTAAGTGGGCGGCTGCGTCTCAGCAGCAGGTGCAGGTGCAGGTGCAGCAGGGGACGTGGTGATGTGCACTCGTGATGGAGATAGATCTAATTTTGCGGCTGCGTTTGTTTCAGATCTGTCTATGTTAGCACCCGGGCAGTGTCTGTCAAAGCTTCTTCGAAGGGTGACGTCAAGGGTGACGTCACGTGCCGATGATGCCGAATGATCGATTGCCCGTGGGCCGGCAGGAAAGCGCACTCCGGAACCCGGCGGGCAGCTGCCGCGATGTACGGCATCAGCGGAGACTCAGCGGAGCTTGAAAAGCTTCGGACAGACGGACAGGCTTAATTTTATAAATAGGGAGATGAGGCACAAATATGCAGGAAGTCACTTTACGAACATGCAGAAGAAGCAATACCTGCGGGAAAAAGCCATCAAAATTGATAGCGCAATGGTACGGTTAGGTGGCCGCTGATTGTGTTAGAACCTAGATACACTCTATAAGACGATACTCTCAGATGCACCGTGAAGGAAACAAGTCCTATTACCTAGATACACTCTATAAGACGATACTAAGGTAATAGTAAGTTAGCTGAACGTATATCTAAGCGTGGAACGCGTACCTCTCAGATGCACCGTGAAGGAAACAAGTGAGAGGTACGACGCGCCGTGTCAACTACCTATAAACAGTTCGTGATCCGATCATTTCCGAGCCGCTCCGAGTACCTCCGCATCTCCAGCAGACACACGCTCAAGGCTGGAACCAACACACCCCCTCAGCCTAAGCTGCGGGAGGCTGCAGAACACACCCCCTCACGCTCGCTGTACACCCCCTCAAGACAGACCAAGGCTAGCGCGGTGACGAAGGAAGGCGGGGCACGGGAAGGGCTTTCGTGAGGGCATCGGCGACGTTATCGGAGGTCGAGACATGAGGTAGGAATATCTTCTTCTTCTCGACGCAATCCCGAATATGATGATAGCGATTGTCGATATGTTTGGCCCTCGCGTGGAACGCGGGGTCGCATGCGAGGATGTGTGCGCCATTGTTATCGCTGAGGAGGGGAGTAGGGTGATCAACAGGGACGGAGATGCCGCGTAGTAACATTCGTAACCAGCAGGCCTCTTTCGCGGCCTCGGACGCGGCGATGTACTCCGCTTCCGTGGAAGAAACTGTCACCACCTTTTGCCTCCGTGATGCCCATGAGATCGCACCCGACCCAAGCGAGAAGGTATATCCCATTACGGACTTCCTCTTCGCCAGGTCGTTCGCAAAATCGGAGTCACTGTAGCCCTTCAATGCGATGTCGACAGTACCACCCAATACCAGGCCGAGTGTACGGGTCCCTTTGAGGTAGCGGAGGACACGGACCGCGGCGCGCCAATGATCAAAGTTGTAGCAGTCGAGGAAACCCGCGAGATGGCCGACGGCGTATGCGATGTCTGGACGCGTGCCGACGGCGACGTACATCATGCTGCATACAAGAGAACATAGGGTGTTTGTGCGAGACGATCGACGTCGAGTTGGGATAGGGCGGGAGTGTCGGAGGATGGGCGATGTAGACGTAGGCCAGCTTCCATGGGTGTCGCTACGGCGTGGGCTTCAGTCTGGTGAAACTGTGAGACGAGGCGATCAATGAGTGCAGTCTGGGACAGTGTGATAGTGCGTCGTTCAGGGTTGCTGTACGATCCCGATGCCCAAACAGAACTGAATGTCCCCTAGGTCGGAAATGTCCCATTTCGAGCGAAGCTGTGTTTTGAAAAACTCGTTAGCAGCCCGCGTAGACGCCGTGGCCACCATGTCGTCAACGTGGATCGCGACCAGGTTGGTAACCCCGTTCTCGACTCGCACGTAGACACACCACTCGCACAGCAAACGCCGGAAACCCCACGCT
The DNA here is from genome assembly GCA_029378375.1 of Mycena olivaceomarginata. NCBI lineage: Eukaryota > Fungi > Basidiomycota > Agaricomycetes > Agaricales > Mycenaceae > Mycena > Mycena olivaceomarginata. The sequence continues at coordinate 415,783 of JARKIC010000119.1, forward strand.
ACCATCGACTCGTGCATCTCCCTGTTCCACATCCGCCCATGCCTGCTTCAAACCATATAGGCTCTTCACCAGCTTCCACACCCACGACTCCTTCCCCTTCTCTTCGAAATTTTTCGGTTGTCGAGCGTACTGGACCTCGTCGACGGGAACACGGGGGACGTGCTATTATAGGTCATCTAAGTGCAAAAGGATGTAATGAATATCAATATCAAATGAGACGCACCTGGTGTAGCAGCAACATTGCCCTCCGCCCGCCGTGGACCACACACATCCAAAGTTTTGCAGACGGCTGGAGAAGTCGCGGTAACTAGAGTCTTGAGCCCATGTAGAAGCTCGAGATGCCCACTTGATGAGAGGATGTCTTGACTCTGAGAATGACTGAAGAGTACGACTGTGACGCAACTTGAACAGTACGGGCTTGAAAACGGGAAAGCTTGGGACTTGAGCCAATCCCGGAGGCTGGCTCCGCCAGTTTCTGAAGCTCGGGCTGGCGATTGATCCGGGCAACCAGTCGACATAGTGGTTGATGGCCGAAATAGGTGGTATAAATCCGAGAGTGTGTCTTCCGAGGCTTGGGGCAGGGTTCGAACCCGGACGGTCCTGGTTATTGCTTGACCTATGAATGACCCATACTGTAGTATTTCAATCAATTCTCCCGGGCTGTGACCTGTGACCGAGAAATTCGAACCTCAAAATTCGTACAGACCGGTACGGGGACAATGTCGCCAAACAGCAGGCGAAGCGGAAGACGACGGCGACTGTTGTGTGGGGGTGCGTAGCTCATCCCTTACCTCGATTATTTCTCCGTTTTGGTTTTTGTTCGTGTTGATGATCTAACCACTCCTTTCTTTGCCAGGATCGTCGCGGCGTCTCCCGCTCCTGCGAACGCACGCCGAGAGCGGGACTCGGAAGCGTAAACCGTAAGGTAGGGCTACAGGCTTTCCATGGTCCTTGCATTTTCCGTGGTCCTTGCATGTTTTTTTTTTTTTCTGAGCCTGGAGTCTGTATTTTCAGTGGTTTTCTTCTCACCTCAATTTTTTTGTAATCTACACAGACGACTCTGGCACTTTTCCCGGTTGAAATTAGCCCAGTTTCCTGACCCCGGTTGTCGGCAATGCAAATCCGCCCCTTGTACTGCACATTCCCCAATTCTGAGGTAAGCTTGACTGTTGAAAAAAATGTGGGAGGTGTATTCACATCGTATAAAGTGATATAGGTGCATGTCCGATGTGGCTAAAAGAAATACACCACCAGCGGTTTACTCAAAACGCGCACATCTAAATTCTGCTCTGAAAAAAACCCACACGTCCCAGGGTCTAGAAATAAAAAAACACCTCCAATGCATCTTCACCACCTGTAAATCACAACTTCGCCGCACACCTTTAGTCCGAATGGAAAAAATGCACAACTGGGCTTTGCCCAATAGCAAGATCTTCAGCGAAACGATGTGCCGTGAATGGATCCAAACAAACAAAGAAAAGTGAAGCGCATCTTAGTCCAAAGAGAAAGGAAACAGATAAGGGGTCATGTCTATTACATATTCCAACAGGAACGAATGAGTCCAAGAAAAGGGAAGGATGGTATCGTGGTATGGGTGGTGGTAAGTACAATGTCAACGCGACTGCGACGCGACTTAAATACCTCACGGTGGCGACGACGTGGGCTGTGCGAGCATGGCCATCTCGGAAATGCCAACAGATGTCGTTCGCGAACTGTGAGTGAATGGAAGATTAGTTGGCCCTGACTGTCCAGAGCTGTACTCCAGCTCGTAGTAGGTAGTGTCGTCGTACGTCCGGCGCACTGAGAAGATAGTGAGAAGAGAAATGAAATGTGAAAATGCCGGGCGTACGGGTATCGTCCATACCACTAATCGTCGCCGCGCGATACGTGGCTGCGCTCGCCAACACCGCGACCTGCAACTTTGGGTTGCTCTCATCCTCACTTCCAACCTGGTCTTCTTCATGGCCCTCATCCCCACCACGGTCACGGATCATGGCGGCCGGCTGGCCACCCCGGTGGCGTGAAGTAATGTTCAGTGATAGTTTTGTGCTTGTGTCTACAGGGACAATGAGGAATTGACATAGTCTGTGGAACGGAGATTATGCACGGTACGTCGGCGGGGCCGGCAACAACAGTGGGCATGGGAACGGGAACCGACACTGGCACCGGGGTCGGCACCGGCACCGCCGAGGGTCCAGGGGACACGGGGAAGCGGCCACAAGCTGAGTCGGCGTTCGTTGGAGCGGCTGATCGAGATCGTGCAAGAACTCGCACAGGTAATCTGCGAGGTTCAGAATCTCTGGAGGAGATAGGTCCCCGAGGCTGACAGAGTCAGACTCAGAGAAGACCGCAACAAGCCTGATCGCGGCCACGAGAAGGTCCTTTACCCCATCTTCCTCGTCGTCGTCGTCATCGTACAGATGGTAGCCGCGCATTGGAGACTGAGACTCAGAGTTGGCAGAGAGTGGCAGTAATTGTCTTGGTAATGGTATGTAGAGCTCAACTGTTCAGTAAACAAACAGCACGTGGCCATTCCGCAACCAAACAAGATGTAACCCTCCGGCAGCACCACCCGTCGCCTAGCGCTCTGCTACATATGCAAGCTCGATGATCACCGCTCGGACACCTGCCCGTACGCCTTGCTCCCTGACTGGCTCGGCCCCAACGAAGTCATCAAGGAGGGGCGGGAGGGGATCCTCGGCCTAAACCCTGGCAAGCCCCAAGCCCGCAACGGTGGAGTCCGCAATGACCGTAACTTCCGCCGCAACCAGCGCCCCCGTCGAGACTAACGCGCACCGGGGAATCTCGGAAGATAACCGGTCTCGAAAATGTTATATATCGACTCTCGTGCTACGCATTACATGGACGTTATAGACGGAGTAACTACACCATAATGTAGTTTATACCCACCGTACCACGCCATGTATAATCTTGTGAATACATCCCTCCTCTCCCTCGCTACACCCGACGAGTGAAATAAGTGAGTGAGAGCCTGGTTCTTGGACTGGAAGAAGCCACTCGTAAGTTAGAGACGAGTGCAAGCCGACCCCGCCACATATTACCGACATATGATGCTACAAGCGGACGGGAAACGGGGGAGGTCTGGTGCGGCACCGGAGGCAAGTAGAAATACCTGCCTGAAAGTCGCAACAGGGTGGAGCCTATTTAGGCTGGGGTCCACTCGCCAGCAGTCCTGGCAGGGTAGGTGAAGGTGACCGCGCTCCCAAGAAGCGCGGAAACCCGATCTTACTCAACCCCAACCGGTACTGGTACCCTTCGGATAGCAGACGAAGGGAACTAGTACCGAACCAATTAAAGTAACCACTGACCCAATAAAAGACAATTCTACTAACGGTTTGATTTCCACAGGCACAACGGCGCAAAGCATCCCAGTGACGGGAGACGGTGGCTACTCAGCCCCCGGTGGCCATGCGCTCGATGATCGTCCTGAGGAGGAGGGGGATATCGCGATGGGAGGTACTGAAGACCTCGCACACCGCGATGAACCCGAAAGGGCGAGCGGTATGAGAGGAGCTGATGACGCACCTAGTACCGCACCCCGTACGAGGGGAGAAATCGTACACAATGAGGAGCTGCAAGCACCTCAGGGGCCCGTGCACCGAGACTCCGTCCGATTGGACAATCCCGCTGAAAGCGCGGAATGCACTGCAAGTGCATGGTTACCCTCCCAGGAGGGACAACCTACCGTTGATATGGAAGATGCCGCTGAACGCGCGCAACCCGCTGGAAATGGGTCCCCGGACAACACTCCGATTCAAGACGCCATTAATCAATACCTTGACTACCTTGCTGGGAGCGCAATGCTCCCATCGGTAATACCGTCGCAAGATACAAACATACCAATGACCTACCACAAGGGGCAGAAATGCCACCAGAGGAGCTCCCATCGTTCATGCGGGTAGACACGAACACACAGAGCTGGAGGAATGCCCCCCTGCCGCCGCCACCAAACCAACACCCACTCCCACCACCCGTAAACCGAGCGCAGAGACGCGCGACAGGGAGGAATGCGAACACCCAGGCGGCACTGGGTAAGAAAACAACCAAGGCGTCAATTAAACTGGCCGCCTTAAACATTCGTGGGAATGGGAAAGATAAGAAATGGTGGAAGCTAAATCAAATCATGAACCACGAAAGAATCGGGATAATGATAGTCGGGGAAGCACACCTAGACCAAGAGCGCTTCGATAATATTAACAGAGTGTTCCAAAGGCAGTTGCTAATACAGTACACCAAAGACCCAAGAACACCGAACGCGAACGGCGTAGCAATCGTGGTGAATAGGAACCAACTCAAGATAGAGGATATACGCACAAGAGAGGTTATTCCCGGGCGAGCTTTACTGCTAGAAACAAAAAAGCACGATGGGAACCAATATCAATACTCGGGGTGTACGCACCAAATGCTCCCGGCGAAAATGCACAGTTCTGGAAAGATATTCAAGATTGGTTCTCACGGCACTCGGTACGCAAGCCGGACATAATGGGCGGAGATACCAATGTCGTGGAGGACGCAATAGATCGCCTACCGGCCCACGAGGATCCAGAAGGGCCGGTCTCAGCTCTAGACGACCTTAAGGAAAAGATGAATCTAGTTGATGGATGGAGGGAGTCGTTCCCGACCACTAAGGCATACACGTACCACCAGACGTACACTGGCTCGCAATCCAGAATCGACAGGTTCTACGTTAAACGCCAGCTGATAGACCAAACATACGAGTGGGAAATCGAAACTGTCGGAATCAGAACCGACCATAGAATGATAACAATGAAAATTACCTCCGAGAATGCCCCCACAATGGGACATGGTCGCTGGATATGCCCACCGCACATAATGCGACACAAAGCTTTTAAAAACTTCGTGCACGAGACAGGCCTGGAGTTGATAGACAGCCTCCGAAAAATAGGGCGCCCGCTGCCCCGAACCGAGACGCACAACGAGCAAACCCTGTGGAAGGAGTGGAAAGACAAAATATACACTGAGGGACGTAGACTCGCGAAAATCGTTGTTCCTAAAATGGACGCAGAAATTGACAAGGTTGAACAAGACCTCAAGAATGTACTTGCAGATGAGGCTCTGTCCGACGAGGAGAGGAAACTCTCAGGTGCGGTATTCACAGAACACCTCGCAGCCCTGCACAGAAAACGATTCCGAGACTCTAGGAAAACGGCGGAAGTACGAAACTGTCTGGAAGGCGAGGTGATAAGCAAATATTGGTCAATGATAAATAAACCTAAGAAACCAAGGGACATAATCGACCGCCTTCTAAAGGACACCTCGGCTCTCGATCCAGTGGATTACTCCTATGAGTCAAACTCAAAGAAGATGGCAACGATGGCGAGAAACTATCATAGCAAGATTCAGAGTGACAGACGTGAGACGGCTCCTGATATCAGAGACCACACTATAGAGGTGGTACTCAGTCGTACAGCACGTAAGGCAAACGACGGTCAGGCCAGAGATCTGAGCAATAAACTCACGAGAGAGGACGTCCAGGAAGCACTCAAACTGTCAGCGAATGGTAAAGCACCAGGCTTGAATGGATTCACGTATGAATTCTGGAAAATCCTAGATGACAGATATAAGACAGCAGTGAGCCTGGAAAAAGAGGGCTTCGACATAATAAAAGTCCTACTCTTGGTGGTCAATGACATCGAAACAAACGGGATAGTCGCAGGCACCGCGTTCTCTGAGAGTTGGATGTGCCCACTATACAAAAAAAATAACCGAGCAGACATAGCGAACTACCGCCCAATATCACTGCTCAACACGGACTATAAAATATTCACTAAAGCCTCACAATAAAACTGGCTAAAGCGGCACCCGACCTTATTCATCCAAACCAAGCAGGGTTTGTACCGGGTCGTCACATCTATGATCAGATATGGCTCACGAAAAGGGTGATCGAGCTTGCGGAGGCGACTGAATCCGACGGCCTGATTGTGGCTCTTGATCAAGAAAAAGCGGACGATAAGATCGAACATGATTACCTTTGGAAGGCTCTCCGAAGCTTCAACATCCCCGAACAATTCATTAATACGGTCAAATCACTGTATAGTGACGCTTTCACGTACGTGATGATAAATGGAGAGAAGAGTGAACTCCCCTTCAGAGTGACCCGAGCAATATTGCATGAAAAGGAGACCATTTCCCCTTTAACGAGAATCTTGATTGTCACGTCCCAAATAGGAAGTCACCCAACATTTAGTCTCTCGTAGACAGATGCTATAACAAACTTGTGCTCGTGAACTCGCATGTTATAGTCTGTTGACTAAGGTGGACTTGTGATCGATGATGAGCTTATTATGTAATCACAAAATCTCATCTTTTCCCTGATAATCTTGGATAGAAACGTGCAGACCCAAAGGCGCAAGATGCAGGCAGGACCCAGCCCCATTCTTTCAGATCAGCGTGCGTCGCTTTCCAGTGACATTAGACTAGAGTTTAGGGGCCCCCGAAATCTGCCGGATTGTCAGCTGAATCCTAAACAGTTGGGCAATAATAATATTTTTATGCAGAGGGAATAATATTATTGGACGAGGAGCTTAGGTCATGGCCGGTTCGTAAGCACAAATAGCGACGGGGAAAAACGAGACATTGTCGTCACCGTCGGCGGTGGATTGCATGGGAGAAGGTCAGCAAGATGCACATATGGCAATGGGTGGTTATCCAGGACGAGGGAGGATGATGACGCGCATGGTAGCGCGCTTCCCGTGTGAACTGCAGATCTCTGTCAATCAACGTCAATCATTCGTATTGTTGATCCGACAAAGTTACACACGCTTACTCAGTTTACCTCCACCATCCTCTCGGTCTTCTCTCTCACCCTGTACTCCACAAACCCACGCTGCTCCAACCCCGACAATTCACATCACCTCTAGACACCATCTTCCCGGCACAGATATGTATCGATGGCTGTATCCACTCCACCAACTTCCCTGACATATCAATCTGCCGGCTGCACTGCGCCACCGACATCCAAATTTACTGTTTTCCCTCGCTGTTTTCCCTGGCGTTCATATACCCCAAAAACTCTTGATATGTATCTTTTCGGTGACTGCATCCAATTCCCGCCACCCTAGATTTCTACTTTCCTCTCTACCCTGTTTTCCGACTCAACCTCTTCCCTGTTTTTCAACCACTTGCCCTCTTCCCTGACTCTCAAATTTATCGTTACATTCCCTCAGCTCCTTGTCCCTGCTGAGTCTCATTTCGATCTATCTTACTCCATTCACTCATCTTTTGTGTATAAAAGACCTGGCTTTATTTTTCAATAAAAATCACTTTTACCTTGCCCCAGTTTGTGCAGTTTAAGTCGCTCTCACTCGCACTCTCGCCTCCGCTCTCGCTCTCGCTTTCGCTCCCGATCCCCGCCCACGCTTCGCCTACGCACTTTGTCCCAGTCAGCCGCCGGGTGCCTTTTTACGGTTCCTTAGCAAGTTGAAACACTTGCAAATTTTACTCCTCCTTCCTTCCTTCAGCGAGAGCTCACTTGTTGAGTTTTAGCTCGCGCTTGGACGGTCGGCAGGCGTGTCAATGAGCAGGAGCAATGGTGGGAGGGAAAAACGGACACGCACCGTAGATACACGACTCTGTCATTTGCTCGCGATCCAAATCCCGTTGTCACCAATGAGCCGCGTTTTTTACGTCCAGAGCGTTGGTAGAATGTATATGGGTGGGTGGGTCAGCTTTCAGGGTGCTAGATGCCGCGAACATGGACCTACGCGTCCTTGTTGGTGGAAATCACGGAAATCACGTATTTCGGCGTTGGATGGTCGATGTGGGCTTCTAAGGCTGCCGATGTATTTCTATGTTGTTCTCTGGCTTTTTCTGCCCCAATTTCTCCAAGGCTTCTGTGTAGTACAGAAAATTTCACTCGATCCACCATCATCGGTGGCGGAGTGTCGTCAGTCCGACTGCCCAATGTGGCAATCACCGGCCATCAAGTGAGCGTGGTGCTCTGGCTTTCCGTAAGTAAGAATGTTTTTAACGGTCAATATATAAGGCAAAAATGAGTTTCGCCCCCGAGCGTGCCCTCCCCGCTGATGCATCCAATTCGTGATTCGGCTCAAATGCCATGATCCAGTGTCGCATTGAATACGAAATTCCGGGACTTTCAACACCTCGGTCGGTTGGGGCCGTGAACTCCCCCAATAATACGCGGCTTAAGGTGGGATTCGGACGGGAAGTGCATTCCGTTACTGGGAACAGAATGGCGTTCTCGGAATTGGCGAGAACCGAGGGGAGAGCTGTCGTTTGGACGATACAATGTCAGAGTTCCTAAGTTGAATACCCCTAACAGTGGACTGAACGTCACCTCTCAAGAAGCAATTAATTCCGGAGCATTCCCCCTCAATACGTTGGGGTGTTCTGGACGAAAGATGGCTGTTGGGGGGGGGCCCGGACCCCCTAGAAAATTTCAGGACGAACGGAGAACATCCTGAGAAAAAATCGAATTTTGCATAGCCATCCCCGGACAGCAGGCTTATATCACTAAGTTAGATCACAGGCTTTTCAGGACTCCATAAAGGGCCATCTGGTCAACAAGACTTTTGGTCTGCTCTACGGAGGTGTTGGTCAGAAAATGGTGAGTGAAAGAGTAAACAGCCCATATCTCGTGAAGAGTGGGCGTGAACATGGCTGGAAACAGGTCAGCAATGGCCCAGAGGGAACAAGACACTCATCACCATATTTTGCAAAGACCCTGGTGATGTATGCACCGGCTGCTGAGTGTTGGGGATCAGGAGAATAAAGGGAGCCAAGAGTCAGGGTAAGGATGTCAGGAATCATTTCTCTGAGATGACCTGGACGTGAGGTAGGTCCAGAAAGCGGTAGGTACTGTGGTGCTTCGTGGTGAAGACTAGCCTTTGATTACGAGGTGTGCGAAAATCTCGGCACCAGCGCATATGATGGGGGGAGGTGTCTCGCAGAAGTATAGGGATGTGATGTCGTATCGTGGAGAGACTGAGAAAACTACCAAGATCCGCTACTCATTGTCAGGGACACCATACCGGACCAGATATGTTACATACCTTGCTCCGAGAGGTTCGACAACGCCGCCGCACCCGCCTCACGAATACAGCTGTCTTAGTGCTTCAGGAGGTCCACGATCTGAGGAATGGAGGTCCCAATGAACGCTCGAAACTCGGCTGCAGTACTCGTCAGGGACGCCATACCGAACAGGATATATGACATACCTTGCTCCGAGGGTTTCGACAACGCCGCTGCACCCACCGTACGAACATCGCTGTCGTTGTTCTTCAGGAGTTCGATGAGTTGTGGAATGGAGGTCCCAATGGACGCTCGGAACTCGGCTGCAGTGCTCGTCAGCAATTCCATACCACACAGGATGTGTTACATACCTTGCTCCGAGAGCTTCGACAACCCCGCCGCACCCGCCCTACGAACGCTCGAGTTGTTGTCCTTGAGCAGGTTGACGATCTGAGGAATGGAGGTCCCAACAGACGCTCGGAACTCGGCTGCAATGCTCGTCAGTGACGCCATACCGGGTCAGATATGTTACCGACACTGCTCCGAGAGCTTCGACAACGCCTCCGCACCTGCTGTACGAACATTGCTGACATTGTCTTTCAGGAGTTCGATGATCTGTGGAATGGAGGTCCCAATGGACGGTCGGAACTCGGCTGCAGTGCTCGTCAGGGACACTATACCGAACAGGATGTGTTACATAACTTGCTCCGAGAGCTTCGACAACGCCGCTGCACCCGCCCCACGAATACGGTCGTGGTTGGCCTTCAGGAGTTCCTTGATCTGTTGAATGAAGGTCCCAATGGACGCTCGGAACTCGGCTGCAGTGCTCTTCAGGGACACCATACCAAACAGGATATGTGACATACCTCGCTCCAAGAGCTTCAACAACGCCGCCGCACCCGCCATACGAACCTGGCTGTGGTTGTCCTTGAGCAGGTCGAAGATCTGTGGAATGGAGGGCCCAATGGACGCTCGGAACTCGGCTGCAATGCTCGTCAGGAACACCATACCGAACAGGATATGTGACATACCTTGCTCCGAGAGCTTAGACACCGTCGCCGCACCCGCCTCACGAACCCTCGAGTTGTTGTCCTTGAGCAGATCGATGATCTGTGGAATGGAGGTCCCGATGAACGCTCGGAACTCGGCTGCAGTGCTCGTCAGGGACGCCATACCAAACAGGATATGTTACATACCTTGCTTCGAGAGCTTCAACAATGCCGCTGCACCCGCCCCACGAATGCTCGAAATTATTTGTGTCGATAGTGTGATTGAGGAATTTGTGATGTTTGTGGAGCATAGATAGGTTGAAATCTCGGCCGGCAATGTTGAGGGAGCGACAACGGAATGGGCATGCAGGTGATGGAATACGCGTTCAGCGCTGTCCATTATGCTATAAAAGTTGTTGTGCCTGCTGTCCAAAGGTTTCGCGACAAATAGCATCGTTATTCACGTCTAACGTGAGTGCAACCCTTGCTTTGAGCGGAATCATCGTGGGATTGTCGTTTATCCTGACGCCTCTTCAGCCAGTTTCACATTCCGAACCGTATTTTCAAGTGCATTCAATTCAACATCTTAATTTACACCTCGCGATGCAAATAACCAGACACGAGAAAGCATCCGGGGCAGCACGTCCCCCTATATTTTCGCTTCCAGAAGCTATTTGGTGGGCGAGCAAAAACCGTGAGAACCACCATGCACAAACACTTTTTTCTCTGAGTGCGAGTAAAAAAGTGGGAACTCACCTCAGCAACAGGAAGAAGCTCCGGTGTTTCTCTGAAATCCTTCTGTTCTTGAGGTGAGCTTCCACTTTTTTGTGAGTATTGATAGTTGAGAGGCCATGACCTGAGTTATGTACCTTGCTCAGGCCACCAGTAAAACTCTAAAGCAGTGCTAGCCACTCAGACCAATGTGGTGACACCAGCCAGTCACTCTGGGCATCACTCGCTCATCTAATGTCATTGGCTGATCCAGAGATCATTGTCCTCTTGGTTGGTTAAAACTAATGATCGTCTAACTAAAAAGGCACTTTGACGTTTCCACCTCCACATGAATTCCCAATCAGGAAATTATTTTCAGCACTTTCTGCGGTGAATCTGCAGTGAATCTGAATGGCCATTCTGATTCCAGAACACTGTTCGATCTGTCTCATACAGCCATCGTGAATTTATAACACAAAGAGTTGTCTTTGAAATGGCATTGCGGAGCATGTGAATCAAAATGCCATTCTGGGGCATGTGATTCAAAATGCGAATTAAATCATGCAACAGTGTTTGAAATGGCATTACGGAGCATGTGAATCAAAATGCCATTCTGGGGCATGTGATTCAAAATGCGAATTAAATCGTTCAACAGTGTTTGAAATGGCATTACAGAGCATGTGAATCAAAATGCCATTCTGGGGTATGTGGTTCAAAATGCGAATTAAATCATTCAACAGTGTTCAAAACGGCATTGTGGAGCATGTGAATCAAAATGCCATTCTGGGGCATGTGGTTCAAAATGCGAATTAAATCATTCAACAGTGTTTGAAATGGCATTACGGAGCATATGATTCAAAATGCCATTCCGGAATGGCATTTTGAATCAATTTAATTCGCATTTTGAATCACATGCCCCAGAATGGCATTTTGATTCACATGCTCTGTAATGCCATTTCAAACACTGTTGAACGATTTAATTCGCATTTTGAATCACATGCCCCAGAATGGCATTTTGATTCACATGCTCCGCAATGCCGTTTTGAACCCTGTGCCTCACGATTTAATTCAGCCGAGAGCAGGAGGGATAAGGGAGCACTTGACATATTTAAGGTTTGAATGATTCCCCCGAGATGTTCGCATTTTGAACCATATGCCCCAGAATGGCATTTTGAATCACCTGCTCCATAATGCCACTTCAAACACTGTTGAATGATTTAATTCACATTTTGAACCACATGCCCCAGAATGGCATTTTGAATCACCTGCTCTGTAATGCCACTTCAAACACTGTTGAATGATTTAATTCGCATTTTGAACCACATGCCCCAGAATGGCATTTTGATTCACATGCTCCGTAATGCCATTTCAAACACTGTTGAATGATTTAATTCGCATTTTGAACCACATGCCCCATTGGCCCAGCACAGTTCATTGTATTCGCACAACAAGTAGGCGCAATGTAACGCGGCTATTTAGGCAACTGGCACGATCATCAGCTTGAGTTGAATTCTAGTCAAACTGGCTCAGATTTGCTATCATTGGCCATCTCATCACTGGTACATCGGATCCGTATCCCTTTTGCGGTTTAAAGTTTGTATTCTAACGAATACCGGTCTACTGCGAGTTAATAATGAAGAGGGGTTGGCAATTTCGTACCCCGCACTCAAAGAGGTGGACCTAAAATTCCAATCTGGATCGGACGATGCCGACGATGTGGCCTCTTTATTGAATAATTCCGCCTCCCTTTTCGTCTCCGAATCACAGCACCTCGAGTCTTTGACTATGGGCGTCCCGACTGTAACAGCGCTGCGGCATATAGCTGAGCTGCCGGGATTGACCTCCCTAAAGCTAATCGGAGTTCCGGCGGCTTTTTTTCAGCGTCCATCGCCTCCCGTACTTCTCCACCTTCACCGACTCACACTTGGGCCCATCGAAGTTGACCTAGCAACTGTTAGAATTTGGACTCCTAGAGAAGGTGTAGACTCAGAAGAACTCCGACAGACCCGCACAAGATGAGGGGGAACGCTAAGATTGCAGATCCTGTACTGTTCCATTTTGTTCAATTCGTACGGCACTTTGGCGTGTGACACCAAATACGAAATGATCCTTTCGTATGCGGGCTTGCGACCTGTGTGACTTACGAAAATTTTCGTATAAAACTGCCCCGCAGGGCCGCCCGGAGCGAATTTTTGGTGTTAAATTGATGAGAACCTTTCGCATTGAGCCCTTGTGACCCTGTGACCTACGAAATATTTCGTAGATTTTTGTGCTTGTGACCTGTGACCATACGAATTGAAGGAAATCGAACAGTACATGATGTTTGTACGTATTAGATATCAGTAGCGTAGTAATCGAGCATGACGTAAGCATGATTTCCAACAGCAACAAACTATCTACGGATGCTCTCCCCAACTCGGTCGACCCTCTTCATTGCGACATTTGTTCCAATTGAGAAGATTGATGTCTTCTGCTGCCACACATCTCTCGAGAACTTCTGACTTATTGCTGTTTTCAAATATAATGACACCACGTGAAAAAAAAAAAAAGTTTGGAGAGCAGGGAGGTCAAGCGTTCGAGCTTTCGAGTCCCGACTTAAGCGGCCTTTTTTGATAAGCACAACCAAACAACACGTCGTCTCGCTTTCCTCCTTCCACTATGGCTTCCGACGATGACGAAGGTACCAGGCTCCTACTACTACTAGGCCGCCTCTCAGTCTGATGTACCCCAGCCTCTCAGTACAATGACGGTCGTGGGCTACAATTCAAGGTGGAACTCACGGCGCTCGCACCACGACCCCAATCCGGAAAGAAACCAAGGAAGAACGCTAGGAGACCTGTTACAAAGAAGACCTTCTTTGTCCACGAGGATTCGGCACTCTCTACTCATCCTCTGTGGGCACGCGCGGCAGAGGAGCGGAAAGGTTGTGGGAGAAGGACGGAGGAACGTAGGTGACTCTCGTCACTTCTTCCTTCGCGGTATCGTACGGGCCCGCTGCGACACGATACTAGACGGAGCTAAGAACGAGAACGAAGAATGCAAACTTGCCAGGTGCAGGAGCCGGCTTTTCTGGCACCTCCGGCCAGGGAATTATGATATGCTCGCCCCTGTGTTCTGGGATAACAGGGTTCGTTTTGGTCGCGAACCGTTGCCATTCCCATCGGTGTGCTATATGGTTGTAGACCGGAGGAGTCGTGCCCAGACGTTCCGCAAAAACACTGATGCAATGCTATACTAATCGGAGGGCGACGACCAGCTCACTTTTTCTTGGACACGCGAGGGCACGTATTCGAGCCGCGACATCGATATCCCGAATTTGACCTACAGCATACCTAAAACCTCATTCAAAGACATGTCTCTGACGTGTGAAGATGACTACCAAAATCTCCTGACTGAAGTACAGAAGAAAGCCGCGGAAATTGTCACAATATAGAGTACATGACCGAACTCAAGGTATGTCTTCGGTTGTCATCCCAAGTCTGAGCACAGGCTTATTATATCGCTTTTTGAGTCGACTGGTGATGCCCAGTGAAAACGGCGCCTCGGGAAGCATCGCCGGGTATCGGCTAGGCTCGGACAGCCTCGTCATAGTCAACTTTCACAATTCGGATGCCCCGCGATGCTGGCCGATCCCAGACGCTGCTACACGCAGCTATTTCCGGACACCTCAGATGCCCTGCTATCCTCGGGATCGGGAGGTATCGCGTCGTATTGTGTGGCATAGTATACAATAATAATGCTATTTATTTCATTTTTCCTCACACCCGCCTGCTCGCCGCGCCCACCCGCTGCCCGTCCGCTGCCCGCCCAGTTTATTCGGCAAGGGACGACCTGGTTGGAAATGGGGAATGTACCCAATGATAGGAAAATATTCATGCTAGCTTACCGCCTGTCTGGGACTGCGTCGGATTTCTACAACAGGAAGGTTGCGTCCAACGAGGACAACTGGTCTCTTCAGGACTTTTTCGTGGGAATGCTAAATTATTGCTTCCCTTACGATTTCAGAATGCAACAACGCGACCGTTTAGCTCGGTGTTACCAGAACAAGAAAACCGTAACCGCTCACATCGCAGAATTAGACGAAATCTGGCAGATGGTTGGTCTGCCGGATGACCAGGAAAAAGTTGTTCGTCTATGGCGGAGCTTGAAACGGGAGATACAATCCGAGATGTATCGGATGAAATTGAATCCGGAAAAGTCGTCCTGGAAGAAGGTTGTTGCTGAGATTGTGTTAGCGGCACAAGTTGGAAGGACTTCGAACGCACCTGATGATAAACCTAAGGCCCCCGAGCCGAAGTCACGGTCGAGCCAATCTCGAGGCAATCGTGGGCGTGGAGGGCGCTTTGTCCCAAAGTCGCGGACCGAAGAAATGCGTACTTCGTCCGCTGAATCACTGCTGGTAAAAGCACAGGCCGAAGCCCGGTCCTTCAAAAAATTCGAATCAGCCGAATTCGAGCCAAACCGTGGGAGCGCAAGTTGTCACCGCAGAAGCGCAATGAACTTCTGGCCGCGGGACTATGTCTCAATTGTGAACAACCGGGACATATTGCTCCCTGCAGGTACTGTAACAACACCATTTATTGAAAAAAGGTCCCCGTCGTGTCAGAGGTACCAATGTTGCCGTTGTAAACATCATTTTGGAGCGACGTCGGCTGGCTTTTGAAAACCCGTAAACCCGTAAACGGGCGGTTACGGGGACCCGTTTACGGTTTGGCCCATGCCGTTACCGTACCGTAACATGATGCACCAATCTGGCCGACGGTACGGGAGCGTAACCGTATTTACGGGACGTATTTCCGTCAAAATACGTGACGGGTTGATGCCCTACAACCGCCCATAAGCGATATTAAAAGTCCGAGTAGCCCCGGAAATTTTGTTGTAGCCAGACCAAAGCCCGAGATGCCCTACGGGCCTACCCGAACAAGTCCCGGGCGTACTTTTCTCAAGCTGATTCAAAAGTCCTAGTGGTTTATGAGAATTTCCTACAATTTGGTCATTATTTTGACTCGAAATTTCAAGGCAGCCCAGGTGGCTACTCGAGCGAATACATCATAGCAAGTTAACTATTCACGGGCTATACCAACCAGCTCAAGTGGGCTGTCTGCTAACATAAATGTGTGGAATGTTCCTTAACACGGCTTGGCGACGGGCGTGCAGGGTGTTGGTGAAATGTTAAGCCGTTCAAGCCCGGATCAATCAACGAGATCTTGCCAAAGACAAGGACTTGTCGTACGAGAATTCTTTCTTTCCCCCCATCATGTCTGCCAAATTTCCCCTTAACGACTGTGGGTGGCCGCGGAGGGATGGCGAGATGGCGGGATGGCGGGGACTGTAGCCGTATGCGTGTGACTGCGTGCCATAATTTTTTGCCAATTTTGCTTCATTCCGAGTGACAAAAAGGGCTGCGAAGGCATGGAAACATATCAAAAACTATTGGATCGCCTAGCACGGATCACAGAATTATATTTCATCTAGGGCGGAATTAACAAGGGCGAGATGTCGACGACGGACTTCATTTCGACCAAGATTTCATAAATGTCAGACTCGTACTGTGCGGGCGAACACACTATTCTTTGACAATTTCACAGAGTGATTGTTTAGAAAACGCAGTGATTGTTCTTGAAACTTCTGCTTCTGCTTTGATTGGAGGCGCCTTGAAATTCTTGCTTGCTCATTGTGTACGCCAATTTATCGTGTTGCAACCGTGTGGTTCAGAAAGAAGAGCTGAAAGCTGTGCAGACGGGAAAGGGTCGGCCTTGATGGGCAACATTCGGGGAACGAGTTGCCCGAAAATGGTTCCCCGAAAATCGGCTGTTATGGTGGGCGCCTATTTTGCTTCTTGTCTTGAACCACCACTATCGCTATTCCACTTATTGTGTTGCAATACTTGAGCTACTTACATTTGGGATTGTAAATACGAGTTCTTCGATCCCTTACCACGGTACATACTGTGGGCAACGAGAAAAATTAAAATCAAAGTGCGGAAGAATCAAAGCGTATTGTGGGTGGCAGGCTTACTTAGCGTACTCAGGACTCTCACCTCGTCTTCATTCACTAGGTTAATTCACGATGGTCCTCAAACTCAGCGCGAAACAACGCCACATGGCTGCGACATCCTCGCCTGCATATGTTTTGGAACCCGGACCGCCTGCTGCTAACACTCGCCGTCGCGAAGATTCCAATCGGCCCGTGGATGTTCTGCTACAAAACGGCAGAACACTGGTGCAGCCACGCCTTCCATCGTAAACTTGAGGATGGGGACCACGGCCATGCCGAGCTGCCGTCCTTGAGTTCAAACAGGTAGGGCGCAGAGGTTTACTGGGTGAATTGTCATCGTCAAGTTTGGATCGCGCAGGGCTCGGAGTTTAGCAAGAAACAGCCTCGAAGAGGCTTAGAGTCTATTGGTAGACGGAAGTGGGTGCCGAAGTGGCTAGTACATGCTACAAATTAGGAACTAAGTAGAGAAGGTGCGGGCATATGTAAAATATCTGGGTGGGAGAACGAATAAAAGCAGCAGTACTGGCGAGACAGAATGAGAAATATAGGAGAACGGAGGGGGACGTACCTGACGAGACAGAGTGCGAAGCTAGTGGGGCACCTCTGTCTCGTCAGGTTTTTATGTGTATTGCAGACGCGTTCGGGTACCGAGTTATCCTACTTTCGGCCAGGATATTGTCCCACATCCCGCTTGCGACCTCCTGAGAGGTGGGGATGCCGAGTTGACCTACCTTCGGCCGCTGGGGCGAGGTCAACTGTGTTGCCGTCGAAGAGACGGCTGACGTCACTTACCCGGAAAGACAATACCGCTTCGCACCCGAGGGGTGGATATTGTCCCGCATCCCGCTTGCGACCTGAGAGGTGGGAATGCTCGGGTAAGTGAGTTATGCGGGGATAGCACGCGTGAGGACTGGCCTCGACAATTAGACTTGTGTAAACAATATTTTAAACCCGATTTATTGAAACCTGCAGCCTAATATGGATCAGACTCTACTTTTAGACTTTATGGCTAGATGAAGTTCACAAAATATTAGAAATGTATTGAAGCATGTGGTTAAATCTTCCTGGTCACTGGTCAGATCAACAGAAATTGCTAGTGCAATTACAGCTAATTGCAGTACCGAAGGCGCGAACGAAAAACGAGTAGCGATAATTGCACCAAGATTCTGAAGGAACGCCAACACTTACCAGCTTACAGCAGATGGCAGTACCGAAGGTGCGAATCAGAAAATTGCCGTTTTGGGCATTTTCTGATCCTCGCGACCGAGTCGCCCGTATCTCGACGTCGCGTCCATTCTCGATCACTGTCAAGTGGCCGTGATCTCATCGGCCGCAGTTGGGTGGTGTATTGACAGTGATCGAGAATGGACGCGACGTGTCCTAATTAGCGTGTAAAACGCGCGCCCGTCGCGTTTCTTCTTGTCTAGCACTTTAGAGGAGTATTTTTTAACCCTCTCAGTTGTTACTTCACTTTATTTGACAGAGAAATGACTTACCTACACCAATTCTCTGTTTGCTACTTGAAAAGCCCTCAAGAGAGAATGAAGGGCAGGAAAGGGAATAATTCATACTTTCGGCTCTATCACATTACTCGATATGTATATGAGTATCCCCTCAAAAAATCTCAGCTCGTTTGGACGAAAATTGAGCTCTGTAGTCGGGATTTATGACCCGCAAAACCTAATATGACAGGGGGGACAAAACAGAGCACGAGTTCAAGGTTACTCTCGCCCGCCTGACCACTGGTTTGCATTTTGACTTGAATAGGTGAGCTCAACCCCTGACAGCACTGGCTGGCTGTGAGAATTTTTCTCTCTGTAGAAATACTCATACTGGTCCTAGAAGTGTTGCCGACCGCGAGTCAAGCTTATTTTCGCCCGCCTGATCCCCGGGTTGCATTTTGACTTGAAAAGGTGAGCTCAACCCCTGACAGCACTGGTCGGCTGTGAGGATTTTTTCTCTCTGTAGAAATACTCATATTGGCCCTAGAAGTGTTGCAGACCACGAGTCCAAGGTTATTTTCGCCCCGCCTGATCCCCGGTTTGAATTTTGACTTGAAAAGGTGAGCTCAACCCCTGACAGCACTGGTCGGCGGTGAGGATTTTTTCTCTTTGTAGAAATACTCACACCAGTCCTAGAAGTGTTGCAGACCACGAGTCCAAGGTTACTTTCACCCGCCAGACCACTGGTTGCATTTGACTCGAAAAAGCGAGCTCAACCCCCGACAGCACTGGCCGGCTGTGAGGATTTTTTCTCTTTGTAGAAATTCTCATACCGGTCCTAGAAGGGTTGCAGACCACGAGTACAAAGTTACTTTCACCCACCTGACCACTGGTTTGCATTTTGACTCGAAAAAGCAAGCTCAACCCCCGACACCACTGGTCGGCTGTGAGTATGTTTTCTCTTTGTAGAAATTCTCATACCGGTCCTAGAAGGGTTGCAGACCACGAGTACAAAGTTACTTTCACCCACCTGACCACTGGTTTGCATTTTGACTCGAAAAAGCGAGCTCAACCCCCGACAACACTGGAGGTTGTGGCTGCTCGGCACGGAATTCTGAAGAGACGGAAAGTCTCAGAATTGCCCTGGCTACAATCTGGCTGAGTGCGCTTCAATGCACTGTTTTTCCTGCGCTCTGAATGCACAATTTGAATGAATCGCCCGATTTGGTATGGAGCGGTTGTGGCTGCCCGGAACGGAATTCTGAAGAGACGGAAAGTCTCAGAATTGCCCAATGGGCATTCTTGCAACAGCATAGCGCGAGCTGGCGCCGCTCAACGAGGCCGAGAGCCGCCAGGTTATGTTGCTTCAGAAATACAGGGAACTTCAGGGAAGAGACCATCTCCACCATGGGTGGTCTAGCATCCACATATCACCGACTAGGTTGGCTCATGGAGGCAGAGGATCTCCATACTCAATGCCTGGAGAAGTGAAAGAAAGCTTTGGGGTGAGAACTATCCAGACCCTCTTTCGAACGTCGCCAATTTGGAAGAAACACCAGGAGCTTTGTTTTATCAATTTGTGTGGAGACATGAATTGCCGTTTGAACAGGAGTTTAATTGTTAGGAGCCTGGATTTAGGCCTACCTTCATGACCTACTGCACGGTATTGTACCCCCCGGGTTACCCGGTTCTCTTGCTTCTATGTATAAAAGCTGTGACGTTATTTACCATTATTTACTTCTTTCTTACCTTTTACCACAACATCCGTCTCTATCAACGTAAAACGACGCCATATTTCGTGGCTTGACACCTGTTCAAGCAACCCGCAAGATGGATGAATTCTCTGGCAATTTTGAGCTCCCCCTCGGTATCACCAAAAGTAACCGGACATGCCAAATCACCTTTTCTCTGGACAAATAATGAGTATTGGTAAAATCCTTTTCAGTGGTATTCATGAAGAGGTGTTCCTCAACATTCGCACAGCAAAAATTAGTATTCATTGTGCATTAGTCGCTAATAAATCTGGCCTTAAATAGCAATGCAATTAATAACATGATTTTGGCCTCACTCAATTTCCTCGTGGAGGGAGCTAAAGAGTTGAAGAATTCCTGATATTTTATCTGTGTGTTTTAAGAAGACATTACACTTTTTGGAGGCCTTAATACTTGGAGAAATTTGATCAAGGCACTCACGAAGGGGAAAATATTGATATTTACCAAATTTAATCCTACACCCGCTATGATAGCTTACTCGCTATGGCCAAAAGTAACCGGAAATTTGGTTTTGAGGGCTTCTGTTCCAAACTTTTTGCATTCTTGTGACCAAATTCTCAATCTATGGTTAATTTGGCATGGATTAGTACACTTGGACCTGAGGTGCAATCTTTCAGACCCAATATATTATCAAATTTCAAAATTGTATGACCAAAAGTAACTGGAATACTGTAGGTACTTTCGGCAGACTATGTTTATGTTTGGCAATTCTTTCTCTGAAATTTGAAGGGGAACACGCCTCAACATGTTCAACCAAAAAATATCAGCTACTGCACTGGTGTTGTTGTAAAAATGGGGATCTAAATCAATTTTGATTAAGGTGGTGATTGTTTTCCTTTTTTTATTTGTTCATGGAACCATTTAGAAAGCACATAAACCCCCTAAATTTTAGGTGCATATTTCTATAGGTCTACAGTTAATTATCAGCCCTTGATCTACCCAGAAATACCGTCCAGACAATCAGAAGGAGGGAAACATCATTAATTTTCAATCAATTTAGAAATTTCATAATATATTAGATGTGAGAGGTTCCACCTCAGGTCCAAATGCGTCAATATATGCTAAATTAACCATAGATTGAGAATTTGGTCACAAGAATGCAAAAAGTTTGGAACAGAAGCCCTCAAAACCAAATTTCCGGTTACTTTTGGCCATAGCGAGTACAACTTACAATAAAGTGGTATAGGCAGTCCTTCCTGAATGCTAGAAGAGGTATTGATGCATCAGACTGCTCAAAGTTTAGTAAACCAAGTGTAAAATGAGAATGTCCGGTTACTTTTGGTGATACCGAGTATGGTCTGTTAGTAATCAAGGGGTTGTTGTTGGCCGACCGATCAATTTTCTGTGGCTTTGTTCTGGGACGGCTTCTCGGGGAATAGTTCTGCCAAATATGTGAGGATGTAGAAGGTCTTCCAACGAGTCAAACCTTCCCTTACACCTAAGCGACCGGTGCAGCCATCGTGATGATATTGGATAAATTTATGAACAACAGATTAGCGGTTATAATAATGCTGGCTGTTTACCAGCCATGAATAACATTTCTAGGTGCTGTGAGCTTTCCATGCAGAAGGCTGAAAGTCCCAGCCATGGTTGACTCTACTCATGAGTAGAAAAAATGGTCAAAGGAGACAAAAGCAAATCTCAGTCGCGAGGATCGAACACTCGTGCGAGAGAATCGATCACATGAGCAAAAAACACAGCCACTATCCTCATTACGTTGAAATATAATCTACATACTTCGGAGCTGTTCTACATTAAGGATGCGCTGACTGATCCGCTGACTAAGGGCTTGAACTTGAGGTGCACACAAAAGTTGTAAAAAAAAGCGGCATGCCGCTTTTTGCACAACCTAAAAGCGGCATGCCGCTTGGGCTCAAGCTCTCTATTGTCTGAGTGGTAATGCGAGTCTGATGCAATTATATAGTAGGCATAAGTGGATAAAGGGAAAGTAACAGAGCAAGAGGGGAAGTAATATGCGGTGAATGAGTCAAAGGGTGCCGAGGCTGGTACCCAGCCGTACCACGGAGAGGTGGCCCATCGGTGAGCCACCTGTTCGCCAACTCGCGTCGCGAGCGGAGATCGCTGCCCATCTGTCGACGGCCTCATTGCCCGCGATGCCAGCGTGCGAGGAGACCCCGTGGGGGGGCGCGTGAGAAGGAAACGGCTGGGGAAGAAGTGGAATGCGTGGAGGAGGTATTGTCCGGGCTAGGGGTTGGGCGACATCAGGGCGGCGATGGCAGGTTGGCAGTCCGTGAAGAAGTCCACGCCTGCTGCCAATGATATTGATATCTGCCGAAAACGGCCGAAAAGGGAAGAAAATCGTCCATGCCTAAGATCTGCAAAGAGCTGTAATTCGACATCCACAGATTGCCGATGCATCCAGCTCAGAAACGATCGACAGTCACTTAGACACAGCTGTAGGGTTGGCCAGCAAACAAAAATCTGTGAAGCGAGTTCAACATCGGCCGAGATGGGGAGCGTCGCAGAAAAAGAGTAGATCACGAGATCACATCAGCGTTTTGACAATAACTTGTGATCTTTTTGGGCTTGTGAGCTTGTTGGCAAGCTTACAAGGTCAAAAAAGGTCGCAAGTGGAAAAACACCCCCTGTGAAATGGGGAATTAATCCAGATCAACCCTTGAAAAAAAAAAATTGGAGAAAATTTTTGACCTTGTGAAAATTTTACGTAACTTGGTTTGTGACCTTGTGAGCTTGCGACCTTTTTCGACCTTTTTTTTTTTCATTTCTTGGCCTTGTACAAGGCCACAAGTTCTTTGTCAAAAGTCTGATACAGCTCCGTCTACCTTATCTATCACTTAAGCTAGCCGTTCGTCAGCTCACTGGCGCAGCTACCGACTAATTTCTTGGTCTGAACCTCGGAGGGTCCGTCCTTTGCCATTCTGAGAACTTCTGTCTCCTTTAGATCTTGCGTACGGCTCACCATCGTCAAACGCGACAGCTGGCATTATTCCAAAGCGGACCTCACAGAGCACCCGGGACCGGGAAAATCCCCCGATTTCGCCGATAATACCCTTTTCGTATTGGCGCTACTTTTGTACAACGGTCACCCTGGCTGCCGCCAATCTTTGGCTATAGAAGCTCCAAATTGACTCTGTTCCGAAGGGGAAATTGAACCATTGGCCGTGACTAGACCCTGCTGGGCAGAGTTGGCCACTCACTGATCAAGGGCCGAGGGCAAGAGGTAAGCAATGCGATTCGTCCATTGTAGGTGCACTAAAATTGCGCACACCCACAGATCACAAGATTCGCCATCCGTCACAAATCATATATTCGCCATTCACAGTGTTTAAAAATCGCCTTAATTCAAAAGAAAATTTTTCGGCCATCTCGGTGAGTGGAAATTAAAAATAGTGAACCTTTGGTCGTAATAGGATGGTTAACAAAGTTACTTAGACAAACTAACTCAGCCTTACAAAACTAACTTTACTTTACTTGTGGCAGACAAGTAAAGTAAAGTACGACAAAGTAACTTGTAAGTAACTTGCAAGTAACTTAAGTAACTTCAAGTTACATGTGTACTAGGTACCCCAGGATCTATTTCAGCTTTGTAAGGTCGTGCCAAGTGCCAATTCACGCTCTCGCGACTATAGCTTGACGAACTTGGCGGGGATTTGATGCCATCTGATGGCATAAGTTACTTTGTCTGATCGCATGATCTAACTTGGCGGGCCAAGTTACTTGCAAGTAATTTGAAGTAACTTGAAGTAACTGGAAGTAATTTGAAGTTACTCATAGTAATTTGATTCACTTATGTGCATTGAGCTAAGAAGGTGTGAAAGCCAGGATGGCGCCAACGACATGTTGGTATCCAGCCACTTTTATTGAACGTCACAAGAACGCCGCTCCACATAACGAGCACAAATTCAGGTGGTATGAGTGCACTGACGGAATCATTTATGATTCCAAGTCCTCCATTTTGCCCCCGCTATTTCTTCAGAGGTTCACCCGCTCCAGAAAATTCTGCGAGGAGATTGCCGAGATGGATTTGACCGCCAAACAGGTACCAATTTTCGATCGTTAAATTGATGTCGGCTAATTATAACTTCAGATTGGGAAAGTCCGTCTGCCGTTCTACATGTTACCCGACCACCCTGATCACAAAAATCCTGAACTTGGGGAAATATTTGAGGCAGCAATCCCACAGGTGGCTAAAATCCTGGTGGACTTTGATCCTGGTCACCCGGTGATTGGGAACTTCAAAGAATATATCAAATCAGTGGAGGCGGCTGAACGACGTCGGGGTGTGTCTGACTGGATGCGCACATTCGGCTTGGCTCCCACACCGGAGATGGAAGCAGTTCTTTCGTCTCCTTTGACCTCTCTGCTGGATTATGGCTTCTCTCGGATATCCTGGAGTCAGAACGCCAGGACGGGGTTTGGGTGTCGGTGCAGTCCTTCTACAGCTGCTGGCGGTCCAAAATGAACTCAGAGAGCCGCTCAACCTCAATGGGGACATATTGGATGATCTCATCACCGGTCGTGTTGTATCCTGCCTGAGTGATGGTCCAGAGCGCTAGCAGTCATGTTTGGGGCCACGCCACTTCGCAAGGGGACTACTGGAGAAGTCACCGCACAGATGATCAGGTTCAACAAGGCACACACCATTTATGACCCGGAATTTCGTCCACCCACCTTTCGCCGCGAGGATCCCTCGATCTTCACTCCAACTACGGCTATTCCGGTGATATTGGCCCTAAAGAGGAAGGGAAGCGAGGATATTGAGGGAGAGAAGTCAGCGAGAAAGTGAAGAGATCCAAGAATCCGGGCACGGCAGCCAGTAAAAAAGAAGGTACGGGTGGAGCAGGCTAGTGGTGCCACGACCGTGCAAGCCTTACAGTCGCGCAGAGTATGGTATTGAGACCCGTCAACTCCCCGCAGTATATAATGCTCAGATAGTTCTCCAATGGACTTTATAGCTGTGTTTTCATGGTATATGCCCAAGTTCGAAATACTTAGAAGTGAACGGGTGAACTTGGCGGTAACTGAGGCCATCTATTGCAAGTTACTTTGGCTGATCGAACTTGGGCGGCCAGTTAGCGGTAAGTCACTTTAAGTAACGGTAAGTAACTCAAGGTAACTCAAGGGACGTAAGTAGAAGTTTTATAGCCGTAGACATCAGCTATAATATGCATAGGATACGTAGCGTACTTTCATGTAACAGCACGTGCCCCGTATGTGTTTGCAATAGAACATCCATGTTCCTGGAGAAACACAAGTTATTTGTCTCCTCTCGTTACCTCGAAAGATCAAGCGGCGATACCTCAATGTAGTCCGCGACGGCGCCACACATTCATCATCAATTCAGCAATTTGGCCAGCATAAAACATTTACTGACGGCCGTAAAATACATTAGACAGACCGTATGTTGACGGTTCACAATACAAGTGACTAACTGGCCATCACCGCCACCGTAACCGTAATGATGCTCCTGGGATTTCTTACGGTTATGGTATGGGTATGGATACCTGTACCCGAACTACGTATATACAGGTACGATATCATTGAACTTGGGGTAAACAACAATGAAAGCATTTATAGACTGTGGCAGAGTGAAAATGATACTTGCTAAGGTTTAGAGTACTCTACAGGTGCTAAGAAACATCTACTGTGGTCCTTGGATGGTCTTGTCAGAACCGTACAAGTTAGCTGTCAACAAGTTAGTTTCGCCAGCGTGGGAAAAGTAAAGTAAAGTAAAGTAAAGTTAGCCCCGCCAAGACAAAGGGGCGATCAAAGTTAAAGTTAGCCGTCACAAGTTACTTTTTTCACTCTCGTCGTAATAGTACAGTAATATCAACAAACTGTGTTGCATGATCCAGAACTCAGTCCAGAATTCAGGTTGTTTGCCGTAGGCCTTCCCGGAATTTGTATTCGGAGAGCGAGGCCAATCTTCGGGCCGATTCATTTATGGATCCGAGCTTGGAGCCTGACGGGACTCGGACTCTGAAGCCCGAGAGTCTGCCCCGCATATATGAAGAGGGACGGCGGGTCCCAATAGAATTACCCTCCTCGACGACATCCGCAACTCGCTATCATATGTCACACTGACCGCCCACTCGGGAATGAACGTAGACAGCCGCCCTGGCCCTGGAGCAAACAATCCGGCCAACTACCTCAACTAAAGCTTATTGTAAGAACAATATGTAAAAGAGCTCAGTCAGACACGCAAGGTGGAAACGACGGTATTCAGTGGCACGTTACCTATTGTAAGAATAATATGTGTAGGAGCTTGTGTTGTTCGTGTTGAAACTAAGATCCACTGGAAGTTTGAAAGTAATGTTGAAATCCATAAAGGCAGGGGACTGGCCTCGCTCAACGGAGGGAGGGAGCGAAAAGAGGGAGCGCATGGAAGTGGACGTAGAATAGGAGGTTTTATACACTTCTAGGCGTACGTGGCCGCGGCGATAACGATGCGGAGCACCTACGCGTCGCACCGGCAGAACCACCAAATGCTGTTGAGATGCAGTTTTTCAACTGCGGCGGATTGGACAGCTGCGCAAAGCCGGAGCTCTCGTATGGAGCTTTTATGAGCGTGATTTCCGGCTTCCGGAATTTTTTTTGAGAGGAAACATAATGAAAAGAATGTGATTGGCACTAAGATCGATTTTTTGCTTACATAATCGGTCACTTTTTCGACGGAATTCGGCCACAATGTCTCGCTAGATATGCTCCTTGGGGTTATCAGATCATTTCCTTGCCACGACAACATCGCTCGAGCCCATGCCAAAGAACTCCCGCCGAAAAGAAGCTGCTCTCCGCCGGGAACGCGACAAGCGTGGAGAAATAGACCCTAAAGAGGCAGGCGAGTTAGCGCAAGATGGCAACTACATCCCAGAAGATGTGTTGGTCAATTTGGACGCGCCTCCCGCCAATTCAGACCCCGATCTGACTCCGTCCCAATTGGGTGAAAGGATCAGGAATTTGGCGCGTGCCGCTGCTGCACTTCTTCCTACCAAAGTAATCCGGAATACGAATGCCGATCTCATGCCGAATGTGGAGGTAAGTGACACCCAATGATGTGTGTGCAAATCTAAATTGCCATCTAGACCAACGCGACCTCAAGGAAGCAACGCACAGAGAACAATGATCTCATCGACCACCCTCCCCCCGGGCAGAGCACATCAACATTGTATCGGGAACGGAACGGAAAAACCCAGAAGGCACGCGCAAAGACAATGCAGCCCAGTGTCTTATCCTTCTTTTCAAAGGTTTTCCTTTTTTTTTCCATCAGAATAACACTGGATTGAAAATTCGCCTCAGCTTGCACCTAAACCCACAACAGAAGCAAACAATCAAGATTCAAGCTCAGATATCGAGGTTTACAATACTTAAGTTTGTTGTCTTTATTACACTTCTCTCATCACTTTTTTGAAGATCATTTCTGCGGATGTCCCCGTGGTCCGGTAGAAGAACCTTCTGAGATGGCTGCCGTATCTGTTGAAGAGGTGTCCTATATTTTATTTCTCGATATTTGAGTGTTTCTAACCAGATATCCAGTCTCCTTCCGAGACTGAGACAGGTTTGACTGCGATTGACGTTGCCGACGAGCCAGCCACTGAACCGGTCCCCGATAATCCAGCACCAGCTCGCTTGGAGCCTCGGGCGTGTGAAGTTGAAATGACTTGCTCAAACATCGAGCCGCCAACTGTTGCTGTCGCCGGGCAGAGAGACCAACCCCAGTCATCAACCCACGGCTCCTGCTGGTCCGCTGTCAGAGTCAAAAGCAGCGCATGCAAAGCTGGAACGCCTGATTGAGAAACATATGTTTATATCGCAAACCCAAAACAATGCTCACCGATACCACGGCAGCAAACAGGATCTTTGACTTGGAGGCACTGCGCCGATTTAATAATCAGCGACTCGCAACTTCGAGAAACTCGAGGTTGCCAAAAAAACGAGTTGACAGGCGCCGCCGCGTTGCAAAGCAAAGATGCGCAAACTTGTTCCAAAAATCAAACCCAACACGGACGCCAGTGAAAAGGTAGCCACAGCACTCGGAAAGGGACCCGCCTTTGCCAACGGCTTCGCAAACTGGCCGCTTATCTGGAAACCCGTGGAGAACTCCCGCCACCAACCCAAGGCCAAGGCGCGCACCACGCAACACTTCTGGATAATCCAGATGTTTTTCCGCAGTTCGCGTGTGGTGCACCGGAGCACTTGATTTCGAAGAGGGTGGATTCGAAGGAAAGGTGAGCCTAGATTTTCGATTTCTCGCTCCCTTTATGCTCTGTTTCAGATTAAACCTGCGAAACTTCGACGCTATGTGAACGAATTTCTTCTGCCTTCCCTCAACATCGAGGACAAATTTCCGAGTCAACGGCCGTGCGATGGATGAAGAAGATGGGATTTAAATTGTCCCGTGTTCGCAAAGGGATTTATGTTGATGGTCACGAGCGCGAAGATGTTGTGGAGTCTCGCGACACCTTCATTAATTATCTCTATCACTCTGTGCTGCCGTGCGCATTTTCAGTGTCCAGATTTCATTTCTGAATCGCTTTTTTCTAGATTCTGCAATGAATATGAAGGCAACGAGATGGAGGAAACAATTTCACCAAGACTCGGCATTGGCGCGAAGCCTCATTACTGCATTTTCCACGATGAGTGTTGCTTTCATGCAAATGATCAATCAGGCTATGTTTGGATGCGCGAGGGCGAACAGCCGCTCCAAGGCAAGAGCCGCGGTCGTCTTGTTCATGTCTCCGATTTTATAATCGAAGATACTCCCTCGGGCGCCTCACATTAACTCCGGACCAGATTCTGGCCCAGATGGAGCTGCCGCTTGCACCTCAGAAGGAATCCCCTGCTCAACCGACTCCACAGCCCGAACCATCGTCTTCAGATACACCAGTCCCACCACAAAAGGGCAAAGTGAAGAGGGCTCCAAAACCGAAAAACAAACGTGGAGCACCGGCAACCGGACGAACCGAAGCAGAACACAGTTGGACACCGCCGCCTGCCCCCAGGGGCACAACTTATCGACTCTCGAGCTTTGATGCCCGCCGTATAATTTATCCTGGTGCAAATTACGACGCCTGGTGGGACATGCCGCAACTTATTGCACAGGTTTTTATGGTCTGAAATTTGCTGCTCCTCATCTAATTTCACCGATAGACTCGCGACGCGATCAAAATCTTTGAATACCTCTATCCCAATGCAGTTGCAGTCTTCATTTTTGACTGCTCCTCGGCGCACGAGCCTACGCATCGGATGCACTCCTGGCCCATAAAATGAATCGCTCACCGGTGGAGGTCAACCAAAATGCACGACACAATTAACCCGACGACCGGGCAGGTTCAGCGGATGGTTTATCCAGCTGATTCTACTGAAGTTGATGCCGAGGGTAATTCGCTTGCAGGGCTTCCAAAGGGGATGGAACAGGTACTTGCAGAGCGAAAGTTGCTCGATACTCTGGATCGGAAGCGCGGCCGGTATGTTGGTGTTTGTGCAGACTGCAATGCGTCACAGGTAGCACGGGATCGAGCTGCAAAGGAGGCAAAGGCACGCGAAGACGAAGCTGAAGGTTCGGGGGATGCATTACTCGCTGACCGCAGCGTTTCGGAGGGAGGAGGTGGACTTGACCCGCAGCAAGACTTGCTGCATGCGCCGTGTCCTCTCGCTGCAGCCGGACTTCATCGCGGAAAAACCTTTGCTGCAGGTGATCATCGAGAAAGCAGGCCACAATGCCTATTTCTCCCAAAATTCCATTGCGAGTTGAATCCGATAGAAATGGTTTGGGGTCAAGCCAAACGATGTGAGTGTAATTTTTGCAACCTTTATCATCTGATCACTTGTTGTTAGATTTCCGCGAACGAGCGGACGGCACCTTTGCAAAAGCCCAAAAGCTTGTTCCTGAGGCCCTGGACCAGGTATCTGTTGAATATTCGTCGTTACTTCCGTCGATGCTTCCGCTACATGGATGCGTACAAGTGAGTGAATTTTCCCTTTACTTTGCCGACAAACTGAGTCAATTGGCAGATGTGGCCTCAATGTACAGCAGGCAGCATTTGCAGTCAAGAAATACACGTCCCATAGGCGTGTTCCTGCATCTGTACATCGAGACAAAGGTGTTCTCAAGCGCGCAAAGCCAAAGCAGTAGTGGATAGGGGGTGCACGTGATCTATATTACATAATCGGTCATTTTTCTCGGCTCAAAAACATGAAATCTTCTCTGTTGGCTTAGCCCTGCACAACCTTAATAGAGGACATCTTAAAGAGTGTATTTACACATTTTAAAGTTGTACAGAAGGTAACTGAAAGACGCTGAATCATTTACAAATTTGGCAACCTCTCACGCCTAATTCGGCAGTCACGAAGTGATGACTGGCACTGTAGAAGGAACCACAGTTTGGCGCAGTACGCAGTGAGCCGCAGGTCGACGAGTTGGGACAAATTGCATAGTCGTTTTCTGCCTCCTGCCGGTATCGGCAGCCCTACTCCAAGAGACAAAGTTTTGATAAATGTGAAGATCTGTGTTTTGGCCGAAGGAATTTTGGGATATGTGATTACTTGTCGAGTTCATGTTGCTATAAAAACAAGTTTCTTCAAGCTCGAAAATCCCTTCGGCCAAAACACAGATATATACAGTGGCGGCGAAAAATAATGCAGGTGGCCTTTGAGCTCATTTATGCGTCGAATCACTCCAAATAAAATTGTGACATTCTTTTAGTGATTTCTAGGTTTTATGAACCATTTAATCGACATGTTTCCTTATTGGAGTAGGCGAAACGGGCTGGGTGGGAAAACGGCATGGTCTTTGCCCGGAAATAATAATGCCGGAAATTGACTGGTTGCGCGACGGTTTGGCTCGCACATCTGACAAGTCGCCCGATGAGCAACTAAAGGAGGCTTACACATTGTGTACTTCCTTATTTCCGCCCTCACTCACGCTTGACGAGTCCCAGTTCGTTGTGCCGACTCCTACAACGTCGTATTATTGCGAACACTTGTATAATTGGGGGAGCGCAGCGACTCCAATTCTCCCAGCTGGACCCAAAAGTGATCTTCGCACGGGGGGTACCATCAATTTCCTTCTGTGGGCTCAGCAAGGGCTCAGCCCCATGGAGCGTTGGTGCGTAACAACGGCAGCTTACCGGTGGAACTTGAGAGGTACATTCATGTCCGTGATGCCGAAATGTAGCGCGCTGTAAATGGCTGAATCACAACTGTATTCAATATCCAATCCAATTTAAAGTAAAGAGAGTGCACCCTGTTGTACCGTAAAATTCACCCTTTCGGTTTTTCACAGTGGACCCACCAGTTGATTCCGTATTCATTACAATGGAATATGATGAAGGACTTGAACCTGGATGGATGGTTTGCATGGATGTAGTCCTGCAGTATTATTCCACGCTCCCGAATGGTCGATCTATGCGGCCATGGACTCAGCCTCGTTGAGAGTTTTATTCCCATTAGTTGGTGGTAAAGAGATGGTGGAATGCATGTTGGACACTGGTTCTCAGATAGTTTCCATGGCGAAGAAACTTGCAGAACGACTGGGACTCTCATGGGACCCGGATATTCAAATTTTCATGCAAAGCGCTAATGGGCAACTGAAGCAATCTGAGGGACTTGCACGGAATGTACCGTTCTTATTCGGAGACATTCCAGTATATCTGCAAGTTCATATTATTGACCAGCCGGCGTACCAAGTTCTGTTGGGCCGACCATTCGATGTGTTGACTGAGTCTTCACCTCAGAACTACAGGGATGGGTCGCAATCGGTGACGATTAGAGACCCCAACACGAATAGACGCCTTACCATGCCCACTCATGCCCGTGGATCCTTCGCTCAAATCAAAGATATTGGGAGAGAACCTGCTCCGGTTGCGAGGATCACTAGTGTGGATAAAGAAAACGAGAACGAGAACTCGACCGAAACTCCCGAAACTAAGGTGGATTTTCAGGGCTCTTCGAGGACTTAATGGATTTGTTCCTGAAGGAGGAGAGTTGGCTGTAAAATTCGGTTTCGATGAGCAAGGCGAAGTTCAGATTGAGGGATACATGGAGTCGCGCAACAAATCTGGGTTCTCAGAAACGGAACTAAGGACTGCTTATTTGTTGGGGTGCAATGATAGCGAGGCGTTGAAGAAAGACGAATCTGCTATGCAGCTTCTTCAGGAATATGCAAGCAAGTTCGATCCAGATTGGGGAACTAGCTAGAGTAGAACCTGTGAGGTATTTTCCGTGGATGTAGTTGGTCCGACACACTCCGGGAAGCGTAAAAGAAGAAGAAGAAGAAACGCAAAAATGCTGGGAGGACCGAGGATTCTACTAATTCCAAAGTACAGGACCGAGAAACACTGTACTTAGGGATTTGGAATCTTCCACCAAGTCAACGTAGGACTCGGCCCGAGAATCCGGCAAACTTCGGAGGTCTAGGGATTGATCCTACGTAGACTCTAGGGAATTATGGACTGCATATTGTGGTGTATGAGTACATGTGCATCATGATACCCCAACTGGATGAGGAAGTGGAAGAGGAGCTCGAGCGCCACCGCGCCACCGCTCGAGCCAAAAAATATCACGTCCCTCGTGCTTCCAATTGTCCTCCAGCTTGAACGAGTACCAAGCCCGTCCTATGACGATGCCAAGGCCCCAAGACGTGGAAGCGTCAACGAAGATGTGGTCGTCCCGCAAAGGGCCGACGGGGCGAAGTTGTCGGTAGGCGAATGTGTCTTCTAGTTTGCGGCGCCACCAGCGCAGAGTGTCAATGGCGCTGTCGGAGAGGTCAGACGGACGGAGGTGTTGCCGCCATAATGGGAAGACGGGCAGAGGCGAGCTGCCGTCTTTGAAGATAAATGAAACGTGGCATAGCGTGCCGTGTATGTCTTGGAGATCGTGGAGCGAGAATTTCCGAGAGGCGCGCGCAGCGTCGAGCATGTCTGAGACGCGGGCGAGGTATTTCAGACGCTTCTGCTCCGGCGGCGAGACGCGTCGTCGAATCAAGTCCCAGTAAAAACCGAGAAAGACGATGTAGGCTTCGAACTTGTGTCCGGAGCAGCGGAAGTGAAAGCGATATCTTTGCTGTGCTTCGAGACATGCCGAGGAGTGTTGAGACAAAATCAATGTCGTCGAAATTGTAGGTATACATGGTGTCGGTTTCGCTGCTCCGTGCGAGCAATGCGGCACCCAGAACTTAAATTTAATTTGAATGTATGTATTCTAAAAAATCGTCAATTAAGCCGACGCCACTATAAACTCTTGAGTAGTTGCTTGGAAGTCGAAAGAAATTACCATCTCCTGACATCCTTGTCTGGATAATAGGTACATGCAGCTGGGTGCTCCCGTTGAGTACCCTGAAGTACTCAGACGGAGGATTTAGAAGCACTTACTAAAAGGAGTACATCGCACTTGGATTAGACTCGTAACCAGTCCCTACGGTGAGTGACAAGACAGCCCTGAGCATGCATGGCCTTTTTTGTCCAATAACGGCCATCATACCCACTTCGTGATAGGTTGGCCGAATTTTCGATCTCGGGGCGGTATTTCCATCGCCGTCTGCGTATATATATGAACCGTGACCGAGACCAAAATTCATCGCGGCACAGGGGTGCGTGACGCGTGACCGCCGAATTGAATGAAATTGCGCAGTATATTAGCTTGACGCGGTCCCATTTTCTGGAACATGCCAAGTTGTAGCAGTATAGTGTAAAGCAGTAGTACTTCGATTATTTCAGCCCCTCAAACAGTCCAAAATGTGTTCCAGAACATTACAATGGGATTTCGGCCAGGTCGGCACCATTTCCAGTGGCTGTGCACAATCCATCAGCCCATCAAAACTAGATCGCTGCCCACTCCCACGAATAGAAAAGCAAACATCCTTGGTTTGAGGTCGCAGCGCATCAAGAAAGTTGTGTGTCGCCCAAAATCAAAGTTACTTGAGAACAAACACGGACAAAGCGTCACGCAGTGCGATCGGACTAGGCCCAACCCCAAACAATGAGCGTACTCATCACCGTACAGACATGCATGCAATCACGCAGCGAACAAGCCCGACTGTGTCTCGGACGAAGAAGAATAGTTGGCCGTCATCTCTATCTCCACCGGATTGTTATGATCAGCAAGGCCTTTAGCAGACTGCATCTGCGTGTGTCAGCGGCCTGTGAGCAAGGTTACATATATGGATGCTCCTTACGCTGCTCTTTAATGTCACTGCGGGAAAGTCCTGCTGGGGGTCAACATCAACCTGTCCAGTGGAACAATTAGATGGATGGATATACAAGATAGTCGAAGAAGCTCGAAGAGGGCGAACGATGGAGGTGGACTCACCGTGCGGTGGGAATCTGTATCATGAATTCAGCCCCTCGGATGGAATGAAGTAAGCAGAAACAACTACAACTACTGCGGAAGTCGTCGATGCCAATGGAGGTAAACGTTAGGGTGCCGGGACCCGTGGCCGACGACACGCCTCTATGGGCCACGGAGGCAGACTTTCCCGACCTCCGGACGTTGAGATTCGCGAGCTAAGAAAGGATGGTCAACTACGTCCACCCTGATCTGAATATATATACAGCGCACCATACTGAGAACATAGACGCGGCCGAGGGTGTACGCGATGCCCACGGAGACTGTCAAGAGCAGATGAGCCTAATGCGCAACATTAAACGAACGACGAACTATCGCTCTCCTCCTCCAATAAAAACCTGAAATTTGCAATCACGGTTCGGTCTTATAAGTTCGATAAGTCTTTGCAGCTTGTGGGACCTACGCAATCAGAGCGGCCACCGCAAGCGTGGCCGTCGCTATCCCGGTCTGGATCGTCACCGCCACCAGCCGTCCAGGACACTGTTTAGTGTTCCGGCCACTATTATGAGCCATGTGTTTCTCTACAATTGGCGTATCCCGCACCTCCGTTTCTCCCCAAATTCCGCCTGGCCTTCCTGAACTCCCAGAGCAGCGCCGCGGCAATGCCGAGGTCCGCTACGGCTTCCGTCACAAGCCAAATCCTAATAAAACGTAGGAAAATTTGGTGGAATGAATAGATGAACGGCAGGACTTCAGGATGAGGCACGCACGTTGCTGGAATCTTGACTTTCTCGCGCTCCTTGAATGCTGGGAATATGGCGATTATCATGCCACATGCGAGTGAGCCGCCGAACTATGTAACGCGGACAATGGGCATAAAGCGGTGCGCAAGAAGACAAATGTCTGCGCACCGCGACAAGGATCAAGAAGATAATTAAAAGAGTGACAAGGATATTTTGGGTACTAGATTAATATTTTAAAGAGAGAACGGGCATTAGAAAGGATGAAGCACCCACAACCACCAGTATCGGACGACTAGAAAGCTTTGGACCAGAACAGCAATTACGGCGGTGTGTCCCTCCTTTTGAATGGGCATTGAGTGGCTGATCGGGATTCTATATTTCCCCAGGCGCCCGGCGCGTAACTTAAATTCTTGATGAAGAGGGTCAGCTGCCACCAGAAGACATTGAAATGGGGGAATTTCGGGAATCCAAACATGTACACTCTGATTCAGTAGATCTCGTTAATATACGAGTACATAATTACCTCGGCGATTTTTTGTATCTCTTTGCGCAAATCCCCATGTACATCACATCTGTCACGGTATTTCGTCGTAGCCCTTACAGCTGACACCGATTCGTGTGACATCATCTTCCCAGTCATTGCTCAATGGTTCAAGGTTACAACCAGGGGCCAAATTCCTTTGACCCCTGTTTGACCCGGTCAATGACAACATGCTTCGAACAGTACACTGGATTGGCTGCAACAGAACATATGCATCCGCAGCGGCTTTTGGGGCGAAGAGACCGTCTTTATGATTCACTGCACTCACAAGGTACGCAGAGTAACCAGTGATATCAAAAGATGCAAGTCAATTTTCAACATTGTAAGCAACACGACATGTCCGAGTCATCAGAAACTATGCTAAGCTCTGCTATCAGTTTTCGAACTCCTTTGGCGCAAGTCCTGGTCCCCCAAGCTTGTGGATGTGTCTGGAAACTGCTTAAAGCTGTGACCGCCATAAATCACCATAATGTGTACCTTTTGAAGTGAATAACACACATTGTGTTAAGGTTTAGAGTGGCAACAGGCTGAGGCGCGATGTCTAGGGGACCACCTGATGATTTTTTGCATAAGTATCGTCCTGAACGGCACAACTGGTTCTTCGAGCTGGCTGGTCTATCTGGTCGCACAATGTCTGCCTGTTTTTGGTACGAAGTATGTTTTCTCCAATATTCCCTGACTCTGTGTAGTGATACATTTTATCCAGCACAACTGCGGCGCTTACAGCTTACAGGATCACGGACGATACACCGATACGCCGCCGTCCGCGGATTGGCGGATGGAGTACGGACCGTGCACGGTGACGGGCGATTGGCGATGGTGATGGTCTCGGCAGATTGTCGTGCGATGCGGGCGGGCGACAGGCGATGGCCGCGGATTGGCATGCAATGCGGGCGGGTGGGTGAAGAGAGGGAGCGCGGCCAGGGGGCGGGGCGAGCAGGTGGGGGCGTGCGCAGGCCGTGGGTATGGAAATCAAATTGTTGTTGTATTCAGTGCTACTACAATGCTACACGATACCTCCCGATCCCAAGTATCTGAAGGCATCTGAGGTGTCCGGAAATAGCTGCGTGTAGCAGCGGCTGGTGTCGGCGAGTATCGCGGGGCATTGGAAGAGTTAAAATCTGCTC
This sequence comes from Mycena olivaceomarginata, assembly GCA_029378375.1. NCBI lineage: Eukaryota > Fungi > Basidiomycota > Agaricomycetes > Agaricales > Mycenaceae > Mycena > Mycena olivaceomarginata. Next base: position 452,379 of record JARKIC010000119.1, read on the forward strand.
CGACGCGTGCTACGCCACAGTTGCCCCGTGGCGCGTCAAACTCCCCGCGACCGAAATCCGAGGTGTACGGCCATCTTGACAGTAGAGTCCGCGGAATACAGGTGCGAGGGTACGTAGGTCTACAAGTCAAGGGATGTAACATTCATTGAGCACGGCAAAACTTCTGGCTGGACTGAAGTTATTACGGACCTTCGAATC